>JAJEJO010000697.1:536712-619243 GCA_020662805.1 Glaucomys volans | reverse complement strand
ACCCTGTTGGGCCCAGAGCTGGTGACCTAGCCTGAAAAGGACAGACTTGTGCAGTTTCTGTTCCCTGGATGCCAATGAAGGATATGCCAAGGCAAAGAATTGCTGTCAAATTCACATTTTAATATTTCAGAATTGCCTCACTTTAGCTACATTGGCACTTTGCATACCACGTTGGCTGCCCAAGACTCATTTGGGGGAGCTTATTAGCAATTTTATTCATTCAACAAATATTACATCTGTGATGTGTACTAGTACTATACTCTAGGCACAGGGATACAGCAGTGAACAAAACCAAATTTTGGCTCTTCTGGTGATAACACTCAAGTTTAGGGATATTAGAGATAGGCAAACACATAAATGTATGTCAGGTGGTCACAGGGCAATGAAGAAAAATAAAGCAGAGTCAGAGTCAGAGAGATGATGAGGATGGAGATATTATATTAGAATGATAGTCAGTCTGATAAGGTGACACATGTGCAAGGAACTGAAGGAAGTGGGAGAAGAAGACATATGGATATCTGGCAAAGAGCCATTATGCAGAAGAACAGAATGTGCAGAGGTCCTGAGGTGGTACAGACTCATTTCTTAATTTTTTCTTCTTTAGGAAACAATACTGAGACCAGTAATGAAGATGAATAAGTTGGAATTTAGGAAGAGCCCGGGGATGGGAGCAGGGATCAGAGGACTGAGTGCACAATTATGAGAGGCCTTTAGGCCATAGAAAGGATTTAGGATCTTACACTGAGTGGGACAGGAAGGTACTGAAAGTTCTGAGTCGATGAGTGACATGATCCCACTTTAGTTTTTAAAAGCTTACTCTGGCTGTCCTGTTGAAGAGTGCAGACTGTGACAGACAGGTGGCAAAAACACAGATAGGGAAACCATACATACCTGTCATGTTTCAGGTGGGAGATGCTGATCACCTAGACTCTGGAGTCCTGGGAAGATGCTAGAGATATGCATATCTTCATTGCCTACCCCTAATATTTTGGTCCCAATTCATTAGATTTAGGATGGAAAACAGGAATCTGTGTTTTTGGTTTTTTTAAGTTCTCTAGGTGAATTTGCAGCAGGACCAGGTTTCAAAACCAGTGACAGGGATGAAAGCTCACACTCTCTGTTTGTCGCCTTCCCCTGGCCCTGCCTCCTCCTCCTGCTCTGGATTTCTGCCTGCAGGCTCCTTCTGCCCTGTGCTGAGCTCATTGCTTCTTTGTCTGTCCTCCCTGGTTGTTTTGGCTATTCTCCACCTGCCAAGCCCCCAACAGCTGCCCACCTCTGCTCTGGAGGTTAAACCCACCCTGCAGCTGAGCTTCCCTCCCTCAGTGTCCCATGCTTTCATCTGGTCACTTCCTTGCCGGAATCCTGCCAAGGGTTTTGCTTCACCTTCTGGATACAGTCTAGACTCCCAGCTCCATGCAGTCAGGCCAGGTCTATCCTCCACCCAAAGGATTGTCCCATTGTGCCCTCAACAGTCATCCTCAGGGGGCCACGAGTATTGATTTGCTTTGCTTCAGAAATAGTATGCGTTCCCATTTCTGCCTCTTTCTTCTTACAATTAATTTAATCACCTTGACTGATCTTTTTACTTTCTGTCTTACCACATTCCATCCATCCCGCAAAGCATCACACATATTCTTATTAACAACAGATTTTTATGTTGTGGGTGGTGGTGCACGGCTGTAGTCTCAGCTCCTTGGAGGGCTAAGCAGGAGGATCACAAGTTGGAGGTCAGACTGGGCAACTTATTGAGATCCTGTCTCACAATAAAAATTAAGACAAGACTGGAGGTGTAGCTCAGTGGAAGAGCACTTGCCTAGCACATGCGAGGTCTCTTGGTCCAGTCCCCAGTATCTGCAAAAGGATATACATACATGCATGCACGTGTGTACTGTGGACTGAACCCAGGGCAGTGTGTGCACAAGTGCCTTTTGACTCTTGTGAATAACATTAAACTAGTGTATATAAGTATCTATTTGAGTTTCAGCCTCAGTTCCTCTGGACATATACCCAGAAGTAGACTTGCCAGATCATACTGCAATTCTATGTTTAACTTTTTGATAAGCCACCATACCAACTTTCCACCGTGCTGTATCTTTTTAATGACTGCTTTATTCTATTCCATCATTGTTTTATTCTATTGTATGAATGTATCATAGTTTATTTAACCAGTCCTGTATTGATGGATATTTAGAATGTTTCTAAGCTTTTCCTGTAAAAATATTATGATAAAATTCCTTGGAAATTTTTTTGGGGGTACATAGAAAGGTGCATCTATGAAATAAGAATATACAAGTTTTTTATTTTGATAGACATTGCCAAATTTTCTCCAGTTTAAACTCCTAGTTCCTAACTGGGCATGCCTGAAGCCTCGGTTTAGGACATGGACTATGTGAGTCCCTAGTCTCACAGTGAGCAGGTTTAGTTGGCACTAGTACTTGTATCTGTTGATACTGACATAGCTGCATTCTCCAGAGGGTCAAACCTAAAATAGCCGTGTGCAGGAGGGTACAAAATCCCCATGGAAAACGGCAAGGTTGTTTCTCATTCTTACGGTGAACTCATGCCAAGCATCTGATATTATTAGTAGTTAAATGTTCTCAGGGAGCCTTGAAGGTCAAGAAGTCTCTACCTTCACCTAGGAGCTTGTTATATTGCTCCTGCAGGTTTCCATACCCTTTTCCAATACAGAAACTTTCTTTCTTTGATTTTTTTTCAAGTTTCTTTTTATTTTTACAGACTGCATTTTGACTCATTGTACACAAATTAGGTACATCTTTTTGTTTCTATGGTTGTGCATAATGTACATTCATACCATTCATGTAATCATACATGTACATAGAATAATGATGTCTGTCTTATTCCACCATTTTTTATAGCCCCATCTCCTCCTCCTCTCATTTCCCTCTTCATAATCTAAAGTTCCTCCATTCTTCTCTCACCCCCCACCCCCCAGGTTTCTATATATCATCAGTAGAAAGCATCACCAACAGGATGGATCATATGGAAGACAGAATCTCAGACAATGAAGACAAAATATTTCATCTTGAAAACAAAGTTGACCAAATTGAGAAGATGGTAAGAAATCATGAACAGAACCTCCAAGGATTATGGGACAATTATTTATTTATTTTTGTGTGGTGTTGAGGATTGACCAGTGCCTCACACGTGCCAGGCAAGCGCTCTACCACTGAGCCACAACCCCATCCCCCAGAAACTTTCAAAGTTGTAACTGTATGTGAGTTAGGATCATCCAGACTATGATAAAATCAGTTGTAAGTTGTATGATGGCTCAAACACAATAGAAGCTTCTTGCCGCTCTCACAACAGTGTGAAACAAGTGTTGCTGGTCATTAGGTGACTCTGCCATGTAGGACACAGGGATTGATGTTCCTTCAATCTGGTCCTGTTCCCTAGGGCTTCATCCTCATCTGTATCTGTTCAAAATAGTGCGATTTTTCTCTATAAATCCTTCAGGCCCTTGTAGGGCTATTTCCATTGGTGGCTCTACCATCTTTTACAGTTGTAGCATTATCTATCCTTGCAAGCTAGAGGTGAGACGAAGAGGACAGAAGGGGGATGCTCCTACTTTTAAGAAGACTTGGTCTGGAAATTCTACACCTCAATTCCTCTTGCATTGTGTTGCGTTGTAATGATCTAGCCACATGGCCACCAGTGGTTGTAGGGGGAGGAACTTGGAAATTTAGCTGTTTATTTGGACAGTGGTTCTCAACTACCCCTGTGATCTATGTAAGGGGATGAATTTGTGGTAGACCCAGGGTCATCTCTCATTTTTGTCACAGTCTGTTTCATCTTTTCATCACTTAGGTCAATGTCCTATTTTCATAAATACAGTTTCATGTCTGAATTAGAAATTCAAGACCCCAGATCCTAATTTCTTCAGCTCTATCCTCCAGTTTATTATCAACTCCTTAATTGTGTCTAATTGGTATTTCAAACTCTCCAAGGGATTTCTAAATTCAATTAGTGTTTTTTTTGTTTGTTTGTTTTTGTTTAGAAGTTCTATGTTGTTTTTTCAAATCAGTTGGCTTATTCTTTTTTTTTTTTTTTAAACAGGGCAGGGGATTGAACTCAGGGCCTTGTGCATGCAAGGCAAGCACTGTACCAACTGAGCTATATCCCCAGCCAGTTGGCTTATTCTTAAAATCTCATTCCATCACCATAATCTAAATCTCCTATTTTATTTCTTAATCCATTTTAATTATTCTAATTTTAGGCTCTAGGTGACTATTTTGGTGTCTGAAATCTTTGTGATTTTCATTCCTTTTGGCACCTGAGCTAACTCTTATTCAAGATGGCTTCTTTTCCTTGGTGCGTGTCTACGTGTAAACTTACTAAACTTGGAAATTTATTCCTTGAAGCCTGAACTTGGGGGCATTTCTCCCCACAGGAACTAGGTTTGCTATTTCAGGGCACCTTCCAGCATTTACAATCTGGAGCTATGTTAAAATACATTCTTGGCTTGGGGTTTTTTTGGCTTCACAGGTAGGAAGGATTCTATTCCAAACCTGAGTGGACTAACTTGTGGTTATGGATTCTCATGGAGCTGTCAGAGTTACATCTTTAGACAATAGGCTTAAGAGAACTTGCCCACCCCTGCGGGACATATTTTTTTCTGGTTTACTCTTATACTATGTCACTTTTGGGGGGTCTTGTCTTGATGCAAAGGTCTGGTTCAGTATTTTCACGTTGTGTAATATTTAGACTTTATCTCCATGTGAACCATTAAGATGGAAACTATAACACCCCAGGGCAGCCACTAGTTCATTTAACTTCATGGTGTTCTCCTTATTTTATTTATTTATATTTTGCTTCTGAGGATGTCTCTTATTTTCTGACCACCTCAGCAATACAGAAGAGATTTAAAAATATTTTCTCTCTCATTTTAGGAATGAGTCAAAGATAATCTGGATATTATTTGCAGATGTTGGGGAAATACCTAAATACAAGAGACATGAGTTTACCACTAAAATGCATTATAATCCTAAATTTTTGTTATCTTTCACCAGTGTTTTTATGGAATCCTAAAAATATAAAAATAAATAACTGCAAAAATTGTTCCATTTGAGCTTGTAGAAATTTTCAATTAATTTTTTTGAGTTTTCTGGGTGAACACTTATATCACAACTACAAATACACACACTTTTACTCCTTCATTGTTCTGTATTTTTGGAAATTTTGTCTTTCTCCTTTTTACTGTCATTGGTGCCAACCTCCAGAATAATGTGAAGCGATAGTTAGGAAGGATGTCATTGTCTTCCTTCTTCATTCCCTTCTTTTCTACCTTTAATGGAAACATGTCTAGTGTTACCCTATTCAGCAAGATGCATTGTCATGTATAACTAATTTTAACAAATAAAAATTTAAAAAAAGAAAAAAAGATGCTGTAGTTGAGATAATCTTTTATTATGTTTAGAAAGTATGTGTGTATTCTTTTTTAAAAATTTTTCTATTTAGTTACACATGGCAGCAGAATGCATTTTGATTCATTGTACACAAATGGAGTACAACTTTTCATTTCTCTGGTTGTACATGATATAGTCACACCATTTGTGTAATCATACATGTACATAGGGTAATGATGTCCATCTCATTCCACCATCTTTCCTTCCCCTGTCCTCTCCCCTCCCTTCATTTCCCTCTACACATTCCAACCTTCCTCCATTCTTTCCTTACCCCACAGCTCCCATTATGTATCAGCATCTAGTATGTGTGTATTCTTATTCAGAGTTTTTTGTATAATGCTGAGTGCAGTTTAATTTATGTGGAAGTCTTTTCAGCACCAGTGGATTGATTTTATGATGTTTCTTTTAATCTATCAATCTGTTAGACTAGATTTATTAATGCAGTGAATATAATAGAAGATTTCCTAATACTAAGCAATCTTTACATTCTTGAAATGAATCCCATATGTTCATGGTGTCATTTTTTTCTCTTTATGAGCTGGTGAGTTCTGTTTGCATTGGTGTTAATTGTGTTTCTATGTGTCTAGGGTTTCCCCATTTTAACAAGGTGCTGTCCTTGAGATCAGTGTCCATTTAGGAATTTCCTGGGTGATCACAGTGCTCTCCACCCTGGCTGGTCAGAGCTCTTGTGTTTCCTCCATGTGTGAGTTCTGGGGAATTTCATGTTTACATCTTCCTTGCTCTGTTTTGCTTTGCCTTGTGAAATTTCACTCCGTGCATGAATAACCCGTCATTTATCAAAGATTCAAGCAGATCCATATGCCAGTCTTCTTGTCTTCATAGTTTCCGCTCATTTATTTCCCTGCCCATAATTTCCAGCTGCCTCAGTCTCCCTAAACTCTAATCTCCACATCTGCATTTTGGTGAGGTCACCTGCTCTGTTGACTCTGCCTAGCTGTACCCATGACACTGAACCTGACTCTAGGCAAAGTCGGGGTAAGCATAGGGTTGGGGATGTTTACTTTCTCTTCTTCTCTACAGATCACGGACCTGTGCTGCCTGTTGCCCAATGTCTGCAAGCAGGTGTTTCATGTATTTTGTTCAGTTTTCTGACAGTTCTTATTACTTGATCACAATTGGAAGCAGAATGTTTTTTGCTTTGCTTTCTAATTATAATTCCTCTTATTTACCTATTTTATTAGTTGTTACAAGATGACATGATTGCATCTTTAACATCATAATCTTAGAGGTTTTTAAAGAATTAGTTCAGGAAAGATGTAGTCAACTTATAATGGTATAATTGCATTCCCCCCAACCTTTTTGCTATTTTTATTATTTTTTTTATCTATTTGCATTTTATATAATTCACATGCTGTAAAATTAATGCATACCATATAGTGAGTTTTATTATATTCACAAGGTCGAGCAATTAGAACATTCTTCCAGAACATTTTATCAACCCCAAAAGAAACCCCACACTCATTAGCAGTCACCCTCATTCCTCTCTCTCCCTAGTCCCTGGAAACAAGTCATCTGTTTTCTGTCTCTAAGGATTTGCTTGTTCTGGATATTTCACGTGGGATCAGATAACATCCATATCAATTTCAAACCTAATAATGTCATGTTACAATTTTTACTTTAAACAGTCAATTGTCTTTTGCATACATTACAAGAAGAAGAGGGAAACTCTACCATTTTTATATTCGTCCTTATACTACCTTTGTGGTGTTCTTCATTCTTTCCGGCAGATCTGTGTTACCATATGGTATCATTTCCTTTTAACCTAGAGAGCTTCCTTTAACATTTCTTGTAGCTTTCCTTTCTCTGTTTCAGTTCTTGTGCCAAAAACTGACCTGGGGAGCTTCTGGATTTGCCAATTCCACTACTTGGTAGTTTTTTGAGTAATTTATCTTTCTTACCTGCCATCACATTTATTGGGGTGAAGTTGTTCAGATCATTCTCTTATACTTTTAATGTCATGGTCCCTGTAGGGATAAGCCCCTCTTACAAACCTGATATTGGTAATTTGTCTTTTCTCTATTTTTCTCTTGATTAGGTTTGCTAGGTATTTATCAATTGTGATTGCTTCAATAATTAATTTTTGATTTTTTTATTTTTCTGTATTGTAGGTGTTTTTCTGCCTTATTGATTTCTGTTATATCTTTATTATGTGCACCTTTGTACGTACTTTAGGTTTAATTTTATTTCTTTCTAGCTTCTTTAGGTGTCATGTCATTGATTTTAAACTTTTCTTCTTTTTAACATCAGAATACATCCAAGATGGTGTCATGCCACTCTGTGATTAACAAAATGTCATGATTTCTGCTTTGCTAGCAGACTTGCTGGCTTTGCTGAGCGAGCTGCCATGGTTTGGGTGTCCCCCAGAGGTCTACTGTGATTGAGGACTTGGTTTGCAGGTGGTGCTACTTGGAGGTGATGGAACCTTCTAAGAGGTGGGGCCTAGTGGGAGGTCCTTAGGCCTCTGGGGATTTGAGGTATTTCCAAGCAATACCTTGGGTGTTCTCCTGTGACCCCTTTGGTTCTTGAGAGGGTTGTCAAAAAAAGGAGCAAGCCTGGCCCCTCCCATTTTCTCCTGGTTTGAAACGTGACCATTTACTTCTTCCCACATGCATTCCACTATCTGCTATTTGCCATGAGGTCCTCACTAGAACTGACCCATGCCCTTGAACCTTCAGAACTTGTGAACAAAATGGTAGCCAGCCTAAGATACTCCACTATAGAAATGCAAAGTAGACTAATACCCAAGGTGACATGTTGGAGGGGCCCATGTGTCAAGGCACTGAGGGTAGCCTCAGACCTACAGCCACTAAGGAATAGGCCCTCAGTCCAATTGCCCTTAAGGGGCCGAATCTTGACAAAAATCAGGCAAGTGAATTTGGAAGTGGATTCTCCCCAGTTTTGCCTTCAAGTGAGATACCAGCCTTGACCAAATGGCAACTTTGTGAAAACCTCTGAAGCAGAGACTCCTAAGCCATGGAACCTGTGAGGTAAAATATGTGTGTTATTTTAAGCTGCTGAGTTTTGGGTAATTTGTTGAGCAGCACTGCATAACCAAGGAGGTGTAGTGAACCCTTATGAGTACTTCTGAGACCCTTCCTGGGTGTGGCTCCTTCTTAAGTACTCTACTCTGAACATGCCAACAGCTTTAATAGCCCAGAGCCCTGATCTCCGCATATGTCTAGATATTTTAAGGGAAAAGACTGAGTTATAAATTTCTTTGTATCTGGAACACTTATTTAATACCAAATTACTGATAAGTGTGCCTGTAATATTTGTTGATCAATGTGTTTTCCAACTTGATCCGCCCCTGATGCATCCTTGAAGGGGCACATCTCAGTGACAGCAAGCAAGAGCCTTTGCAGGAATCTACAAGCTGATGCTCTAGGAAGATTCCAGTGCATCAGTGCCATGTCATTTCTACTTCCAGACCGGAAGGATGCCACCCTGAAGGATCTGAGATTTGACTTTCCCAGTGGTCATCAGGGAGCTGGATGACATGGCCCCACAGTGCTGGGGAATTGCCTGTCTATGAGGTAAATCTTAACCAATGATATTATACCTGATGAAAATAAGATCATTCAAGCTGATCACGAAAAGCCAAAAGAAGCCTTTATTCTTTATTTTTTTAGTTGGCCAGCAACGATTGCCCTTACATCTAAAAGCAGTGTGCCAGAGGATCATGCCTTAGTTCTTTGTTGCCAGCATTTATAGGCAGGGGAAGGGATTAGGGTGGATCTATAGGGAGGGAAGGGATTAGGGTGGGTAGGAAGGGAAAAGAATTTGGGTGGACTACAGGGAGGGGGAAGGGATTAGGGTGGGGCTGACTCTCCTGATGGCACTGGAGAATCTTTTTGGGGAATATAACATTGGGAAGTGGGAGACAGGTGTGAGCTGGGCAGAAAAATTCCATTTCCTTTCTTTTATAGACTTCTCTGGACTACAGTAGATCTTTGTAGCCTTTCCAGAAAAGTTCCATGGGCCTGGAAAATGAACCTGCTCAGTTACCTGATATTTCTCCTTGTGACTCATTGCAAAAGAAAAGTCCTCACAATATGAATCACATACCTTGCTTTACATCTTTCTTTGTCTCATTTCTACTTTTCTTCAGCCTCACCTCCTCCTGGGTTTGCACTTCTCAAACAAAGAATACGTACCTTAATCCTTGCCTCAGGCTAAACTTTCTGAAGAATCTGGGCTGAGAAAGATGGCACTCATAGTTTATTTTTGCTTCCAGGGTCCATCTCAGTGAGTGATTTTGTTCAACATAACAAATAGAACCATGACCCACCTTTGATCATTCACAGCTAATATCACTTATTATCTTACATCATATAGTATCATGTTTAAATTCTTACCCAGTTTCTCAAACTATGTGCAAATGGCAGTGGATGTTAAAACTGACTGATTTATAAAGGAATCCTTCTGAAGCAAACGGTGTTTGCAGTTTGCTCCAAGATTTCATAATGACTGTCAGAGCTAAAATGCTTTGAGAAAATGGACAGTTTTTCAACTTACTGAGCAAAATTCTATTATGGTCCAAGAAAAGCTTTTGCCTGCATCTCAGGTCACCATCCTGCCAGGCTTCTTGCAATTTGTGCTATTGCTCTTCAGTCTTGTTAAACTATAAGGGGATTTGTTGGGAGGGCAACCCACAGACAAAGAAAGGTATAGACTACTTCCATCTCTAATCAGTTCTGATTTTTAGTAGCACACTGGGTAGAGGTAAAAACTCAGAAATGTGGTAGGGTTTTTTTCCCCTCCTTAAAAATGGGAACCTGAAAATAAAATAATTGTGTGTACCTTCCAGGTCTCCCCTTCCACAATGCTCCATGTAGTCAGGTGGAAGCCTTTTCTTCCTAAGTCTCTGTTTTCATGTAAATTAGGTGCAATTTATTTCCCTTTAGCCTCAAAGCCTGATAAATAAAGCCAGACCAAAAAGGCTGTTAATAAAAGCAGATCTCAGACATTAAGAAAAAAATGTATTTCTTTTAAAGCTTTTCATTATTTCAGAGTAGCAAATTACAGACTCTTTCATTAGCATATGGAGGGTTCAGGAGAGGGTGTCTGGAGGAAGCAGTAACCTAGTTTCTTCTCACCCTGTATTTCCTTGCATTTGCTGAGCCACCATCATGGTTTAATAGAACTTGCCGTATCTAGAGGTAAACTTATGGTTTGACAATCAAATGCCTCCAAGGTGGTTGTTAAAAGGGCTCTGACTCCCACATTCAGGGGACATTACAGGATGTCAAAGAGAGGTCTGTAGTTTAGCTTGAGGATTGGACAGGGTTGAACGTAAATTAAGGGGGCACCCTTCCAAAGTTTGAAGTCCTTGTGCTAATTCTTGAAGACTAAGAGGGAGCTGGGTTTATAGATACATGAGATGAGGGAATTATAGGAATTAGAAAAGATGTTCAAATTTTATCTTCAGGAGTTAGACCATGGTGTATATTCATTCTTTGGATATTAAGTTCTTACTTTGCCTCTGAGACTCTTTTACTGGATGGTAGTAGGAATGTGCTTGTTACACAGATTAAAATAAGACAACTTGTGTTACCCAGAGCTAAATAAATATATAAACAAATACAATAAACCTTTTCTTATCTCTTATGTAATTTCCTACTCATTTACCTCCTTCTCAACCTACAAATGTATTCAAGTTATCCCTATTCAGAGACAGAAACCCACAAAAAGCTCAATCCCATATGACTTGAACAAAAAGAGAATTTATGAATATTGTAGAAAATCTAAAAAAAATAAAATAAAATAAGGGGCAGGGGATGTAGCTCAGTTGGTAGAGTACTTGCCTTACAAGCACAAGGCTGCGGGTTCAATCCCCAGCACTGCAAAAAATAAATAAATAAATAAATAAATAAATAATAAGTAAATAAATAAATAAATAAATAAATAAATAAAAAGAAAATTTAGGATTGGTCTAGCTTAAGGGACTGACTGCTGGATTCAGTGGCTTGGATAATGTCACCAGAAAGTGGTTTCCTCTCCATCTTATAGTTCTGATCTCTGCTGTGTTGGTTTCCTTTTTTGACAGACTTTCCTCTTACGGTGCAAGATGGCTACAGACCCAGAGCTGCTACTCAGCCCAAATGCTCTTCCCTGAAAACAAAAACAAAAATAAAAACCAAAAACCATATTTTCCTGATAGTTCAAATGAAAAATCACAGAAATGATTCTTAATTGCCTAAGACTTCAAAGGACTTGGGTCATTTCCCCATTCATGCCACTTCTTGGTTAATTCCCAAAAACAGTTGTAAGGAGGAGGCTACTGATACCAGTTATGTGGATAGAAATCGTAGTCCCATGTTCACTCCTGGGCCATTTGAAGTGTATGGGATGCCAGAGGAGGTGCAGGATGCCCATAGCAATTCTTCTAGATGTGTAACCAGAGGGAGGGAGATGGATGCTGAGTGGCCCAAATGAATGATGCTGTCTACCATAATGCCCATGTCACTTTCCCATCAAGCTAATGCCCTATTTATCTTAATAGCTATGTTACTTAGAAAATTTTTGGTTATTTCTAAGCCTCAGTTTATTTATCTATTAAATGTAGACAATACTACCTTGCAGGTTCTTGTGAGGATGTAATAAAGTACTGTATGTGTAGAACCTAGCAAACCTTTGAGCCCAGAGGAAGCTCTTGGAAGAGGCTAGATTCTTTGTGCTATGGTTTGAGTGTGTCCAGTAAATGTTCATGTGTTGAATGCTTAGGCCCTGGTGTGATGCTCTTAAGAGAAGTAGGACCTGCCAGGCGGTTGTTGGGTCTTGCGGGTATCATCTACACTCATTTGTCCCACAGGTTCTGTGGATTTGGCATGTCCAAAGGGGAAACCATGATCTCCCCACCCAAACTCCCTGTTCTTCAAATGTGTCCCAAACTGCTATCCTTGATGCCTCCTTCCTCCCCTGTACCTCCCATTTAGTTCAAAGCTTCTGATTTTCTCTCAAATTCATGTTTTTATTTCCATTCCCACTACCACTGCTCTACTTTGAATCTTCACCATCTTTTTCTTAGTTTGTTTTATTACTCTCAAGTGGCCACTTGGCCCCCTGTTTCTCCACTCTCTAATTCTCTCTCCTTTTTAGGAAACTAATTTCAGGAACCCAGTTCCATTGATTTCAGTTTTGGGATAGAAAGAAAAATCCTTCTTACCAGAAATGTTTTAGTTAGATTTGAATCAACCCAACTTTTATAAACTTGGGATTACATGGACTTTGGGAGAATTTAATATGTTTACAATATGGAGTCTTGTCACATAGTACATCTTTTCACTCCAAAAGAGCAAATGATCTAATCTGGAAAACAAAATTAATATTCAGGCAACTGATGGTTCAAACTCATTTTTTCCCATTCAGTCAATATTTTATTTTATTTATTTTTTTTGGAACCAGGGATTGAACTCAGGGATACTCGGCCACTGAGCCACATCCCCAGCCCTATTTTGTATTTTATTTAGAGACAGGGTCTCACTGAGTTGCTAAGGGCCTCGCTAAGTTGCTGAGGCTGGCTTTGAACTCACAATCCTCCTGCCTCAGCCTCCCAAGTCGCTTGGATTACAAGCGTGCACCACCAAGCCCGGCCCATTTAGTAAATATTGAGCATTCACTCTTTCCAAACTCAGTACAAGATAAAGAATAATCATTTTGGATAATGTGAGAGAATGGCTATGAGAATTTCAGAAGGAGAGATCATTTCAGATGAGAGGTCTAGACTGGTGGAGGGACAGTGAGAGGGGAAAGGCAAGGGTTAGGTATGGAAGCCGGGATACCAGAAATGTCTGGGGAGACCCATATGATAGAAAGGAAAGCCAAGGAAAAGGTAGATCTTGCTTTCTAGGAGGGAGTCATATTGTATAGGATCTTGCTTATTAAATACTAAAAATCTATTTAGTTAATAATTTTTCCAAAGATGATTTCTTTATTAGTAACCTTTTAAACAGATTCATTGAGACATAATTGGCATATGTTTTTAGCTAGTTTCTTTGCTGCTATGCGTGAAAGACCTGACAAGAACCATTTTAGAGGAGGAAAAGTTTATTTGAGGGCTCAAGGTTTCAGAAGTCTCAGTCTATACACAGACGGCTCCATTCTGCAGGGCTCAGGATGAGGTAGAACACCATAGTGGAAGAGTGTGGTAGAGGGAAGCAGCTCACATGCTGATCAGAAGCAGAGAGAGAGAGAGAGACTCCACTCACCAGACACTGTGGAGAGCAGTGACAGAGGATTGGAGAGCAGTGGGTGAGATTGGAGGTCTTTTTGACCTCATGGCTGTGGCATGCCTGGTGCCTGGGAATGTCTCTGTGCAAGGGCACAGGATGCTTAGCTGCTGTGGCAATGCCCTGCGTGAGGAGTCTGTGCTGGAGTCCTATCAGCTCTGACCTTGATCTCTGACACATAGCTCCTAGGAAAGAAGGAATTCTTATACTAGGTAACCACAGTGTTTCATCAGCTCTGGTTCTTCCGTTCCTGTCTGCTTTAAAGTAATTTTTAACAATGGACTTTCTTGAAAGCTACGCAAAGCTCCTAACATTGCACTTTGCAACTGCGGAAAAGCTACATAGATGTCCTAGTTTCTGTAACTTTCCTGAATACAAAGAATAATGTTTGTATGGTCTTTAACCTGATAATGAGACATATATAGATAAAGATTGCTGGTGTAACTCTTTAGATCTGCATCTGCATCAGAGAGTAGAGCTCCACCTGATCCCAGCTTAATCTTCAAGATCTGTGTTCGTGAGTCTCTATGTTTCAATCCCCCTTTGCCCCTCCCTGGAATGGAGAGTTTGGTTGTGCTGGTCCCAGCAAGATACAAGCTATATACTTCAAAGGTGCACCCCCAATGACCCATCTCCTCCAGCTATGCCCTACCCACCTTCAGTTACCACTCAGTTAATTCCCACCAGGGGATTAATTTACTCAATTAAGGCTCTCATAACCCAATTATTTGTCCTCTAAACTTTCTTGTATTGTCTCACACATGAGTGTTGGTTGGACACCTCACATCTAAATCATAGCAACATATATAAAAAAACTGCATCTATTCAGAGTGTACAATTTAAGAAGTTTTGACCTGTGTATTTACGTACCTGTTAAACTATCTCATCAAAGTGCTGAACATATCCATCATTTTCCAAAGTTTTCTTGAGTCTCTTTGTAATTCCTCTCCGTTGCTTTTCTCCTTTATCTCCAGAAAAACCCTGATCTGCTTTCTGTCATCATAGATGAGTTTGCACCTTTGTACAAGTACTTTGTAGACATATTCTTTAATTTTTCTTCAGTAAATACTTTGGAGTGGAAAGTCTAGTTTGTATAGCTGGGATGCCTTAATATTTTAAGAAATTAACAAAGTATTTCCAAAATAATTGTATCATTTTATTTTCCTGCCAGCAATGAGTTCCAGTTGATCCACATCCTCACCAACATTTGGTATGGCCAATCTCTTAATTTTAAGCCATTTTAGTGCATACATAATTATATCTCATTACATATGATGTTTATTTCTGCAGTAACTAATGATATTGAATATCTTATATCCCTCTTTACCTACATATGTCTCCTTTGGTGAAATGACCACCCAATTCTTTTTCCCACATTTTTTCCCCATGTTTGATTGAGTTTTTTCTTTTTAAATTGAAGTACAACACTTTATATATTCTAAATATAAGCCCTTTTCCAGATATTTGTAAATATTTCCACCATAGTACATCTTTTTCCGTCCTTTATTTTTTGAAAAAATATACTTTTAAGAACAGTTTTAGATTTACAAAAAGATTGAAAAGCTAGTACAGAGAATTCTCACATATCCTTCACCCGGTTTCCCTTATTATTAACACCTTATACCATAATATAAGTTGTTATCTTTTATTTCCCTTATTATTAACAAGTTACATTACGAGTATGGGACATTTATTACCATTAATGAGACAGTGTTAAGTTTTAACTGAAATCTGTAATTTATTCAGATGTGTTTGGTTTTTACCTATCGTTTTTTGTTCCTGGATTCATCTAGGATACTCAATTACATATAGTCAGCACATCTTCTTAGGATCCTCTTGGCCATGATGGCTTCTCGGACTTCCCTTGTTTTTGATCACCTTGGCAGTTTCAAGGAGTACCGGTCGGGTGTTTTGTAATATGTCTCTGGTTATGGGTTGAATTGTGTCCCCCCCTCAAATTCATATGTTGATTTCGTAAACCCCAGTACCTTAGTAGGTGGCTGAATTGGATGAGAGGGTCCTGAAAGGGATGATCAAGGTTAAATGAGGTGGGTTGAGTGATCCCGCGTGGCTGGTGTCCTTCTAGGAAGACTTTAGGATACACAGAGGGAGAACCATGTGGAGATACAAAGAGGAAAATGATGATTTGTAACAAGAGGAGGCTACAGAAGAAATCAACCCCTAATCTGAGTCTTGTTCTGATGTTTGCTTTGACTGTGAATTTTCTTGCATTTTAGCATGACTCGTAGTTTTTCTGGAAAGCGACATGATATATTGGGTAACAGTATATCAGGCAAATGAGTTTTTAAAATTTGTTTTATTTGTTCTAGTTGGTTATACATAACAGTAGAATGCATTTTGACACATTGTACACAAATGGAGCATAACTTCTCATTCCTCTGGCAGTACTTGGTGCTGAGGCACACCAGTATAAATATCTGGAGAGAAACAGTGTATGCTTCATTATACCATCCTTCCCATCCCCACTGCCCCATCCCTCCCCTTATTCCCCTCTGCATAATCCAAAGTTCCTTCATTCTTTCCTGCCGCTGCACCCTTGCCCCCCACTATGGATCAGCATCCACTTATCAGAGAAAACATTCAGCCTTTGGCTTTTTGGGATTGGTTTATTTCACTCACTATGATATTCTCTAGTTCCATCCATTTACCAGCAAATGCCATAATTTCATTCTTCTTTAAGGCTAATATTCCATTGTGTATATGTACCACATTTTCTTTATCCATTCATCTGTTGAAAGGCACTAGGTTGGTTCCATAGTTCAGCTCATGTAAATTGAGCTGCTACAAACATTGATGTGGCTGTGTCACTGCAATATGCTTGTTTTAAGTCCTTTGGGTATAAACAGAGGAGTAGTATAGCTGGGTCAAATGGTGCTTCCATTCCAAGTTTTCTGAGGAATCTCCATACCACTCTCCAGAGTGGTTGCACCAATCTGTAGTCCCACCAGCAATGGATGAGGGTACCTTTTAGGCAAATGAGTTTTAATGTGAAGTTTTATGTTAATGTTTGCTGAAGCTGTAGGTGCTAGAGACTTCAATTTTTTCTACTGTCCTGATTTTTGTCTCCCCTGTTGTCTTTGGGTTTCTGCAAGAAGGGGCAGACTCCTTCTTAAATAGAGTCTGCAGCACTTGGAGTTCCACTCTATTTTTATTTTACTAGAACCTGGTTGATAAGGTGCAAGGTGTGGGGGCAGGAAGCTTTCCATTGCCTTATCATTAAATCGGTTTTTAGTGAGCCTGTGGCTCTGGACTGTTACCCTCAGAAACCGATTGTAGGTTTTCCATACTTCACTTCAGTGAGAAAAGGCCACAGGGGGCTACAGTTGAGTAATTGCCCTTTCTGCAGGTCAGATGTCTCTGGTAGAATCTTTTTCTCCAATTTAGGTCTACAGCCGCTTCTGTTTCTGGTAAGATGGTCTTGGCTGTGCCTCTTTATATTTGCCTCTATCTCTTGATATCTCAGTTCTTTGATAGGTCCAAAATGTCATTGATTTTTTGTTCCCTTTTTCTTTTGTAAAGACAGGATTGATGATGACTTTTAAGTTCTTTGCATGTTAGAGCGGAAACTGCTCCAACCTTTACTTTGAACATATCCACATAATTATACTTTATAATTATAAAGTGATTTTTTTTGGTAAAGAACATGTACTTGGGTCTTGTTTTATATTCAGTCTGATAATCTCTGTTTTCTAATTGCTTTTTAAAACCATTTGCATTTAAAATAGTTACTGACAGGGTTGGGTTTAATTCCACCATTTTGTTATTTGTTTTGTTTCTTCATTCTTCTTTTCTTGCTTTCTTTCAGAGTTCTGAAAATTTTTAGTATTCCATTTAAATTTACCTCTTGACTTTTTTGACTAAGTCTTTTTGCATCTTTTAAAGAAATCTTCTCCGGATTGCAGTATATATTTATACCTTTTGTGGTATAATAAGAACTAATATTTTATCACTTCAAAAATATAGAGACCTTTGAACCTTACAGATCCTTTTTCTTTTCACCCTTTATCATTTGTATATGCATTAAATCTACATACATTGAAACCTCCCTTCCCTGAACAATGTTGTAATTTTTGCTTTCAGCAGTCATGCATATTTTAAAAGCTTCCAAGAAGAAAAAAGTTCTCTTATATTCTTATAACAAATGGAACCTGATTTAAATCACACAACCTAACAGTCAACATTTCCTTTCTTTGTCCTCTTTGTATTATCTAAGCTTTGTGAAGTTATCTAAGTTTAACCTATCATTACTCAGCCTTTGCTCTTCCTGCTTCCTACTTACTACAACAACTAAATTAAATACCTCTTCTCTTATATGCTAATGATAGGAATGTAAATGGGTGCAACCCCTTTTGAGAGCATCTTAACTATGATTATCCCATTAAAATGCATAACCCTCTTAATCTAGCTATTCTAATTCTATGAATTTATTCTCTAGGCTTACATGGTCTGAATGTTTATGTCCCCCACAAATTCATGTCAAAATCCTAATCTCCAAACTGATGGTATTAGGAAGTAATGAGGTCATGAGGGTGGAACCCTTGTGCATGGGATTAGTGCCTATATAAAAGGGACTCCAGGGAGACCCCTTGCCCCTTCCACCATGTGAGAATGCAGAGAAAAGGTACCATTTATGAACCAGAAATAGAACCCTTACTAGGCACCGAATCTGCAGCTGACTTGATCTTAGACTTCCCAACCTCCGCAAGTGTGAGAAATTTCTGTTGTTCATAAGCTACCGAGTCCATGGTATTTTGTGATATTGCAACATATGTGCCTAATGATGTTTGCATGCAAATGTTCATTACAGCATTGCTTATAATAGCAGAGAATTAAAATTTTAAATATCTACTGATCAGGAACTGTTTAAATAAACCATATCGCAACCATACAATGAAGACTCTGCAGCCATTTAAAAAAAAAAAGAAAGAAAAAAAACTATGTGTGTTCATATGGAGCCATCTCTAGACATATTGTTAATCAGAATAAAATGGGGACTACAGAATGTTGTGTATAGAATTCTCTCATATAAATATGCTAATAGATGCAACGAATATTTGTGACATTTTGTATGAAACTGGTGTCACTGCATCTGAAAAGTGGAACTGGAGAATTGGGAATGCTAGGAGGTCTAAGGAAGACCTGCTTTTCAACATATTCCCTTTTATATTTTCTGGAAGAATTTTTACCATATGCAAGTATTTTTCAGTTAAGATCTGCACTTCTGGCTGTGGTCAAGTAACAGAGACTTGATTTATCCTCTTGACTCAATCATCTAAAAAATTACCACTATAAAACAGCAGTTTTTCAGATACAGGACAACAGGAGAGTGATCTCTGAGAGAAGAGAAACAAACAGGATGGGCTGTTGGCTGCCCCAGCTTACCCCCTGGAGAGTTTCCATATCAAAGCTCAAGGGCAAAGAACCCAAATGGAACTCAATGGTTTCCCTGAGTTGAGGAGAAAGAGCTGAGCATTTGGGGAGTTAGAAGTGACTATAATTTCAAGGCAGTAGATCTGAGAAGAAAGAGCATCATAGAAGGACAGCTCAAGAGATTTGCAGAGAGTTCCCCTTGAGATTTCATCTGAGTGTTGCTTAACACATGGATGTGAGGAAAATGAGACAGGGAAAAGAACGGCTGTGGGCGAGGGCAAGTGGCACAATCCTAGAGCTCACAAAGAGAAGAATCCATGCTCTCTCCAGCCAGCATGGAAAGGCCTTTCATACACAGGGCATTGGACAGACTAGTGAAAGGTTAGCTTCAGTTGTAGGAAAAAAATGAGACCTGGCATAAAGTCTTGTCCTGTCCTGTTGGACTAAGTTTAAAAGGATCAAATGGTTACCAAGGTACTTAGATGCATCCCAAAAGAAAATTCTAGAATATTTTAAAAATACAAAGATATCTAGCACCCCAAATAGTAAAAATTCATGTCTGATGTTTAATAAAAATTATCAGGTATATGAAGAAGCAGGAAAATGTAACTCAGAATGAGGATAAAAATAACTAGATACTTACACCTAGAAATGATGCAGATGATGAAATTACTAGACAAGTTAATTTAAATAATCATTATAAATATACACCAGTATCTTCCAGAAGGTACTTGAAAGAATATTCATGTCAAAGGAAGATATGGAAAACACAAGGAGACCAAAATAAATGTTTAGAGATGAAAAATATACTGAATGGGATGAAGTAGATTAGACACTGAAGAAGGAAATGTTATTGAACTTGAAGACATAGCAACAGAAAATATCCAAAATAAAACATCCACAGAGGGGAAAAAAGAAAAAAAGAGAAAAACACAGTGGGAAAAATGAACAGAGCATCATTGAACTGTGGGATAATTTTTAAAAACTTAATACATGTGTATTTTGAGTTCCTAAAGAACCTTTTATGTAGCAAATATTTGAAGAAACAATGGTAAAAAATTTTCCAAATTTGATGGAAAAACAAAATAAAACAAACCCCTACAGATCAAAGAAACTGAATAAACCTCAAGCACAAGAAACATGAAGAAAATTACGTGATGACTTACTTTAATCAAATTGCTTGAAATCAGCAATAAAGAGAAATGCCTTAAAATTAGTTAGAGATGAAGGACATAAGAGGTAGAAAAACAAGGTAAAAATGAGAGCAGACTTCTCACTGGAAATAGTGAAAGTCAGAAGACAGTGTAGCATCTTCAAAGTACTAAAAGAAAAAAAGCAACCTAGAATTTCATATACAAAAACAAACGTCAAAAATAAAGGTGAAATAAAGACCTTTTCAGACCTATTAGATTTGAAAGATCTTATTAACAGGAGACCTTCACTACAGGAAATGTTTAAAGAAGTCCTTTAGTTAGAAGCCAAATGATACCTATTGGAAATCTGGTCTACTTGAAGGAATGAAAAGCACTGTCAATGTAAAGCCTACGGGAAAAGATAAACTAGATTTATTTAAAGTATCTTGAAATACAGTTAATTATTTAAAGCAAAAATGACACCATGAGATTGTTTATGATATATAGAGAAGTAAAATGTGTGAAAACAGCACAAAGCCTGGGATAGTGGAAATCGAACTGCATTGTTACAATATTATGCTATAGGTGAAGTGGTCTATTGTTACTTGAGGGTATATTATTATTACTTGAGAATATGTTATTACTGTGGTAGTAAAATGCATTGCTAAAAACAAAGAGTAATGCAATCGCTAAAACCATCATTTAAATCACTAAGGCAATTTAAGAAAACAACCAAAGGATATATAAATGATGAGTCATAAAAGGAGATAAAATGGAATCATAAAAATACCAATTAATTGAAAAAAGAGGCAGAAAATAAGGAAGAAAACAAGAACTGAGGTAGCAAATAGTAAACATGTAACAAAATGGTTCATTTTAAACCTGTGTATATTTGTAACCCCATTAAATGTAATTGGTTACTTTATGTTAGGTAGAGGGGAGTGAAGGGAGGGGAAGGGGTATGGGGGTAGGAAGGATAGTAGAGTGAAACAGATATTATTACTTCATGTACATAAATGACTGCATGACCAATGTGATCCAAAAATGTGTATAATCAGAAAAATGAGAAATTACAATCCATTAATATATGCTCTATCAAAACGTATAAATGCATTCTACTGTCATGTACAACTAATTAGAATGAATAAAAATTAATAAAATTAAAAAATAAAAAATAAAAGAGACTGTCAGAATTAAAAAGCAAAATTCAGCAGTATCCTTTTTTTTTTTTTTAACAACTTTAAAGATACATATGTGGAGCTGGAGTTGTGGCTCAGTGGGAGAGTGCTTGCCTAGCATGTGTGAGGCACTGGGTTTGATTCTCAGCACCACATATAAATAAATGAGTAAAATAAAGGTCTATCAACATCTAAAAATTTTTTTAAAAAAGATACATATGTATTAAAAATAAAAGGATAAAAATTTCATAAATGCTAATACCAATCAAAGAAGTTGGAATGACTACATTAATATCAAATAAAATAGATTTCAGAGCAAAGACTATTACTAAGGATAATGACTTGGAGGGCATGAATACCCTAAATGCTAATGTACAAATAACAGAGCCAAATATATATAGCAAAAAACTGGTAAACTTCTAAAAAGGAATTGAACTATATTTACAATCAGTGATAATATCATCCCTCTCCCCAAATATTTCTAATTTCCCTTGGAAATTCCTCTTTAAACAATTTGTAATTTGGAAATGTATTTTTTTTTACTTTTTAATTTGTTTAATCTTCACAACTTTAAGAGATAGATACCATCATCTCCTTATTATAGATAATAAGACACACAGATTCAGTAGAATGTCCCAAAGTCACATAGCTAATAAATAATGGAGCTTGATTTCAGCCTGTACAGAGTCCATTTTCTTAACCATCGTATTTTCTGCCTGAAGAACACTGAGCTAAGAAAAAGGAGCCTTAGCTCCTGGAGTTTTGTCCTGGGTCTGCTAATAACAGTGCAACTCCAAAAACCCAACAAACCACTTTCTGAACTCTCTATTTTTGTAAAATAAGAATGTTGTACTAGAAGTTTTTATGATCCAATTTAGCTTTGAAACTTTATGGTTCTGTACAGAAAGTCCATCTTTATGTTCCTTTGACTTGCTTCCATTTTTATCTACTCCCTATTTGTTTCTTCCTATTATGTATTCTATTATTACTGAAAAGGTACTTCTCAGGTGTTTTGCTCTCTGAAATTCCTTTATGATCTCTCATTACAATACCTCTAGTTGAGCTGTCTCATTTATGTATTATCAAACACTACAATGACAATATACTGTATCAAATTCCAGTATTTCAATAATAACCTCAGATTCTTAATGTCAAATAACCTAAAACCAACTCTTCCCATTATTAAAAAGCTGTATCTTGCCTAAGGAAGGTATCCTCATTTTCTCATGAAACTTCAGAAGAACACACTTAAGATCATTCTTTCAGAAAAAATAATGTTCCTAGTACCTGTAGAAGTTAATATCTGCAAATGATTTGCCATGATTGATGGCAAATACACTGAGGGAGCCTTGGCCTGTCCTCATGCTTTGGTCTCTCATGGCACTGTACTCCTCTTATCCAGCTGTGTCCAGTATGTCCAATTGACAGGGTTCACCATCTATTACCACCTGTTCTCAGTAAGGATCCTCTATGGTGGGATCATATTCATCCACAAAATGGTTCTGAACCAGCTGAATTGTCAGTGCATTTTTCCCAACACCACCTGCTCCAACCACCACCAATTTGTATTTGGTCATTCCACACCAGAAAGAACCTCAAGTCCCATTGCCCCGGCTTCGGACATATTTAGGACCTCCACTGAAAAAAAATGCTGGAGACCCCAGAAATGTCATGAACAGCCCCCACCAGGGAGTGGCACTTCCAACCCCCTGGAAATGTATTGTTTCATTTCCAAATATCTAGAGGCTTAATTCCCCCAAATTTAGAGATTTTCTGGATATCCTTCTGCTACTGATTTCTAGTTTAATTCTGTTTTGCTCAGAGAATATACTTTGTACGATGCCAATTCTTTTAAAGTTGTAAAGTGTGTTTTTTGGCCAAGAAAATGGCATATCATGGTTAATATGTCATGTGCACTTGAAAAGAATGTGCATTTTGCTACTGTTGGGTGGACTGCTCCAGTAATGTCAATGAGATCAAGTCAATTGCATAATTTAGGACCTCTATATACTTGAATAATTTCTGTCTGTTTGTTTATTCTATTACTGAGAGAGGACTATTGAAACTTCTAGCACTAGAGCAGAGAGTGGCTTGAAATTGAGAGACAACTGTTTAATAGCTGATGCAGTTCACCCCCGCTGCTGCTCACCATTCATAACCACCCTTCTACACATGTTTAAATTCCTACATAACAACAAAAACTTTTTTATGTTTCCATTTAAAAAAATAAAACTAACTTTTTATATGACCAAAAGCATTCTTCAGTCTCACTCCAAAACGAAGAGACAAAAACTCCCCAACATCATTGAGTCCATTTCTATGAGTCAATTACGGCAGTTAACCCTAAACTATGTTAATTACTTCTCAAATTAAGTCACAGTGCCAGCTGAGTATTTCATTACCTAAAGGTGAATCATAAAGTTAATTGCCACCAACAATCCTTGTATGCAATAATAAGGGAGAGGAGGAGAGTAGAGAGAATTACAAATAAATACATTAATGAATAGCATGCATTAATTTTATAGTATATATTAGAATATATCTATGTACATGCACAGATACAACTGGATAAACATAACAAGTAGGGAGGGGAATATGCATAACTCATGTCTAGAAATGGTCACAGGAGGCTATTGAACTTCCATCCACTGAAATTCCATGTTTTCTTTGCCCTCAGTCAGAATCTCAATTGACTCATTATTTACCTGACAGGGTAACTCAAATCGTGAAAAATCTGCTAGTAGTTTCTTCTTCTTCTTCTTTTTTTTTTTTTGGTAAATTTTCATTAACTTCTAGTTTTAAATACAGAAGCACTAAGAAGCTCCTCAGAGAGTCCCCTGGGTTCTAGACTTACTTACTCCTTCTCACCCCCATTGTGTAGCAGCAAACCTATTTTCCCCTGGAAACTGGGATAAATCATGCCAGCCAGAAGGTAATTCTATTATTTACATATTATTTCATAAGGAACCCAGAATAGGCAGATAGCATCTCAATTTCCAGTAGAATGGGACTTTGGGTGTGTCTCCTCTTTGGGGCATTTCTTTCTCAAGGACCATCATCTCCAAACTTAGCAGGGCTCAAAATTGTAGGAATGGGTAGCAAAAATTCCATAAGTGGGTTCTTAGAGGCATTTTTGAGAGAAATTACTCCTATTCCTATCTTTTAATTCCTGGACCTGTATCTGCTTATGTCACTTCATCTAGATTGTTAACATAAAGCCCAATGGCGTCCTTCCCTGCCTATTCAGTGTTCTTCCCAACTGCTGTTATTTGGGGTCCCGGCAGGCCAGCAACCCAGCCATTTTCTGGGTGATGGTGTGCATAGGACTCATGGGCTTGAGTCCAGCGTACTTCTTTTTTTTTTTTTTAATTTATTTTTTTTATTGAACACAAATGGAGTATAGCTATTGTTTCACTGGTTGTACCCAGCGTACTTCTTACTGTAACTAGAACCAGAAACAAAGGCATTTTAATACAAATGATGGCACTAGAATAGAAACTGCACAGCCTGATGGAACAAGAGAACCCTGGAGATATGATCTTTAATCCTAAAGTTTGTATCTCTCTATTGGACTCTGGGCTTTCTTTACTTTCATAATTTTCACTGAGCTATGAAAAATGTTGACCAAATCCCACCGTAATTGAACTCCAAGTTATTTAGTTTATTAGTATTTCTTACAATAAATGGGCTTCTAGATGGATAGGATTTATCATTATATAACTGTATTACCCTGGAACATGGTATAGCAGGGATTTTACCTCTAGTACCATGTAAGGATTGATCAATGCAAAATTTCTGAATCTTTGAGGATCTAAAATTCTTAAAATACCAGTAAAGATAAAATAGAATGTCCTGTGATCAGGCCATGACAGATAAAGGATTGTGCAGGCTTGCCTTTTAAATGGAAATAAAAGATGTGATAGGTAAAGAAATTTGTATTTAAATCACAGGGTGAGAAAGAAAGGCATGGATCCTTCTTTCCATTTGAAGGAAATTGCTAGCAAGGTCAAGCCTGTTTGAGGCAGAATGCTACATAAAAGTGAAAGAATTGATAAGAGAGCTTTGAATTTTAGTAATTACCTTTTTGAATGCAGTTTGGAATTTATATCCACTCCATTTATTTCGGTTCATTTTTAAAATTTAGCATACTGTTCCAGAATCCAGAAGACAATTATTTTTACTTAGATATTTAAAAATGTTTTCCTCATTTCCATTTCTTTAAACATGACCATGAAATGACTTTGCTGTCTTTTAACATAATCATAAACATTCTGCAAATATGTTTCACTCATGGGGTCTAAAGGAAGAAGAAAGTAATCTAATTTTCAAATGTGTTCTTGAAAGAACAAATCTTTGCTATAAAAATGTATATATAATACAGGTACCCAAATCTCTGGGTGAAGAAAAGCTTGTTTAAGCAGAAGGAGAAAGGCCAGGTGTGTGCCTGTAATCCCAGCAGCTCAGGAGGCTGAGGCAGGAGGATTGTGAGTTCAAAGCCAGCCTCAGCAAAAGAGAGGTGCTAAGCAACTCAGTGAGACCCTGTCTCTAAATAAAATACAAAATAGGGCTGGGGATGTGTGGCTCAGTGGTCGAGTGCCCCTGATCTCAATCCCTGGTAAAGGATAAGAAAAGAAATGCTTATTTTTTTTAATGAAATTTGGAAACAAAATAAGATAAAAAGAAATATTAATTGTCATGTAGGAAATAAAGCAATAAAAATGGGATCCATTTTCCTTGAAAGCACAAAGATATAAGAGATAAAAGCAGAGCTGCTCGTGTGGCTGGGTGTAGGAAATAATTGGAGCAGGAATGGCAAATCCAGATAAATACATCCCCCTCTGTGACACCCCCAGTCATCTTGTGCCAGAGAAGATTCTGTAGAGTTCCATTTTGAATTCACCTTCTTAAGTGAAAAGAAAAAAAAAGATAAATGTTGCTCTTTCCAAAACCATAGGTTCTGAATGTACTGCTGAATTGCTGGCAACAGCTCCAAGTCCAATCTTTCTGGAGCAACTGTGCTCCTGTCAACTCTTCTGCTGCTGGTTCCTATCTCTGTGCTTACTCCTGCCTGCCTTTACTTATTTTGTATCTTCTGTCCCAAGTCCTACCCATCCTTCCAGGTTCAGTTCAAATCCCACCTCTTCTATGAAATCTGTCCTGATCTTCCTGGTTGTATGTGACCTCTCCCTTCTCTGACGTCCAATCATTTCATTTTCATTTGCATCAATTAGTTTGATATTTATTGTTGAATACCCCTGCATGGTGATAGATATTAGGATTTGTGGATAGATATGTGGAGATGAATGAGAAGATGGAGGTAGCAGCAGGGATCAAGGAAAACTAATGTTGACACAGCCCCGAATAAAGGTCCAGATGCCTACAGTCCTTCCTGGAAGTCCTTCAATGTCACAAGCTTTTCTAAGAGAGGATCCACACCTGGATTCATCTCTGTTCACCACAGCAAGTAACCCATGGTTTTTCATAGGACATACTCAGTGATTAATAGTAAACAAGGAATAAAGGCTCAAACAATTCCTTCATGAAGACTTCTCTAATCTGACCTCTTTTCTCTGAACCCCAGTGAAAGCTTCTACCCTGCCAGCCTAGCACCATATGTTTTTTATCTTCTCTGTACTAAAGATATTTGATACTTGAACTTGCTCTCTCTTGTGAATTTAAGGAATGGTTGAAGGGCTTGAGCTTGGAAACTGTGTAGTTCTTGGTGGTTGACTGTCCTTTTTTGAGGTCCTCATGGCCTACATGTGGGAAGGCAGTCTTACCTGTGGTGTTGGCTTTCCAGAGCAAGCAAATTCACACAATGTCCAATGCACAGCCAGCACTACTCACTGGTATCCTGAAAAAAGCCAGCAGTGGGGACAGGAATTAGGAGGTTCCATCTTGAAAATACTCCCAGTGGCTCACAAAATTCCTGTTTTAACAATCTGCTCTTGTGATACCAGCACATGTCATGGCCTCAAGTGTGGTGCCTGGTGCTTTTGGCTGGTTTGCCCATCTAAAGGATCTTCCCTGAGGACAGCACTTCGTTTTGGGTGCCATATGACAAGGCACCTGGAGGTTGTTGGAGATGGGAGGTGAAGTGTACAGAAACTAAAAAGTTCAGTGGGTGGTGCTGTGGTAGCTGGAGGTCAGTGGAAGTGATTTCTTGCAGTTGGAGCTGAATGCTCCCCTTCCCTCATTTTTGGTGAGTTGTGTGCAGCAGCCACCTTAATGGACAGGGAGGGAACCTACTTTCTTTTTTCTTTGGAATGCCTTACCTTGAACCCAGCCAACTGTGTTTGGAAATTATAACTGAACACAGTAAACTGCCTTTGGTCAAGGGCACTTGGGTCTTGGGCTTTCTTCCACACTGGAAGCAGGTGCAGTGGCTGAGAAGCGATAGCCTGGCTGATAGGGGTTGTCATGGCATTAGATGAAAGTACTGCTCCCTTCTGATCATACCTGTGCTTTTGGTTCTCCTTGACATTTTTGGAAATATTCTGGGAGAAAATCAGGACACCATGAATCCTACTTTGCTGTGAATTCGAAGATGCTCTGAAAATGGAAAAGGGCAGGGAGAAAGTGAGAAGAGGACCTTGTTGGAGCTGGGTGAGGCAGAGAGGCTGGTGATACCTTTCAGAGTGGGTGTAAATAAGGTGAGAAATTCAGGGTCAAATATCCAAGCTGTCTTACATCCTTCTAACTTAAAACTCAGGGAGAGAGTTCTGGAGAGAGGAAAGACCTGGGCCTGGGTATTAGTTTCCTATTGCTGCTATGATGAATTACAGAAAACTTAGTTGTTAAAACAATGCTGATTTATGATCTTATACTTCTGGAGGTCTGAAGTCTGAAAGAGGTCTCATTGGAATAAAACCAAGATCCTGGCAGGGTGGCTTTTCCTCTCTGGAGGTGCAAAGGGAAAATCTGTTTTCCTGATTTTTTTCTAGTTTCTGGAGGCTGGAAAACTCTTTCCCTATCCTTAAAGCCTGCAATGTTGCAGCTTTCTGATTTCTGTTGTTCGTATCTCCTTCTGCTTCTTCTGTCTCCCTCTTCTATGATTCTTCAATTCTGTGATTGTCTCAGGTCTACCTGGAAATCCAGGATTGTGTCCCAACTTAATGCCAGCTGATTAGCGATCATAATTCCATCTGCAACTCTTAATTCTCCTTCAGGTTCTGGGATTATGATGCAGACATCTCTGAGGGGCCAATGAATCTATTCTGGATCCCAGCCTAGTCTATTCAGAGCTATGACCTTGGGCAAGGCCTTTTGAAAAGCTTCATTTGATGGTGGGGTGATAGTATACTTCCCTTGCAGATTTTTATTGAAGATTAAATATTACTATGTACCATGTGCTTAACAAGTGCCTGGCATATAGCAAACATTCAGAAAGGGTGAGCTAGCTTATGTTTTTAGACTGTAAGTGTGCTTGCTTACCTTGGGTCTGAGTTAGAGACTCCTCTTATCAACTGCCATAGAAACCTGCCCATCCCTTACCATCACAAACCTGCATTACAAGTCACTGTATATTTATGTGTCTCTTTCCTCTATTAAACAGAGTTCCCTGAGGGTGGGCAACTAGCTTAAGCAGTTTTTGTAACCTCATCATGCCCAGGACAGAATAGGTTTCCCATGAAGTGACTGGATTGAAGCATGTCACCACTAAGAGTGGAAAACAAGTCTTTTACTAACCAAGGATAATCAAATTTAATGAATTATGTTTTTTTCAGTTGTGTAACTGTTTTCTGTAACATTTTCTTAAAACTTTTGAAACATCCTAGCATTTGATTCTATGAGATCCTTTCAGATGAAACAAAATTGTTATTAGTTATTAGCTATCATGAAAAGTATTTATTGATGAACATTATTTAATTTAGGAAATGATTATTCACAAGAAAATTTAGAAAATAGCTGATTAGCTGCCACTCTCAAAAGTGACAGGTCTGCTTCTTCACTGTTATGGTTTGGATGTGAGGTGTCCCCCAAAAGCTCACGTGTGAGACAATGCAAGAAGGTTCAGAGGAGAAATGATTGGGTTGTGAGAGTCTTAACCCAGTCAGTGAATTAATCCCCTGATAGGGATTAACTAGTGGTAACTGAAGTGGTGGGGTGTGGCTGGAGGAGGTGGGAATTGGAGCATAGCTTTGGGGTATATATTTGTATCTGGCAAGTGGACTCTCTCTGCTTCCCTCTGCCACACTCTTCTACCATGATGTCCTGTCTCACCTTCAGCCTGGAAGAATGGAGCCTGCTGTCTATGGATTGAGACCTCTGAAACCATGAGCCCTCAAATAAACCTTCCTTCCTCTATAGTTGTGCTGGTTGGATCATTTAGTCACAGCAGTGAAAAGGCTGACTAAAACATTCACATGTGCCCTTTGGAGACAGAATGGTACCCAAGGAGAACAGTGATGCTGAGCTGGATGTTCCTCTCTAAGGACAACCTTTCTATCCCTCCGCTCCCTTGGCAGTGTGATTTGGGCAGGGTATGTGAGCATATCCTCAGCTAGTGGTCATAAGCTATCATTAAGTGAGGATGTATTATTAAATATATGGGAGGAAAAAACATGATCTTGATGTAGGGTATAAAAATATTATCACCTGTGTTGGGAGATGAAGGAAGAGACATTTAAAAGAAATAAGAGGCGCTAAGTCAAAGGGGAAGAAAGAGCACTGAGAGGAAATTTGAAAGTCCTCATTAAGATATCAGGCTGAAATTACCTCTAAGGGAGAGAGGAATCCTGAGGCTCCACAACCAAGAGGAAGACTTTTTTGTGGGCAAAATCTAGAGAAGATGGGCTTTTAAGGTGGCTTTGAGGAATATAGCTTTGATCTCCAGCAGAGGATAATCCCTTAGAACTCTGTGGGCAGACCTTGTCTCCTTCTGTGGGAGATCAGGAGTGAGCAGGAGTAAGCCCGTGCCTCTGCTGGTGTGTGAGTCTCCCGATCGGACTGCGGGCACAGGAGGGCACCCTGCAGGCAGGTGCTGAACTCTGATTTCTGTCTTTCAAGGGCCCCAACAGTGTCTGGAAGCTTGATTTAATTATCCTACATTGTATTTGGAAATTATAACATCACTTTGTATCCCATACATTCATAAAATCACAAATTCTCAATTTACAATAAAAGAATCTCTAAGAAACTCAAAGAGAGTTCTTTAGATTGTCTTCCATCAGCAAATTTCCCTTCAAAACCTCTTGTCTTCCAAGTAGGTCAATTAGACGGCTTATGGATACTGAAAAAATGTGACCAGTTTTCTACCAGTAAAGTAATAATACATAAGAGCAAAAGAGTGTTATATCTTTGAAATCAAAATCATTAAAAATCATTGCACTTCTGGCGGGGCATGGTGGCGCACACCTATAATCCAAGCGACTTGGGAGGCTGAGTCAGGAGGATTGTGAGTTCAAAGCCAGCCTCAGCAACTCAGCGAGGCCCTAAGCAACTCAGTGAGACCCTGTCTCCAAATAAAATACAAAATAGGGCTGGGGATGTGACTCAGTGGCCGAGTGTCCCTGAGTTCAATCCCTGGTTCAAAAAAAAAAAAAAAGTATTGCACTTCTGTTGATGTTTTACTGTTTTTAGCCAATAAACCTGGGACTCAAATAAAAACAAAAACAGAAAACTATGTCACTTGTGTAATGCTATGTGAAGGAAGTCAGACTTGAAAGGCTACATACCATGTGATTCCATTGACATGACATCCTTCAAAAGACACAACTACAGAGGCGAAGATCACGGCAGTGGTTGCAAGTGACATTTTTGGAGTGAACACCTTCTCTGGATCTTGATAGGGCGATGGCTGCCCAATTGCATATCTCTTAAAACGTGTACATCTGTTCCTTAAGAAAGTGAATTTTTCTGCCTGCCAAAAAATAAATCCCAAAGAGCCTTTAATAGCTTTGTATTGTTCTTTGAATAAATTCCAAACTGGAAAAAAACTTTATATATTTTTTATTCTTTTATTGGTGCATTATCATTATACATAGTAGCAGAACTGATTGTTAAATACTTGTCCATGCACAAGTTATAACAATATAATTTTGTCAGTATTGTTTCCTAGTATTTCCCCTTTCTCTCCCTGACTCCCTGTCCTCTCCTCCATTTTCTTAGTCTCTTTTCTATTTTCCCCTTCCCCCCACTTTTTCTCTCTAGCTTCTACATATGACAGAAAACATACAACACTTGACCTACTGAGTTTGGTTTATTTTACTTAATATGATACTCTCAAGATCATCCATTCTTTATGCCTGAACAAAACACCATTGTGTACATATACCACATTTTCTATATCCATTTATCTGCTGATGGACACTTAGGTTGGTTCCATAGTTTGGCTATTGTGAATTGCGCTGCTGTAGACATGGATATACATGCACCCATGCACAATGATGACTTTAATTATTTAGGATAAATATTGAGGACTGGTATAGCTTCTTCGCATGGTGGCTACTTGCCTAGTCGTTTGAGAACCCTTCATACTGATTGCTTCAGTGGTTGTACTAATTTACAACCTCACTAACAGTATGAAAGTATTCATTTTTCCTCACATCCTTTCCAGCATTTATTATAATTTGTATCCTTAATGACTGCCATTCTAACTGGAGTGAGATGAAATGTCCATTTACATTTCCCTAATTGCTAAACATGTTGAATATTTTTCATATATTTTTTGGTCATTTGTGTTTCTTCTTTTGAGAAGTGTCTGTTTAGTTCATTTGCTCATTTATTGATTATTTGGCTTTTGGTGGTTTTCTTGAGTTCTTTATGTATTCTGGATCTAAATCCTCTGTCAGAAGAGTAGCTGGAAAAGATTTTCTCCTATTCCGAAGGCTCTCTTTTCACATTCTTAATTATTTCCTTTGCTGTGTGGAAGCTTTTTATTTGATGCCATCCCATTTATTAACTCTTGGCATTATTTCCTGAGCTTTAGGAGTCCTGTTGAGGAAGTCATTGCCTGTGCCTCTACGTTGGAGTGTTGACCCTTTGTTTTATTCTAGGAGTTGCAAAGTTTTTTGGTCTAATTACTTGGTCTTTGATCCATTTCAAAGTGAAATGGATCAGGTAAGAGTTGGGGTTCCACTCATTCTTCTACATATGGAAAACCAATTTTCCCAGCATCATTTGTTAAAATGACTGTTTTTTGGCACCATTGTCAAGGGTCAGATGGCTGTATCAGTATGGATCTGTGTGGCTTCTATTTTGTTCCATTGGTCTATGTGTCTTTTTTTATGCCAGTGTCATGCAGTTCTTGTTACTATAGTTCTGTAGTATAATTTGAAGTCAGGTATTGTGATGTTTCCAGCATTGCTTTTGTTGCTTGGAAATGCTTTAGCTATTCTGGGTCTTTTGGTCTTCCAAATGAATTTTAGGACTGTTTTTTTCTAGTTCTGTGAAATAAATTTTGCATTCTTGATTCTGACTTGGAAAGTTATCCATGGACATGCCGTGCTACTGTCTGTCCATATTGTCTTTTACTCTCCCCTTTCCCATAGTACTAAACTCGTCTCATGCATCATCTCAGGTTGGTGGTAATGCACTCAGTTGCTGGAGCCAACCTACCAGTGCTTTGTACTCTTCCTATGGTCATGGAGCCAGGTTACTAGTACTCCTGTCACTTCCTCAGATTAAGGAACTCACTGTGGCTGCTACTCCCAGTCCTTCCAGTTGCTCTTGGGTCCAGCAGATAGTGTCTTTCTTCGTGCCGAAAGTACTAGCAACAAAAGAAAATGTAGATAAAATATGCTTCAGCAAAATTAAAAACTTTCATGTTTAAAGGATACCACCAAGAAAATGGAAAGCTAACTTGCAGGCATGGAAGAAATATTGATAAATCATATAATGATAAGGAACATATATATGGAATATATAAAGAACCCTTACATCTGGATAACAAAAGACAAATATTTCAATTAATAATGGCAAAGGATCTGAATGGGCATTTCTCCAAAGAAGATATATAAATGACTGAAGTATATAAAAAGATGATCTACATCATTAGTCATTAGGAAAATGCAAATTAAAACAATATACCACCTCACACCTGCCAGGATGGTATAATTTTAAAATAAACGCAAATAACAAGTATTGGTGAAGAGGTGGAGAAATTAGAACACTCATTCACTACTGGTGGAAACACAGAATGGAGCAGCTCCTTTGGGAAACAGGGAGGCAGCTTCTCAAAATGTTAAATGTGGAGTTACGATATGACCTGGCAATTTCACTCCGAGGTCTATACCCAAGAGAAATGGAAATGTCTACACAAAAATGTGTACATGAATGTTTGTAGCAGCATTTTTCATAATAGCCCAGAAGTGGAAAGAAACTGTTTATCAACTGATAAGTGAATAAACAAATCATGATATTTCAATGCAATGGAATATTATTTGTTCATAAAAGAAGGAAGGATAGATGCATGTTACAACATGGAAGAGTCTTGAAAACTTCATGCTAAGTGAAAGAAGCCAGTTGCAAAGTCCACATATTGTGTGATTCTATTTATTTAATTTATTCATTTATTTGGTGCCAGAGATAGAACCCAGGAGTGCTTAACCTCTAAGTCACATCCCCAGCCCTTTTCTTTAATTTTGAAATAAAAATTGCTAAGTTGCTGAGGCTGTCTTCAAACTTGCAATCTTCCTCTTTCAGTTTCTCTAGTCACTGGGATTATAGGAGTGGGCTCCTCCACCTGGTGAATGATTCTATTTATGTGAAATGTCCAGAATGGGCAAACCTATGTATATAAAAAACAGATGAGCAGTTGCTTGGGGTTAGGGATTGAGGGAAAGAAAGGAGTGAGTGCTAATAGGTATGGGATTTCTTTGAGGATGATGAATATCAACTCTAAAATTAATGTGGTGTTGTTTGTACAGCTCTGCACATATACTAAAAATATTAAAAGTACATATTTTAAATGAGTGAATAGCATGGTACACTAGTTCCCCATTGACTTAGGGGATGTTCCAAGAATCCCAGCATCATCTTTAAATCACAGATTTTTTCCTTCCTATATGTCCTTGAGCCTTGGTGCCTCCTTTGTATCACTACTCTTGCTCTTTGGGGTCATTATTAAATAAATTAAGGGTTGCTTGAACACAAGTGCTATAATACCACCACTGTTGACCTGATAGCTGGAACAGCTACTAAGTGACGAATGGATGGGTAGTTTATACAGCATGGATCCGCTGGACCAAGGGCTGATTCACATGGATTCACATTCATGACTGGCTAAAACAGCGTGGCATGAGATTCCTAATGCTTCTCAGAATGGTGCACAATTTAAAACTTATGAATTGTTTATTTCTGGTACTTTCCTTTAATATTTTTGGACGGAGGTGACTTTGAATAAACAAAACAGAGGAAAGCAAAACCTTGAATGAGAAGGGAGTACTATATATGAATTACATCTCAAGAAAGCTGCTCTTTTGCCAGGCGGGGTGGCGCACGCCTGTAATCCCAGCACTTGGGAGGCTGAGGCAGGAGGATCACCAGTTCAAAGCCAGCCTCAGCAACTTAGCAAGGCCCTAAGCAACTCACTGAGATCCTGTCTCTAAATAAAAATACAAAATAGGGCTGGGGATGTGACTCAGTGGCTGAGTGCCCCTGAGTTCAATCCCCAGTCCCCCCCCCCAAAAAAAAGGTTGCTCTTTTCCCTTAAAGCAGAGAGTATTAAAGCAAAATTATGAAGCAGATAAAGTAGATTTTAAATCATCTCTCTCTCTCTTAGACGAATCCCCACCCCTAAGCACTGCCACCTTCCTGCTGCTTCACCCCCGAACCTCAGAATCTGTTCAGACCACAGACAATGCACTAATGACCAGGGAACATTTTGTGGTCTGCACACTCTTCCTTTTTGGCTTATAGAACATATGAAATATTTTAAAAATGAGTTACTATTATAAAATTAGAGTAGTTCACATTAAATGTGGATTCCTGGTTTTGCTAGAAAAAAAAAGAAAAAAATCCAAACCAAAATAAATTTAAAAAGAAAAACCAAATTTTATGACCACACTGGGCTTCTATTTCCCACATGGAAACATGAAGCTGCCCTCTTTGGGGTCATGGTCTTAATTTGTTTTCTGTTGCTATAGCAGAATACCTGAGACTGAGTGATTTATAAAGAAAAGAGGCTTATTTTGGCTCATGGTTTTGGAGGCTGGAAAGTCCAAGATCCAGCAGCTGCATCTGTTGAGGGCCATGGAATGCTTCGATTCATGATAGAAAAAGACAAAATGAAACAAAATAAAAGAGCAAGTTGCGCTGGAAAAGAGGTAAAACACAAGGGTAATCTTGCTTTATAATAACACTGGCAGTAGTGTGTCTAGTTCCTAGACAGCAAATCTCACTCACTGGAGAAGGGCATTAATCCATTAGTGAAGTTTCCATCTCTAGCACCCAAATACCTCCCAACACTGCCACACTGAGGAATTAAGGTTCCAACACACGAACTTTTGGGGAACATACTCAAACCATAGCGATGCCCTTCAGTTTGCCCTGTAAACCTACCTAAGGCACTTGCCACCTCTTTGTATCCTTATGGACATATGAGTTTGCAATACCTGCTCAGACATTTTCCTGCATCAAAAATACCTTGTTCCACAGTCTCACACTCTGTTGACTGGCTAATCCCATAGTGCTTTCCAATCCTGGCTGCACCCCAGAGTCTCCTAGGGCCCATATAACAAATACCAGGTGAGGCTGCACCCCTGAGCAGTTAAGTCAGAATCTCTGGGGCTGGGGCCCAGGCCTAGCATAAAAACAACAACAACAACAACAACCATCACCACCTACAAAATGAAAAATAATTAACTCCCCAAGTGATTCCATTGTATGTCCAGGTAGGCAAACCACTGGGCATAGCTGTGAATCCAATTCCAGTTTTTAGTATCTGATAATGGCTTCACAGCCTGTCAGAAAATTTTTGTTTTCCACTTGAAGGCCATTGGCAGAACTAGGGAAGGATGGTTTCAGTTAGGTGAACCTTTTACTTGATGTTCAAATTCGTGTTGGTGATGGTTTGGACCTAAAGATAACTGTCATTTTTATCACCAGTCATATTAAAGGGCTTCGCAATCATTCTAAGGAGCATGGCCAGGTCACAATGCCATGACAGCTGTTATTTTTAACCAGCAACTTTTTTAATTGAGGAAGATGAGTTGCTGTTGAGAACTCTGTGGATTCTGGAAATGTCACTGGGGTTGCCAAGCACAAGAAGTTACAATGACTTTTTGAGAGGTCATGAGGGGCCAACACAGCAAGACAGGAACATGTGCTGGCAGCCAGCAGGCACTCAATAAATATCGGTTGACGAATTGACAAGACATTTGCTTCTCATTATCTTCGGTTGAGATGGAAATTTTGGTGACATTCTGCAGTGGGCAATGGGGGGAAAAAAGAGGCTTCTCAGATGTTCCCCTCCTAGATTTGTGTTTGTTAAGTCACCCCTAGACGGTTCACAGAAGGCTCTGGGTGGAAACACGAGCAGCCCCCTCCCTTGGAGGCCTATTGGATCCAGAGGAAGGAAGGCGTCTGAAAGCCTTTTTGAAACGCCCTCCAAGGCTCCCTTGACCTTAACTGCGGGGTAGCAGGGACCCCAGGGGCCCCCTAATAGAAGCTGGGAAGGAAGTGTTCTAGGTTGAATCTGATCTACCCACCACCCAAAAAGGCAAGCAGAGAGCATTCCTTGGAAAGCGCCGCTACCTGGTTAGAATCCTGGGCGGTGGGTGAGGACTAGGGGACTCGGCTAGGTGGGGGCGGCACTGCACCTGCACCCTCGGAGCCTCGGCTGGGTTCTCCTGCGCCCAGGAGGTCCGGCCTCCGGGAGAGGCTGCCTGCGGGGCCGCCGTGGGGAGCGGGGTCCGCAGCCGCCGGGAGCAAGGCTGGGGAGGGGGGCGCGGCTGGCGGCAGTGCTGTCCAGGGGGAGGCGGGCGGAGGGAAGGCGCTGCCGCTGCGGCCGCCGCCTCGCTCGCGGCGACACAGACGCCGGGAGCGGCCGAGGCGGTGAGTCGCAGCGCCTTCCCTCGGCTTGTGGGAAGCCGGAGCCGAGTCGCAGCTGCAGCCAGGGCGGGTGTGCCGGGGGCTCCCGCGCCGGGAGCCACTGCTGGGGGGACCCGCGCGCTTGGGGCGCGGCGGGAGCAGGGGTGGGCTCGAGGAGCGCGGTTCTGGGAACCTGGTTCCTGCAGCCCCCTCCCAGGTGCCATTCACCTTGTCATTTTCCCCGTCCTTCCGCAAACACCTCTCAGGGGAAATCAAACAAAATCCAAGACCCTGAGGGTGGGCGGATGAAAAGGAGAGAGCAACTTTGCAGAGGGAGCGCAGAGACGCGCGGGGCAGGCAGGCAGCCTGGGGGCGCGCTGGGTCGAAAGGGGGCGTTCGTGAGCTTGGTGGCTCGGAGATATCAGGAGCATCTCTCCCGGGGGTCCGGGGTTGCGGGTTGGGGCACCCGCTGGATCTCAGGCCTGAGAGTCGGCCCCGAGAGGCCGCAGGAGGCCGGCGCGAGGAGGGGACGCCTGGGGAGGGGGCTGTGGGAGCGACGGAAAGGCGCTGGTTGAACCCAGCGAGGACATGGTCTGCATTTTGGACTCGGAACCCGAAAGAGTCTCGTCTCTCGCCTTCGGGGACTCGGGAAGGGTGTTCTGGGGAGATGTGTTTGAGTGTTTTTCAGTGCATACCGATTTATTTTTAGCTCCCGGAGAAGCAGGATGTGCAAAGTGGGTTGTAGCAGCCCGGGAGGGGCAGGAGGTCTCCCTGTCCGCAGGAAATAGTACACAAGTTTCTTGCTGCAGATGCTTGCTTTAACTTCTGTGCCGGGAGAAAGAACGCCATTTGGTTCTCTGAGGATCTCCCCGCCAGGGTCACTTTCTTCCCGCGGGTGGGTCTGTTGGAGGCCCAGACAAGGTCGGCGGGGTGCACGCTTCTATCCTTAAACGCCAGCCCCCACTGAAGGTGCGTGATCCATTGTAGACAAGTAGTGTGAGACACAGAAGTGGGGCTGCCAAGGTCTCGCTCTCTGAGAAGGAAACCGCACAAGCCTGCTCAAAGTTTTCCCAGTTCTAACTGATTGAAAATAACAGACCCGAGGCGCTGGATTACTAAGAGCTGCGGCGCTGTCAGGGCTTTCCCACACCCAACTGGCAATGCTTGTGAGGTTTTCTCTCCCTCCAAACGCAGGGAGATGCCTGCGTTTCATGGCCAAGGCAGTGAAGAGAGGACGGAAAAGGACAGGGCTGGTGGTGGGAGTGTGGGTGCATGGGTGGGGGGAGGGGGGACTCAAGGACAGACTTGGGGAGAAGTTTCACAGGAGGCTAAGAAGTTGAAAGGCAATGTTCAGGCACACAAGCCAGTCCCAGGAAATTGCCTTGGAGTCTCCCCTGTCTCAACTCTCAGTGTCCATTTCTGAGCACCCTCTCTCTATGTCTGCACTGGGAGAGCAGCCAGTGTGGACATTGAATGTGGGCTCTGAAGCCAGACGTCTGGGTTTAAACTCTCATAGCTACTAGAGTGTGGACTCCTTGCTTAACTCCTTCTGGGCTTCCTGATCTGTCTGTGAGATTGCTAATAGGACCCGACTTATCTCAGGTTTGCTGTAAAGATTAAATGAGCTGATATTGATATGCAGAGGCAGTAAGGTATCATGCCTTGTCATGAGTTAGTGTTTTGTAGGTGTGAGCTCTTTTTATTTTATTGTTGTTGTGTATGCCACTTTCTCTTGGTCACTGCGTTCACCGATTTAGTCCAGACCCTTATCCCTTCTTGCCTAAATGGCTCCAATTGCCTTCAAGCTGGGCTAGTTGATCCTAATCAGGACCTTCTAGTTTCAATTCATTCTCCAAACCGTGGACACTCATTCTGAAAACAAAAAGTCAGTCAATCTGATTAATTTCCTTCAGAGGTTTTTAGTGGCTTTCAGGATAAAGTTTGGACTCCAAGGACCTTCATGATCCCACCCCCATCTCATCAGCCTCATCTCCCAAGCCTCCCTAGGTATAGTCTCTGCTCAAGCCACCGGGGCTCAGCACCTATCACCCACCTCCTTTGTTGGTCAATCCTGTCTGCTCTTTCCTTTAGCAGACCTCTGGACTCTCTCCTCCCAAGGTGATTGAGCTGCTGCCATGTTACCCTCTTATCTTTCTGCTCATCCTCAGTCTTCTTTCCTGCAAGTGCCTTGAGAGGGGAATTCTGATTGTGGGTAATTATTTGTTGAATGAATAAATGAACATTAGTCAAGCAAAATCCAGTCCTTTTCATTCAAGCCAGAATCAAACATGGAGAATAATAGCAAGGAGGACCAAACCAATCTTTATAAGCAATTCTCTCCATTAAAAACATTGGGAAATATCAAGGGTTGTTCAGAAGAAATATGACATACTATCTTGAAATTATTTCAGGGGTGTTCTTCTAATTGTGCGGGCAGGTTAACAATGGAGAAATGTTATGAACTGAACCTTCTCTTTCTTTATTTCTCTCATAAACTTGACTGGGAATGGAGATCCAGTGCTTTGAAGGATTCATGCAGTAAATTTCGTTCTGGAAGAAGGAGAGAAAATCACAACACACATGGGCCTTATAGCTCTTCTTGGATTATAGCTTGGATTTCAGTTCACCTGGGTTGTCCTGATGAGAACAGGAAATCCCTTTCACCAAAGCTCCTGTGTTAGTTTCCAGGCAATTCCATGTGTCCCTGGGGCTCAGGTGGCAGGTATCTTGAAGATGCCATTGCTGGCTCCCAGGAGCCACGCAGGGCAGATGAGAAGTGCCTGTTTCCTGTGGCAGCCCTAGTCTAGTTTCAAGGTTCTAGAAAAGGGTTTTTGTACAGCTGAGAGAGTAAAGAATGCTTTAATTTTTTTTAAAGGCTTGCAAACAAAACAAACACAAAGAAGAATATGTGATAAAGACCATATCCAAAACTCTACCTCATTCTTTATAGAAAGACTTTGCATTGGCCAGACTGGAGTCAGACAAATTGGTTTCATTTTGCATGACATCTCTGATTGATTGGTAGTGGCTACCTGAAAAGTTGGGTTGATTAGGAATCCAGGCTGGTCCAGGCTCAGCAAGAAAGAATGCTTTGGTCCATTAGTGATGTCTGTCAGTAAGGGATTAGAAAGTAGTGGCAGACAGATTTTGTTGTCCCCATTCCCATCCTAGACAGTGTCATTGGAGAAGAATAAAAGCAGAAGTCAGAGACAAAGAGCATGAGTTAAAGTGGTCCTAGAAGAAGGCAGGAACTTTTTACAGCAACAGTAAACTACCACTACAGATAACGTTAACAGCTGCCATTTACAGTGTCCACAATGCAGGCTTTACATTGGGTAACTTCATTTAATCCTTGCAGTAATTTTTTCAGGAGATGCTTTTTAAAATTGGGACTCAATTCTGTTGTACCCTAAAACTCAAACTATTTTATCCAAAAAGAATATATTTTTGCTCTGATAACTCTATGACTTGCTGAGGCTCATGAGTATTGCCTGGGTCCTTCGTCTCTTCTTATGTTGGGGTGCCACATATTACTAGCCTTGGGCTTGGTCACATCATCTGGCTGTTATGGTTTATATATGTGGTATCCCCTAAAAGCTCATATGTGAGAAAATGCAAATGTTTAAAGGTGAAATGATTAGATTATGAGAGCTTTAACCTAATCTGTGGATTGATCCACGGGTGGATTAACTGGGTGGTAACTTGAGGAGGGGTGGGTGTGATTGGAGGAAGTAGGTCATTGGGGGTTTGCTATTGGGGTTTATATTGTCCTTGATGAGCAGAGCTTGGTCTCTGCTTCCTGCTGACCATGTCTTGAGCTGCTTTCCTCCACCACATCCTTCTACCATGATGTTCTGCCTCACCTCAGGCCAGAGCAATGAAATCAGCTGTCTGTGGACTGTGACCTCTAAAACTGTGAGCCCCAAATAAACTTTTCCTACTCTGCATTATTTTTGTCAGGTCTTTTGGTCTCAGAGACACAAAAGCTGACTGAAATACCATCCCTGAGTTATAGGTTAAGAAGTAGGAGCAGGGGTGTTTCTCTGCCAGAAAATTGTGATACCGTCACCAGGAGATGGGTCCCTAGATTTTGAATTGCAAAACAACAGATGTTCACTATAATTCTGTTAGCATTCCCACTTCATAGATAGGGGAAATGGGCTTAGGAGCACTCAATAATTTACTTAAGGTCATGTGGCTAATAAACAATGATTCTGATTTGAATCCCATAATTTATGCACTTAGTAGAATTATTTGTGAATAGAATATTTAAAGGGACTTTAGTGCATAGTTCTACTCTCTCTGTTCCTGAAAATATATAGCTAGTAACTTTCAGAAATTTAAAGAATTGACTGCCTAGAGGACTTGGCCAAAAAAGAAAAAAAGGACAAAGCCTTCTCTGGGTGGATTTTTAGTCACCCATTCAGACAATATTTTTGAGCAGTTTGACCCCATGTTAGGTTCTCAGGATATAGGAGGAACAGGCTGTAGTCCCCCATCTTTGAGGAATTAATATAGGGGACAGATTGAGGAGAACAGGGAGTATGTGGGGGAAGTGCAAGCACTCAGCCTACTTCATGGGGACAGTGGCCTTTATTTTGTTCACTGATATAGCCCTGGTGATGTGCTTTGTGTGATAGGCAAGGAATAAATACTTCTTGAATTCATTTTTTAAAATAATTGTGGTTAAAAATGTATAACCTTGGGCTGGGGATATAGCTCAGTTGGTAGAGTGCCTCCTCGCAAGCACGAGGCCCTGGGTTCAATCCCCAGCACTGCAAAAAAAAAAAAAGAAAAAGAAAAAAAAAAGAAGAAATGTGTAACATATGCCATTTTAACCATGTTCAGTATACTGTTTTGTAGCGTTAAGTACAAACATCACCATCACCCATCTCCAGAACTTCCTCATCTTCCTAAACTGAAGCTCCATACCATTCAACAACTCCCAACCCCCTGTCCCAGGTCCCTGGTAACTGTCATTCTGCTTTCTATCTCTATGAATTTGACTACTTCAGGTACCTCATATAAAAGGAAGCATACAGCATTTATCCATTGGTGACGGGGCTTGTTTCATGTAACATAATGTCCTTATGGTTCATCCGTACTGCAGCTGCATCCAAATCTCCTTCCTTTTTATGTCTGAATAATATTCCATTGTATGTCTAGACCACCTTTGTTTTTCCGTCCATCTGTCAATGGACTCTTGGGTTACTTCCACCTTTTGGCTATTGTGAATAATGCTACTATGAACGTAGGTGTACAAATATATGTTCAAGTTTCTGCTTTCATTCTTTGGGGTTTTTACTCAGAGGTAGAAGAGCTGGATCCTGTGGTAGTGCCATGTTTAACTTTAGCAGCAACTAAAGTTAAACGGTGCTACCATTTTAGATACTCACCAGCAAGGCACAGAATTTCTAATTTCTCCACACCCTGGTTGACATTAGCTATTTTCTTTTTTTTTTTTTAAATTAATTTATTTTTTTTGGAACCAGGGATTGAACTCAGGGACACTCAGCCACTGAGCCACATCCCCAGCCCTATTTTGTGTTCTATTTAGAGACAGGGTCTCACTGAGTTGCTTAGGGCCTTGCTAAGTTGCTGAGGCTGGCTTTGAACTCGCGATCCTCCTGACTCAGCCTCCCAAGTTGCTTGGATTACAGGCGTGGGCCACCACACCCGGCTGCTATTTTCTTTTTTATGAACAATCATTTCCTAAGGGATGTGAAGTGTTGAATATATCCTCTAAGGTAGGTTGGAATTGAATTATGAGGGCCAGTGGGGGAATTTAAACTTTATTCTGGGGACATGGGGAGTCACTGAGTTTTGTCACACGTAGCAATAGCATGATTAGGAGGATCCTGACCTTAGAGATGGAGAGGAGAGCAGGAAGTCAGCAGAGGAATTAGGGGCTTCTTTTAATTCTCCTGATGAAATAGAATGTAGCAGCCTTCTCCACATCTATACAACAGAAAGTGCTGTTTGTCAACACAATATGTGGTATTGAACTTGGGGAGGGAAGTGAATATGGCACCATGGACCCTCATAGTCAAGGACTCCTCAGACTGAGCTCACCAATAACAATGACAGCAATACCTGCAGGTACTCTGAGCACTAATTCAGTCAATTCTGGCAAACCCTATTTATCCTCCAGGGTCCCACATGGAGCGAGTCCATTTGGGCAGATGTCACACTCAACATGGGGCAACTGAAGAAAGCTTAATGGAGATGTTTTGCACACAGGTGTGGGCAAGGCTTGGGGAAACACTGAAAGTGGCTGTCTATGCCTGGAAGCCCTGAATGGGTGACCTGAGAGAGAAGATTCTAGGACACCCTTGGGGAGTGAGTTGCATGGTGAGAATTGGTAGCAGGAGTTGTGTTCTTCAGTGGAGGGACAGGGCCACTGTTGAACTGTGGCCTGGCAGGAAGACATCCAGGTGAATAAATCCCTAACTCTGTTTATGAACATCCTCTAATCTGCCGCAGCTCCTGACTCCCAGTTGGCCAAACTGACCAGAAGCAAGAGGGTGAAACAGCTTGGCACAGAAGGGATCATCTGTGGTCCATGAAAGGAGGAGAGAGGAGCTGGGTGGGGAAGGAGCTGGTAAATTTTGAAGCTGGAATTTGGAGCCTCCCAAATAATAGAAGTAATGGGCATTTCTTCTGTGTTTCTGGCTGAATCTGGAATGTTAGCTTCCCCCAGACCTGTGTGTCTTGATTCTCTGGGAGTAATCTGATGTCTAGTGTGGTATAGGTGGGCTCCCCAAAACCCCCAGGTCTGGCAGAGGGACTCTGTGGTCTGAAAAAGCTCTGTGGGAGTGTGATGTTACTGTCACCAAACACAGCACCCTGCACTGGGGGAAGAGCAGTTAGACCTGCTCTGGGGCCAGAACCAGGTTTACTGCAAGCGGAAGGGGTTGCTTGGGAAGGCCTCATATTTTCCACTCCCTGAGGTTGTGAAGCTGAGGCCTGAGTCAGAGACGGGGCTGAGAGCTTGTATTTGTTTCCTGTGGCGCTGTGACAGGCTACCACAAAATGGGGGGCTTGTCACAGCAGAAACTTACTCTCCCAAGGTTCTGGAGGCTCAACCTTGGAGATGAAGGTGTTGGCAGGGCCCAGGTTTCTCCAGAAGCTCCAGGGAAGAATTCATTTCTTACCTCTTTGAGCTCCTGGTGGCTGTAGACGCTCCTGGGCTTGAGGCTGCATCATCCCAAGCTCTGCTCTGTGTCACATTGCTGCCTCCTCTTCTCTGGGCTCCTCTCTTTGTGCATCTTTAAAAAAAAATTTTTTTTCTTTTACTTCAGTACTGAGGATGGAATCCAGGCCTCTTGCATGCTGAGCAAGTGCTCTGATACTGAGCCATACTCTAAGACCTTAAAAAAAAATTTAATTTGAGACAGTCTGGCTAAGTTGCTCAGATTGTCCTCAACCTTTCCATTCTCCTGCTCCAGCCTCCCAAGCAGCGGGGGTTACAGGTGTGCACCACCACCTCTAGCTTGGTGAATTTTTTTGTAAAGACACTTGTAATTGGATTTAGGGCCTACCTGTAGAATCCAGAATGATCTTATTTCAAGATCCTTGACCTACTTGCATCTACAAAGATCTTTTTCCCAAATAAGGACACAATTTTCTAGCTCCAGATATTAGGACTCGGGCATGTTTTATGGGGTTGGTGGGAATGGGGTGGGACTTTCATTTCACTGCAAAGCGACTCCTGATTCTCTCCATTTCAGTGCCCCTAAATTTTATTTACCCCAGGATACTAGTTTCCTTGACACAGTAGAGGTTTTGTAAATGCTTTTGATTTGCTCTTTTAAAATTTTATTCTAGGTTTAAACAACAGAAGATACAAACACTTAAAATCTACTATCCCGTATTTCTAAAGTGAAGGAATGAGTGAAAGAGGATGTCAAAAGCCAGTTTGATCTCTGCCTTGGATGAAAGCTTTTGGTGCTTGACTTTGCTAGATGGCTTGGTGGGAATGAATAGGAGAAAGGGCAGCCACCGGCCCTGCCTGGCTTTCACCTGGGGTTTTCCCAAATGCTTTCAGAAATATAATTACTCTGAGGAAGGCTATGGATGTTGGAACCTTTCAAGAAAGAGAAGCAGAAGCAATATAGGCTCAAGTTTCCAGGCTTTTAGAAAGCATCTTAGAAATATTATTTGCAAATGCTGGTGGCCCATCAGGGGGCCTTTTACCCATATGTTTTCAATGCTAAGTCCTGAACTGGGGCCTTCGTCCACTGGGAACATAGGCAAGGTAAAGGGTAACTTTGTCAATTACTGAACTAATTTGAAGGCTCTACCCCATCAAATGGGGTGTAGCAGGTGAGTTCACTCCGGAGCATGAATTATTCTGTTTGGTTGTCTGCACTGATCACGTTGTCTGGGGGAAGAACCAAACCCCATTCAAAAGGTGCTATGGAGTGGCAGTTGTAATTAAGGTCTGTTTCTCTGTAGGCGGTGGTTAATTTAGGTTTCTTAGCCACTTTACAGCTTGACTTCAAAGGAGAGAAAGCAAAGGAAGCAAAGAAAAAAAGAAAGGTAACATCCCCCTCCATTTTATCATGTTACATATGCTTCCGTATCATTAATTCTATTGCCTCATTGTTACTTTGGATCCTTTTGGTTTGAATGGTGTTTCTGGAATATGTGATACTTACAGAATTTAATTACATCTGCTGAAGAAAATGGTTTTCCTCGTAGAGGACCAGCAGTGTAATTCATGGGGCTCAGAGCACAGTGAGAATGTGAGGCCCCTTTTTAGAAAAATATGAAGAATTTCAAGATGGTCAGGCTGAATGCCCAGGAAGCTGGTGTGGCCTTATAGGTATGCTCTGACTTTCGGTACCTCATCCTCAAAGAGTGACCAGGCCAGCTCCCTCTGTTTCAGTCCTCTGAAGGGGGAGGGACAGCCAGTGGACTGGATAGCCCTGTTGGCCCTCTGCATCCCTGTGGTTGGCTCCACCTGGCTTTGCACCCTGAGAGGCATCTCTATTGGCATCAATGGCTGTTTTTATATTCTGATTTTGAGTATGATTTGGCCACTGGTGGGTCCAGCAGGTGGAAGGAGGACCACGGAGGGCATCTATTTCTCCTACTCTCTTTGCTAGGTTGCATGCTGCAGGTTGGCTGTCTCTGTGTGCCACGGGCCACAGCTTCTGCCAGCTGTTTTGTCTATACAGTCACCCTCTTTGAGTCTCTTTAGCCACCCTGTCCCCTGATGCCTTCAAACTGAGGGATGGTAATGGCTTCCTGCTATTGCTAGCCTAGAGGCCTGCACCAGCCTCAGTTACTTTCCTAAACCCTTTCTTATTTTCTTCTCAATAGCATCTTCACCAGGACTCTTCAATAGGACTAAACAACAGCCTCTTACATTTCCTGCCTGGGCTGTAAGTGACCCAACAACTCTGTCCAGGGTTTGACTATACCTTGTGCTGTTTTGCAGGGCAGAAAGGGAAGCTAATGGTAATGGTAACAAGTAGGTCTGCTAGATGAGCTTCTGGGAGGGTTGAAATCACATTGTGTTAGTCAGTTTGAATGACTATAACAAAATGTCTGAGATAATCAACTTTAAAAGAAGAAAGTTTTATTTTGGCTTATGGTTTTGAAGGTTTCAGTCCATAGTTGGTTGGCCCTGTTGCTTTTGGGCTGGAAGTGTAGCAAAAGAAGCTGGCTTACAAAGCTAAGAGAGAGGAGGAAGGAGCTGGGTTCCCAAAGTGTCTGGGATACCTTCAGGTACATGCCCGCAATGGTTGGTGAATCTCCCTCTGTATGTCCCACCTCTGGTCCACAACCAGTCTGCTACCTCCTGAGACTGAGAACTAAGCCTTTAACACCAGGGCTTTGGAGGAACATTCCAGATCCAAACAATAGCACAGGTTATCTACATCCACAGTGATAGAGAACATGTACGTGAGAGTCAGAGACTGGAATTCTCTGCGATGACTTGGGGCAAGTTATCTCATCTGTAAAATGGGAAAAATGATAACTTTCACTTCCAGGATCATTTTGAGCATGAAGTGAGATTACATGGCACGATGCCTAGTGTGGTGCCTGGTACACAGGAAGTGCTCCAGAAGCATGGCAGCTTTTGTCATGAGTTCTTTGGAGTGACCCACCTGATGGGAGGCACTCTCTACTTTGTCTCTGAGCTGAACTAAGACTGCACCAATTAGCACCAATTTTTTACCATTTCACTGTTATTTCCAGGTGTTATTTCTGTCTTCTCAACTAGATTATTCTGAGCTTGTTCCCATCTTATAATTTTCTTTTTCTTGTTTTTTTCTTTTTTCCTTTTTATTAATCTTATATCCCACCCTAATAGATAGCACATCATATGTGCTCAAGAAATATTTTCTTGGCTAAATATAAGGTGATGTATACTTTTTCATCTCACCAGTATCCTTTTCAGAGGGAAAGAGAAGCACTTTCTAAGAGTTACAAAAGAACAACACGGACATTCCTCGCAGGCAGGCACTGTCCCAGGCAATCTAGGCAAACAGTGACATTTTGTCACCCTGAGTGGGACATAGGAAGTTTTCCAAATGTATTTTTAAAATTTGCCAGCCTACCTTTCTTTAAACAATAATGAACCTGCCTTTGGTTTATGAGATAAAAGTGTGAGATTTGAAAAACATAGGGAAAATATGTTTAATGTTCTTACCGGATCCTTGGACCGATTTTGAGGTGATGGGTCAGAGTCTCCTGTATAGATAGAGTTCTATTTTTATTTCTTATTGCCCTACTAAAGTATACTCAGTGTCTATTAACACAACTTTCTTCTGTATCTATACATAGTCTTATAATTAAATTTTTCTTATGGTATTGATCATTCAAAAGATGGCAAAAATAGATTTATATACGTATATTTCCCCAAACATCTCTGTCTTTGTATTTCTGGTTGCCTGGGTGACATTTCCAAGAGAATGCATGCTAATCTGCTATTATTAAGCAGAGATAAGATGGAAACTATTTTCAGGCTCTTCTATACCTTTCTTTTTCTCCACTAGGCTGTTTAATCGGTTTGTTTGTTTGTTTGTTTGTTTATTTATTTATTTATTTATTTATTTATTTTTGTTACCACTACCTAAAGGCCATGTATAGCTTCCTTCCTCTAGCTCTAATTTGGGGACTTTTTAACTTTTTGAAAATTGTTATAGTCATTTGGTACCTTCTTCATGCAGAACGGCTCAGTGTACTGAGGGTCCTGATCATTCGTTAGTGGATGGCTGTTGTGTTTTCATTGGTCGTCCAAAGCTGAGGCAAGGGATGTTTTTGGTGCAAGAAAAAAAGAAAGTTGGGGAAGTTTGTAGTTGTGGTGGAAAAGAACAAGTTCCCTCTGGAGCCAGATTCACCTGGTTTGGTTTTAGTATGAGCACTGAGCAGCTGTGCGGCCCCTGGGGGGTTGCATCTTCAGGTGACACCTGCAGCAGGAATAGTACCTGCCTCCTGGGTTGTCGTGAGGATTGGGGGGGCTCAGTGGGTTCCAACTGCCAGTCAAGGTGCAGCGTCTCATATGCAAAAATCCTGCTGCTGTTCTCTGATATCAAAGGGACAGGTGCACCCACCTTTCAGAAAACAATTTATGTAAGATATTGCAAGTACTCGGATTTACTGAAGAGATAAATCAGGAAGATTGTTATTTTCTTTACTAAAATGCTCTTGCTTATATGAACATTTCAGAGAATTTCTTTCAATGGTAAATACCCTTTGGTCATTTACTGTAGTCCTGAAATTAAAATCTCTAGTTTACCCTTCCATATTTAGGAACATAACTGTAGGGTAACCATGCATAATTCAAATGTTCCGATGCAGGCAGAGTTACTATTTGGGGTATTTTCTTTTACTATCTTTATGTGAAGACTTTTGTTATGTTTGCATGTCATTTACATATGATACATATCTATGGCGTTGCATAAGGCAATTTGAATGTTTATCTGAGCATTGCACGTGTGGTCTAATTTAGTATTAGGTTGGGGTAAAATACTGTAGGGAAGGATCTGAGATCATTAATTTGGATTAGATGGCAAGTTTCAGAGGCGAGATGGAATTGCATGTTATTTAAAATTGCTCCACATTCGAGTGTCTTGGCTGAGGTTCCTTTACTCCTCACTCTTTTGCATTGTTATTCTAGTAGTTTTTGAAGACAGATTGCTGCATCATTACCCTGGAGTTTATCTTGCTGCCCTTGAGGACAGGGAAAGGAGGGAGGAAGTCTCTCTCTCTCTCTCTCTCTCTCTCTCACACACACACACACACATACACACACACACTTACGCATGTCTCTTTAAAACTGGATCTGAGCGTTCTAATGGGACAGTTAGGTTAAGAGCTCTTTGATGGGATTTTGCTCTGTGACTTGTTGGAAGGGGAAGGTGGGGATGTGGGAAGTCTGTGATGCTTGGTTCCCACCCTTGCTCTGTGGAAGACATGACGCCCATTTCCATGAGGGGCCAAAGGACAAGCAGTGAGAATCAGAAGCTGCCCCAGCCTCTGAAGTTGGCTTGGGAAAGCAACAGGAAGACCTTTAAAGAATATGTTCCTCAGACCTTGGGCACCATTTCCTCTGTTCCACTGCCCCACAGTGATAATGTTAGGTGTTGGCATCAAATAAAGTCTGCACAATATAGAAAATTAAAAAGAGGGAAAAAATCACCCCAATCCAATATTCAAAGATAACTAAGAGTATTTCTTTTCATTATTCGTAATAGTTTTTTTCCCCTTAGTTACATAGTCACATTTATGCATATTTTTAAAAGTGTTTTTTCTTATGTATATCCCAAGCACTTTGCATTTTATTCTATCATCTTTTTAGACAATGCTTTGTTTGGATATATAATATTCCATTGAATGCATATACCTCAGTTTACTTATTACATTGTTGATCATTTGGTCAAAATTAAAAAAGAAATTATGCTATTATAATTTTTGTAGAATATTTTTCTATATTTATGATTATTATATTCTAGGATATATTGTGTAGATTTAATAGGTTTAAATTTTGAACATCTTAATGCATTTTGTCAATTTGTTTTCCAAATGGGTTTGAGTAACTCACATTGTGTTGATTTCATTTTCTTTTCCTTTGCCTTGACTATAATCACTTTGAAATCTTTTTATTCATTTGGCAACCAAAAATACTTTCATTTGTGCTTCTTTGATTATGCTGTGGTTTTTTGATATTATTCTACATTAGTTGCATTTCTTCTTTTCCTAATTTTCAGTTATATGTTCTTTGCCCTTAGATATTTTTCATATCAGTTAAAATTCTTTTTTACTCAAATTACAAAAGTAATATATGCTTACGATAATGAAAGAAACAACTCAGGACACAGATACAAAGGCCAAGCTCCCTTGGTTCATCTCTCTTGCTGTGCCTTCCAGAGAGCCAGTATCAAGGGCCTAGTGGGTTTCTCTATTTTTCTCTGTTTGTGCACTCAAAGGTTGAACTTCTATATCTGCAGGTTGGTATCCACAGACTCAACCAAACTTGGAAAAATAAATTTGAATCAGTACTGAAAGTGTATAGACATTTTTTTTGGTCTTTACTCCCTAAACAATACAGTATAACACCCATTTACATGACTTTTGCACTGCATTAGTTATTATGGGCAATCTAGAGATGGTTTAAAGTGTATATGAGGACGTGCATGTGTTATAAGCCAATAATGCACCATTCTAGATAAGGGATTGGAGCATCTGCAGATTTTGGTATCCACGGGGGTTGGGAACCCTGAACCTAATACCCCATGGTCACCAAAGGACAAATGTATGTCTTTTCACAGATACTAATGGGAGCTAGACCCGTAGTAAAGATATTATTCTGTACCTTGACTTGTTTGTCACTTAAGATACATATCACAGGCACAAGATCTTCAAAAACATACAGTAAAATGTCTTTGGCACATTTTCTAGAAATAACTCCCCAACGTACTGCTTGATCATTTGACAGAGATTGACATTGTCGAATGGGCTAAAGTTCCCCTGCAATTTCTTCCACTGATAGGACAGTTTGCCCTGCCACTTCACAGCTTGCTAAAATACTCAGCTTTGTAGTCTGCTGATTATAAAAAATCCTTAGCTTTGAAAAAATATTAAACTATAATTAATTTTGTTGTAGAGTGAAGAGGAAATGAGAATCCACACTGATTATTTTTCCTCTTTAACTTACTAGCCGATTGTCCTATCATCTTTTATTGAATGGTGCTTCAAAAACAAACAAAAACTTTCCATTTCTATAGAGCAAATGATGTCTCTTTTCCATGCACCTGTTTTTCAACTACAAACTAGTGATTCTGCAGAGGGTCTTTGTGTAAGGGAAAGAAGATTTGGCATTTACTTGGAATTAGGTGGCTACACTGAGAATAATCTGATCCCGCTGGGCCCCAGATCTTTGCTGTGGACCTGCTATCTGAGGAGCCCAGTACTTCTGAGCAGGACTGCTCATTCATCCCGCTGTCTTGACAGGTGGGAGGGCCACAAAAATACCTCATTTTACAGCTGAAGGGGCCAAGCAAATCTCAGTAGTTCACTCAAGGTTATTCCTGCTTTGCCATCCAATGATTATTATGTTATATTATGTTTTTGTTATTTTATGTTAGCTCATTATATTATTTTATGTTAGCTCATTTTATTATTTTATGTTTGCCCATTATATTATTTTATGTTCTGGTCTTCCAATTTCCTTTTTTAGTGATAAATTTATCTTCGAAACTTCTATTCTGGTTGGCTGCCTTGATCACCATGTGGAAAATCTCAGGAAGTTTGCCTAGAAATAAGGGCTCTTCCGGTAGCATAATTGTTATTTAACAAACATTTATTGTATGCCTGCTCTGTCTGAGGCACTGTGCCAGATGTTGTAGGAAATATGAGGTGAATAAAGCACTTTTCCTTTCCTCAAAGGTTTATATTTAATACTTTTGTGTGGCTTTAGTTTCTTTTATTGACTTCAACCTTCTATTGAGGGATATCAGTGTTCTGTATTGCACTCACTCTACCCTGACTCCAGTGATAGGGGAGGATGTTGGCAGTCCTGCAGGTTTGGGGAGTCCATTGAATGCTGTATCCTATTTGAAAAACTCTGTAGTATTTAAAACACCTGAGCACGGGCTGATGTGTGCTTTATAAGCTAAGATGGGCTTGGAGATTCTGGGTGTCTGTGTCTTCTGTTTATAACTGTGTTTTTCAGCTCCAACTTGTCTTCCTTTGGTCATTTGGGTTACTCATTTGGTCAACCAAAATCTAAAAATAAACCTAGAAACTTTAGAGAGTCCCCACCCCCAGCTGATGGATGTGTACTTTTATGTATTCCAAACTGTGCTGCGTAACTATTTACATTTGCATTATGTATAGCACTTAGCAACGACTCTGGAAACTAGCTAGCAACTAACTAGCTGCACACTGTCCCAGCTGAGGCAGGGAGATGGCCAGCCAAGGCTCAGCGGTTCCCTGCCCTCCCCCTCCTGTGCTCTGCAGCCCTGGGCTCCACCCTGCTGGCTGCTAGTTCCTGCTTTCTTCGTCTCTGCGGGTGGACATGTGGGGACCAGGAAGAGGGGCAGGAAGGACCCCTCCTGCCCCTCTTTTACCACTTGAGGTTTCCTCTAGCAGGTCAGCGTGGGTGGAGTAAGGGGAAGGAGGACAGCCTTGGCCACCACTGGTGTCTTGGCACTGGTGACAGTCCTGTAGGGTCAGAGGTGATGCGAGTCTCTGCATTATCTGGAACTCTAACTGCATAAAGGAAGGTCACAGGTTTTAGCTGGATTTTACAGGATCATCAGGACAGAGCCATGTGGCTCCTCAGGAACCGTCTGGCTGGTGAGGACGCCCCCTTTCGGGTGACATAAGTCGGTGCTACACATTGCTAAACATACCAAATTCTCAACCTTCCAGCTTGGGAAGAAACTTAGAACATGATCAGCTTGTAAGTCAAGTGACTGACTCTGAGATCAAAAATGGGCTTACGCCTGCCTGGGACGTCCCTGTGCCTGAAACCGTAGGGTACAGAACGTGTTCAGTCTTCTTGCTTTCAGCCCTCATCTGAGCTCTAAGAGTACTTGAGTTCTCCAATTTTTAGAGTAGCAATTGTACTAAAATATTCATGTCCTGATTTTACCAGAGGGGAGGAAGAAAGACCTTGGGAGTATAGATCCAATTCCTTGATTATTGCCTTTTAGCAAAGAATGCAAAACCTAATATGTCAGGGCCCATGTGAAAAGTTCTTATTTTCTTCCTTAAGGAATCAAACTTCTGTTCTTTTTTTTTTTTTTTGAACAGTATGGGGGATGAACCCAGGCCTCATGCGTGCTAGGCGTGTGATCTGCCACCGAGCTACACCCCCAGCCCTAGCTTCTTACACTTAATGCATTTTGGGGAACACATTTGAAGAATAAAATTTCTGTGATTTTTTTTCCCCCTGTGGAAACATATATATTTTTAAAATAGAAAGGTTCTTTGCAAGTTGATTTGTATCATCTTTAGGGCCGGAAAACACAGAGCAGCAGCTCATGATGGTTAAATAGTACGTATTTGGAAAGGGACAAATTCTATGCAGTTGCTCATGTAGTTTTCACAGGAGACAAAACGGTTAAAGAGTAAAGCACTCCAGCCTCTAGGTGAATTTTTTTTTTTTTTTCCAACCTCAGAAGGGGTGGGCCCACTTGAAACAGGAAGTAATCATAGGACAGCGGTTTGAGTAATGAGAGAAGGCTTCTGGACTTGGCTAAGCTGTTTTCTTTGTGTTGAGAGACTACAAAGTCTGTGGAAAGTCTCCTATTTCTACAGCATCTGCACCTTTTGCAGAATCTGTGCTCTGTACACCGGGCACCTCCCCTATGAGAACAGGAACTGCAAGCTGGCTGGAGCAGCAGAAGGCAACAGAGGAGAGGCACAGCAGTCTTGGAAGTTGGTTTGTCAGCCCTGGTATAGGAAAGGAACTAGTCCTGAGGGCTCCTTGCAGGCCGCGGGAGCGAGGGCCAGAGCAGAGGCCTATCCACATGTCTGAACACATCGGAGACACTTTCCTATGCCACCCATGGTTGGAGTTTTCCCTTATCAAAGAGGCTGTTTGTACTGTAGCTTTATCCATGTGTTAATAGTTGTATATGTATTGCATGAGGATATGTTGATATGTAAGCTAACCATTTAGTAAATTGTTGCTTAGACTGGCCTTCTCAGAAGTCAAGGACTGGGATGTTACTCAAATTAATTCAAGGAAAAGGGACTCATTATAACAATGATGACCTCTATCAGTGACTTGATCCTCACTATGGGCCAGACACTGTTCTGAATATAGTATCCCGTGGAATCTTCTTCCCCACCCTGGAGGTGTTATCCCATTGCACTAAGGAGAAGCAGGCTTAGAGAATGTGCCCACAGGCCTGTGAGGGGTAAGCAAGAGTCAGGACTCACATCTTGGTGGTCACTGTGGAACCATGGTCTTTTAACCACTGATGCTCTGCCCCTGGACAGTCCTCCCTGACCCTGAGTCAAAGTGTAGCTGAGGCTCATAGGACCCACAACAAAGGACGGGACAATTGAGAATGGAGTTATTTTCCTTCTTGGAGGTCATGTGATCTCTCCTCAATTAGCCCCTCTCTTTTTCTCCCCTACCTTCTTCTGTTACTTCATCTTACATTTGGCCCCTGTATGGTCAACCAAACCCATAAGGTTGCAGCCTGAGGCTCTGGTCTCCCTCAGTATCTCCTGGCTCTGACCATTAAACAAGAGGTTCCTCTTGGTCCAACTCATTGATCCAAGGCCACAGGTGCCTTTGGAGCCTACCAGCAAAGTAATCACCTGCCTTTGGGTGTTCATCCTAGGTTCACCTGTTACTGCAATGACTTCCCCAGCGCCTTTTTCCTGAACAGGGGATAGTGGCTAAGGCAGTGCATACTGGAATGGGAAGAAGTAGTTCATGGCCAAAAATTAACATCTCTGGAACTAATTTGTTTTGTACTTTAATAAACATTTTTGTTATCTTGATAAATTCTCAACATAAAAGAATCTATATCTATAATCCATATAATCTATTTACTTTTAGGTTGCAAATGACAGAAACCTAATTTGAAGGGGCTTAGAAAAAAGTGAGATTAGTTCATGTAACTGTAAAGGCAAAGGCTTGGTTGGTTCTGGGTCTCAAGCAAATATAATCAGGAACCTATCTCTTGCCATCTCTTGGCTCTGTGTTCCTGCGAATTGGTTTCATCCACAGGCAGGTCCTCATTTCATGATATCAAGATGCTGCCCCAAGCTGCAGGCTTATCTGTTAGCTCAGCCACCCCAGCAGAGAGCTTCTCTTTTAGTTACAGCAAAGCTCCTAGGTTTTGTTCTCATCACCCCGAATTGGTTACATGCTTATCTTTCACCAAACATGGCAGCCAGGGTGATTGGTCAGGCCTTGATTATGGTCCATCCCTTGAGGGGGATCCACACTCACACTCCAGTAAAGCACATGGGTGGGGAATGGGGCTGTGTGGTTTCCAGCAACAACTGAGATGTTAGGACCAGAAGTGGAAATGAGTGTTGTCCACACAAGAAGAACCTGTGTCACTACTGACCACTTCCAGATTTTTTCAAGTACCTGGACATCTGTAATGAAGATTTTGAAGTGCCAGTAAAGCAGACTGGGCCACAGGTGTAGTCTGGTTTGTCCAAGACATCCAAAGTGCTGGGAAAGGCCTAAATCTTCTTGGTTTTAAAGTTATAATCCTGAAAGATGATGCTGTGAAATGAAATGAAATCGCTAATAAGATTTGCATCTTTTTGAGAAAGCCAGTCACAGGATGGATTTATCTTTGATTTTCGATCAAGTAGAAGGATAAGACTTCAACGGCTCTTGCTAGATGCCCTCTATTTGAAGTCTAAGCTGTTCTGATATCTGTTTGGGGAATTACAAAAAGACTTTGTATAAAATCTTAGCAGTGTCTAGAATTTGCTTATCCAGTTAATTATTAAAATATCCTGTTTGTATATCAATGATATTAATACCCACTGGGAAATAATTGCTTAGTTTTTTAACTATAAATCAGGAACTTTGAGTCCTGTAGAGGTTCAACCAGCAGGTCTTCCTGTTTGCAGATTTGGGTTTATTCTGTACAACCTTGGATGTTAAGTAGCAGTCTGTGTGTGTGTGTGTGTGTGTGTGTGTGTGTAGACACAACTTTATGTTAATGTAATTGCTGTATCCCTGTGCTAACTCAACTTGTTGCAATGAACCCAGATGTCTTTTGGAAGAATTTGTCAGTTTATTTTGCCTGGCAAAATTTGCAGATGGTTGCCTTAATTTCTTTCACTTACTTAAAATTTTGAATTTATGAGATTTAAAAAAAAATCCTCTCGCAGGCCAGAGGATCTTTCCCTTCTCTTGATTTTCTTGGTGCAACTATTATTTGGTTACATGGTATTTTGAGGTTTTCAGTTGCAAGCAACATGGCCCAGTGTGACTGGGGTAAGCAGAAAGGGAGCTTTAACAGGACATTAAGGAGCTCCTAGAATTTCTAGGAGGAACAAAGTCAAGCTTGGAGACCATGTGGCCAGGAGCCATCCACAAATCCAATACTGTGGCTCCATGGAGGCTCTGGTGTGGCCTCACTGGGCATGGGTGCCTGTGCTGATACCAACAAGTGGGTTCCATCTCTGGAGACCCTAACACTGGTTTTGTTTGTGAGAGCTGGGTATCTCTGCCGTCCTTCCCAGTCTCCACTATAATGAATTCTGCATGGAACCTCTTTTACCTCTCTCTCTTCTAAAAAGCAATTTTCTGTGGCTACAGCTGATGACGGAGAGCTGGTCACATGCCTGCAACCCCGATGCAAGGTAGGCTGCAAAGGCAGATTCTTGACTTCCATCCTGGGGAGGTGTGGACTCCCAAGGAAGGAAATATCTCATTGTGGGAGGAATATTTAAAACATGTATTTGATTACAAAACATGACAAATCCCTACACACACCGAAGAAAGGAGCCCCGTCTTACCTCTGGATAATTTGTTGCTCTAAAACATCAACTTAGAGTTCCTGTATGTTGGATGATACACCTTTGTCTTCCATGTCACCAATATTTCAACACTTGGTTTTTAATTTTATGGGACTTTCTTGTAGAAGTGTTTAATTATCATGAAATCAAATTAATCATTTCCTTTAGGTTGGTACTTTTGATGTCTAGTTTAAGAAATCTTTTTACAACTGTGATATCATAAAGATATTATGTATTTTATATTGTTTGAAGAGCATTAAAGCCATGTGCAGTGGCACACGCCTGTAAACCCAGCTACTCGGACAGCTGAGGCAGGAGAACTGCAAGTTCAAGAACAACCTGAGTAACTTAGTAAGACCCTGTCTCAAAATAGAACATAAAAATAAAAAGTCGGATGATTATAACTTAGTGGTAAAGTGTCACTAGATTCAATCCCCAGTACTGTAAATAAATAAACAAATGAAGAAAAAAAATCAACTTATCCTTCTCCTAGTCTCTTTTGTATTGCCTATCAGAATATCCAATGCTGGGTACATCATGAAGAAAAGATATTTATTGAGTTTGCAATTTTGGAGGCTGAAAGTCCAAGATCAGGTGGTCCCACTTATTTGTACTCTGGTGAGGGCGTCTAGGCTGCATCACAACATGGCAGAAAAGCAGAAAGAAATGAGTTATCCCTTCACTGGCCTTAGTTGCCTCATCAGTATTATCTAAAACAGTCCTCATCCCTCCCCTACATGAAGGCCAAAAACCAAAAATGAGGCATCAGAGGCTCAGCGAGGGTGACCAACCTGCCCCAAATCACACAGTGATTATAATCCAAGTGTTTTCAGAGGCCATTTCCATTACAAACTGCAATGCTGCCTTTGGAACCAGGCATGCACTCTGACTTCAGGGTTTCCTACAACAAGCAGTGAGTGTATGGTAGAGGGCCAGCTGTGTTTGTTTGTTTGTTTGTTTGTTTTTGTGGTGCTGGGGATTGAACCCAGGGCTTTGTGCTTGTGCTTGTGAGGCAGGCACTCTACCAACTGAGCTGTATCTCCAGCCCCCAGTTGTGTTTCTGTTGAGCCCCTAATACTATTGCTCTGCCCTCCTCAAGGATGGACTGGGCAGCATAGGGGAGGGGGGTGAGATTTATCATGTGCTCTGCCATCGCAAAGTCCCTGATGGAGGTGGCCTTTGTTCAGAGAAGACATTTTATATAACCAGGATGTGACTAGTTATAAATGGGGTTTAAAGACATTCACTGGAATCTTCCAATGACATGGTTAACTTTATAATACAGTTCATTATCAGATGGGTTTACCTTAAAACTTGAATGGGGAGGTGGGATGATACTTACATATGCAGTAAAAGCTGGAGGAACGATGGGGGCTTAGGGACAGATAGGGACACATGTGGCCAAGGGATTGTTAAAGGCTTCCCCAGAGGAGGGGTCACAGGATAGTGTGTGGAGGGAGCCAGAGTGCTGCGGGTAGAGAGACTCATGGCTCAGAGTATGGGCTCTGTCTCTGCCTGCCTGGGTTTGGGTCCTGGGGGCAGCTCGCTAGCTGTGTGATGATGGACAAGTTATTTACCCCTTCTGAGCCTTCATTTCTTGAAAGGGAGAATAATGACAGTGCCTATCTTGCAGCGTTGGGAGATTCAATGAGATTGTGCTTGTGAAACTACTTGAGAGTGCCCAGTCTGTGGGAAGCACTCTGTAGGTGTTAGCTATTGTTATTATTTTAACCAGTAGAGAGTAGGGTTGGTTGTATTTGGGGGAGGTGGCGCTCCTAGGCCAAGGACATGTGTGAACCAAGGAGGGGAGAGGGCGCGGGAAGAGTGGGGTGCTTTGCCTGCAGCCCAGTCCCTGATCAAAGCGTTCTTTCTCTTGAGTCTCTATTTTCCCAGAAATCTCTCCCCTTACTGATTTGGTTTCCTAAAGGGGCTTCAAAGCCTAATAGAAGCACATCCTGATCCTCCTAATAATATGTTTCTCATTGTACATGAGGACATTGGCCTTCTGATACTCAATCAGGGTCCTGACGGTTTGGTTGGTGTTGAGTCGGTCCCCCAGAGTCTCACCACGCCTGAGCACACTGATAAAATCAAATTCCTGGATGTGCAGAACTGAGGACCAGGCCTTGGGCCTGTGGTGGCTCCTCTGAGGCACAGACACCATGAGGTCCAACCAGACACAGAAAGTGCACCCACTCCCCATTCTCCTCCCCTTGGTCTTGCCTTTAAACCTTCATAAATGCAGCAAGCTGAACCCCAAACATCTGGGGGGATTGGACAGGGCCTGGTGTGTCCAAATGTTATGATTTGCTTGTGAGGTATCCCCAAAAATCTCACGAGTGAGACAATGCAATAAGGTTCAGAGAAGAAATGATTAGGTTGTGAGAGTCTTAAACCAGCCAGTGAAATTAATCCCTGATGAGATTAACCAGTGGTAACTGGAGGCAGGTGGGGTGTGGCTGGAGAGGTGGGGCATTGGGGGTGTGGTTTTGGGGTATATATTTGTATCTGATGAGTGGAGTCTCTCTCTCTCTGCTTCCTTATCACTATGTGAGCTGCTTCCCTCTGCCACACTCTTCCACCATGACATCCAGCCTCACCTTGGACCCCAAAGAATGGAGCCTGCTGTCTATGGATTGATACCTCTGAAACTATGAACCCCTAAATAAACTTTTCCTACTGTACAGTTGTTTTGGACGAGTCCTTTAGTCACAGCAGCAAAAAAAGCTAAAATACCAAGGAAGGTGCTCATGAGATGCTTCCTGAATGTGGGTGAGGAGGACTCTGTTGGTGACACAGCAGTAGTGGTCGGGGCAGGAGCAGTCAGGATCTGGAAACAGGGCTCCCAGTTCTGAGCCCTTCTTCTGCCTACTGGACAAAACTTTGGGCAGAACTCTTTACTGAGCCTCAGACGCTTTCTCTGTGCAATGAAGCTGGAGCCTGAAGATGAAGACGGCTGAACGTCCTCTGGTGTCTCTCCTGGCTCTGATGCCTGGGTCCAGAGAAGGTTCCTCCCAACAAGGGTGAGGGGTATCATGACACAAAAGGTTGCCTCCCTGAAGAGCCTGAGGGGAGCTGCAGCATAGGGTCTGCTTTATTTGGGGGCTCTAGTTGTTTCACATTTGATTTCTTTGTTGCCCCATTTGAAATGCAAAGTGGGGTAACATTTATTCTGTTTTATGGAATGAAGTGTGGTCATATTCAAGAATTGGAAATAAAACCAGTGAAGATTGGCAAAAAAGAAAAGAAACAAACACAACCTGGGTTGTTTGGATGGAATGTTAGTTGTGGGAAAATGGATGGACACGATTCCTATTCTATGCCCTCCCAATACCTAATATTTGAAAGGTGCTTGTTAAGGTGAATTGACAATCATTAATTCATGTCCTATTATTATTCTAAAGATGTTATTTGCTTCATTTTTATAATACAGAAATAATAAGACAAACAAAAATCACTGGTTATTTTGAGGAACAGGTGATATGTTTGAAGGCCTGATTCTGTCACAAAGTGTCATTTATTTAATAATGACTTGTGTTAGTTTATTCTGAAGTGATTTACTATTTAGAAATTGTCACCCTCCAACACCCAACTTCAACTTCATGAAGAAAATGGAAACACTGCAAGAGTTAGTGGTGTGAACATGGCTCAGCTTCCCTCCATGAAGGAGTATGAATGCAGATCACACCTGTATTGCTTTGCCTTCTTCAGTGGGCATTCGTTTCTTGTCTGATACTGATGTGGGAGTCCGTCACACTGACGGTAGATGTAGTGTCTTCTGACACAATGCATAGAGGAGTTCCAAAACCTCCCATTTTAGATAAACAAAAACAAAACAAAATGCCCTCATCAAAACACCCCATTTCCGCTAGTTTGTACCTTCCTAGAAAACGGTTCTGGCTGAGATGTGTCCCTTGCCTTCTTCATGAATGCACAAGAGGGTGCCTTACAAAACTGTAGATTTCAGGCTTCTCTTGAAAAATCACATGCATGTGATTCTGGGTCCAATTCCTGCATGGCAGCCATTGGTGGACTGAGCAATGCCTGCTCTCTCCAGAGGGGACACAAGCAGACAGGTTCACTGGGACGCCGTCTTTCTGACCGTCATGCACCCTGACTGGCTTCACACATCCACGGGCATGCCTATCCCATAAGCATCTCCTTCTCCTCTTCCTTCTTTGGTAGTAAAGTACACATGACATAAGATTTACCATTTTAACCCTGTTTAGAGGACATTTTGTGTCACGAAATAGCACAAGCATGGTGTTGGGCAACGTCACTGCCATCCATCGCCAGAACTTTTCATCTCTCTGAACTAAAACTCTGTAACCACTAAACAACAATTCCACATTCTTTCTCCTCCCCACAGTCCCTGGCAGCCACCCCTCTACCTTCTGTCTCTATGAACGCGATTCATCTGGTGACCTCATGTGAGTGAGATGGTACAGTATTTGCCCTTTGGTGATTGGTTTATTTCACTTAGCATGTCTTCAGGGTTTATCCATGTTGTAGCATGTGTTGGAGTTTTCTTCCTTTTTTAAGGCCGAATAATAGTCCTCTGCATGTATGGACCACATTTTTGTTCATCCCTTTTCCATCAATGGGTGCTTGGGTTGCTTCTCCCCTTCAGCAACTGTGAATAATACAGTGCCAACTTGCTGTTCAAACCTGTTTGAATCCCTTCAGGAGTTGTGTTTCTTAACAGTTTTCTCAAAGTTCCCAGTTGTGCTCCTAGAGCTTCAGCTCTTCTTCCTCTTGCTGGTTCCTTGCAAGCTACACACTCCAGGATGGGCCTCAGGCTAATGACTTAACTTTTAGGGAACATTGAAAAACATTCTTCAAGACATCTTGTGAAAGAATGACTTACATTCTTTAAAATTGTAAAAAAGTAATTGCTGTGAGATTTTTTAAAGAGTTAATATCACATTAATAAAAATATCTGTAAATAACATTTTGTGATTTAGTCCATCTTGAATTTGTTATGAAAAGCTCTACTTGAGAAAGAAATTTGTAATGAACTTGATTTTCTTGATCTGGGCAAAACTTGTTCATCTTGCCTCTGTGTGTTATGTATGCTAATGAAACGTCTTGTAGGTGTTGGTAAACAGGAAATATGAAAAGAATTGTTTTTTTCTGGATTTTCAGGTTGTATTAAGTTAGAAAAAGTACTATTAAATGGAAAGGTCAACAAAGAGTTTTTGCCCTTTGTTATAGTTTGGATATGAGGTGTCCCCCAAAAGCTCATGTGTGAGACAATACAAGAAGGTTCAGAGGAGAAAATGGAAGAGGTTCAGGGGAGAAATGATTGGGTTGTAAGAGTCTTAACACAATCAGTGAATCAATCCCTGATGGGATTAATTGAAGTGGTAGGGTGTGGCTGGAGGAGGTGGGAATTGGGCGTGGCTTTGGGGTATCTGGAGAGTGGAAACTCTCTCTGCTCCCTGATGATGTGAGCTGCTCCCCTCTGCCACACACTCTGCCATGAAGTTCAGCCTCACCTTGAGCCCTGAGGAATGGAGCCGGCCTTCTATGGACTAAAAGACCTCTGAAACCGTGAGCCCTCAAATAAACCTTTCCTCCTCTGTAATTGTGCTGGTCAGATCATTTAGTCATAGCAGCGAAGAAACTGGCTAAAATACCCTTTGTTTAGAGAGTTCTATTTGTTTGTTTGTTTGTTTGTTTTGCTGTTGTTGATGTTGTTGAGGGTAGTTTAGATGTAATTATCTGATGTTGGCATATAGCAATTCATTTTTATTATCATATGAACAAAACTTGATGTCAACTCGGAATTCTGGATACTTAGGTACTGTACTAGAATTCACATTGCTAATATTATTCAGCATTTTGGACTAAAGCAGTTGTAGATATAACTTTTTGAAATTAAAATGCAACTAACATTGTACAGAGACCATTTAAACTCCTTAGGAAAATAAATTGTTCTCAAGTACTTACAGAAACTGAGAAGTATGAATTTATAAACAATTTAACATGCAAATAGCAAATCCTCCTGTTCTCTTCATTAAGCCTGGACTTCTCCTAATGGTCCTCCCACTACATAAAATTTGTTTTAGCGTCCAGTCCAGGAGTTTTCTTAAAAGCTTTATGATTGCATTTCTTTAAAAGTACTTTATAGCTTAGACTTAAAGTAATGCAGCAAGCCTTCATCCAAATTGATGGATTTCTGCTGTAATTACCTTGAACTATTTTCAGTGTTTTTGTAGTTTTAACAAACAAACAACAACAACAGAATAAAAGTCTCAAAGTGTGGGGGAAATTTTTTCATTTCAAATAGACTTAACTATTGAGTTATCTTTCAAGGATCAATGTCTTGATATGGATATATTATCTCTGAATAAGGACTTATTTCTTAGCTTTAAATTTTAAGATATATAAGGCATATTCCTAAAAGTGAAAATCTGACATTCTTGTTGTGTCTAAGTGTGTCGCAGTTTGGAATGTGCTTTCCTACTTGCCCCATCCCCATTCCCCAAAGGCTCTGTGAAGGAATTCTTTTTTCCGTGATAAGTCTTGGGTGCTTGGATTGTTGGTGTGTGACATGCATTGGGTAAAAGGGGCCTTTTAACTCTTCAGGACTGCTTTGTTTGCAAGTGACAGATATCTAACTCAAATTATTTAAGCAAAATATCTCGAATAACTGCAAATTCCAGGGGCGGGATTCAAATCCACTGTAATAGAGACATTCAAAGGACATTAGGAATCTGCTTCATACTTTCTATCTCACCTCTCTGCTTTCATCTGTGTTGACCTCATTCTTAGTCTGTTCTTTCCATGCTGTGGCTGAAATGACTACCAGCAGCTCTGGTTAGCAATCATCCTCATCTTCCACCATCATCCTCACAGTTAGCAATCTTAAAAAAGAAAAACTTCTTCTACAATAACTCTGATAAATTGCAAGGTGGAGATGAAATCAGTGTTGCGTCACATGCTCATTCTTGAGCCAATCACTGCAGTGAAGAGGGGTGAGTACCCTGATTGGCCAGGCCTGGGTCACGTGGCCATCATGGTATAAAGGGCTGGGGTGTGGCTGGTTAATTCCAAGTGTTTGGGAGGAAGGGCAGGGTCTAGTGTCAGAAGAAAAAAAAAATATGCCCACAATGCCATCCAGGTATTCTGAAAATTCTCTAAGAGGAAGGACCCATTTTATTCATCTCTGTTTCTTCTAGAGAGGGTGATGAATTTCAGTTAATGATGGCTGAGTATATCAATGTATAAAGGGGATGATTGAAGAGAGTTCAGTTAAGGAATTATTTCTGTGGTGTCACCAAGGTTAAGAGAAACCACTGAGGAATGGTGAAGCACCTCAGAGTTAGCAACTGCGGGAAGCTGTTAGCATTCCCAGGACTGAGGGCATCAGGGAATGAATCCTTCCTGGAGGCAGAATGGCTGTCAGGAGGGAGGCTGAGGAGGAGTAGAGGCTGTGGTCTGGGAGTGCACATGGGCAACTGGGAACTGACGGGAAAGAGATGAGGAGGGGAAATACTCCAGTCTCTCCTCACACCTCCCTCCCCCCATTCTCTGCAGTCCTTTCCATTGCCTGGACCCACTTAGAAGCGAGAAGGCAAGAGAGTCCATTAATTCAGTGCACCAGCACCAGTCTCTGGGGCTTCTGGAAGAATAGACAGGTCATCCCAGTCTTCTTTCTCACTCTCAGTCTTTCTGTGACCCAGTCCTGATGTGTTCCTCTAGTCTTGGATGTATTCCTAGTCTTAGGAGTATTACTCGCCCACCTACTTCTCCTCCCCAAGCACACACTACCCTTACCTTGCTGTCTCACGCCACCTGCTTTAACCACGGCAGATGTCTGGGTGGGAATCACCAGCACCATGGTGTCAATGGTGTCCTCAGAAGCTATGCAGGGCACAGCCTGTTCGGGAGGCCCTGCCTTTGCAGTACATTCTGAATTGTGTTGGCTGCTGGAGAGGGTGGGGGAGTCCAAGGAAAGAAGACAGAAAGAGGTAGGGAAGTGCCTTATGGTGCCATAATTTCAAATTTAGAAATAATGACCTAGTACACATCAGGGGTGAGAGTCTTGCTCTCTCAGGTTATCGAACAGATGCCATCAGTACAGGGCAGGAGGACTAAGGTTTTAGTGGCAATCACTAAAGTGTCTGTGATCAATTGATGAGAATCTAGAATAAGGAAATACTTTGAAAAGAGGTTATTGATTATCACCAGAGAGTGAGGGTGACTGCAGGTAGTCTGTATCAGGCTTCCTGCAGACACTAGGAGTGCTGGCCTTGGCCTTCACGACACATTCAGAAACAGCATCTCCATGTGTCCACTCGTGGGGAGCAAGGGCTCTGGGATATACGCCTGTGTTGACCATCACAAGAGCGAGAGCGAGAAGTCATATACAGCTATGTTACCCGCAAGGACATTTGTGCCTGGAATGGGGTGTGGGGCCATGGTTGTGACAAAGACCCCTGGCTCCCAGGCTTGTTCTGTATTTCAGTGAAATGATAGGTGGAAAATGCTCACAGACTGCCAAGTGCAGTGTGAAGGTTAGAAGCAAAGAATGTACCAAGTATTTGCTGTCCCCTATTTTTTCCCTCTTGTATTAGTCCAGTTTTGGTCTCTAATTCTTGGTCTTGCCTCTTTAAAATATTTGAGACTGTAAGACTTACAAGGGCTATGAAGTGTAGGTAAACTACTTGGGAATTGCCAGTCCTCTCAAATCCCTACACACTCATGACTTCTGGCTGTGCCCCTGTGTTAAGGGCTGTAATTGTTTCTCAGAATATACTGGAGAATTAATACACTATTATTAATATAATATGTCTATTATATTCTTTTCCAAGATCATCCAGGGGAAAAGGTAGCTAGCCAGTAGGACTATAGGCATGCAAAAGATAGACATTTGTACTCTCAGTTAAATAGATACAATTAAAATACAACTAAAAAATTAAAAGTGATCCAGATATGGTGGCACACACCTGTAATCCTAGTGGCTCAGGAGGCTGAGGAAAGAGGATCAAAAGTTTGAGGCCAGCCTCAGCAAGTTAGTGAGGCCCTGAGCAACTTAGTGAGACCTTATCAAAAATAAAAAATAAAAAGGGCTGAGGATATGGCTCAGTGGTTAAGCACTCCTGGGTTCAATCCTCAGTACCCAAAAAAAAAAAAATAGTGAAATTTTAATCAAAGTACAGTTATATGACTGTTCATATAGTAAAGTAGAATGACTGTGTGACCACCTTTTGCTGAATGGTCATGGAAAATCTCCTTGGGATATAGGATTTAATCCAATATTTGAACAACTGAAAGGAACAAGTCATGATAATGGCAAGAGGAAGAGCATTCTAGGCAGAAGAAATAGCTCAGAGGTGAGAATGAGCTTGATGTGTGGGAGGAACAGAATAAGACCAGCGTGTCTTAGAGGGCTTGTCCTAGAGGGCAAAGAGGAAATGTCTCAGGGGATGCCCAGGTACACAGGGGCTTGGAGGCCAGTCCATTGCGTTTGAGCTTTTACTAAGGGCAATGGGAAACTATTGAAGGACTATAGGCAAGGAAATGACATATTCTTTTCCATAAATGTTTGCTTTTTTTTTTTCTTTGGAACCAGGGATTGAACTCAGGGACACTCGGCCACTGAGCCACATCCCCAGACCTATTTTGTAATTTATTTAGAGACAAGGTCTCACTGAGTTGCTAAGGGCCTCTCTAAGTTGCTGAGGTTGGCTTTGAACTCGAGATCCTCCTGACTCAGGTGATTACAGGTGTGTGCCACCACACCTGGCAATGTTTCTTTTGATAAGAGTTGATGACAGTGGATAAGAGCTGATGCAGGGAGACTCGTCAGGTTTTGTTGTAACCCAGGATGTGATGGTGGCTTGGATAAGGTGTTGTAGTAATGGGGACAGAGAAGTTGAGAGGCTGAGGGAATCTTTTAAAGGCAGGGCCAATGTGATGGGTTAAAATAAGTTGGGAAATGGGGGGAAAGGGACTTTAAGACAGATTCTGATTTTGCATCTAGTACTTTGGTGAATGGTGTTGTCTTTTGTTCTGAGCTGGGGAAGCCTTGGGGTACCTTGGGGCATGTATTGTGAGGGTGGGGTGAACTTGGTGGATCAAAATTCTGTATTATTGGCTGAGTTGTGTCCTCCCACTCCAATTCATGTATTGAAATTCTAATCCAAATACCCCAGAATGGGATTACTTGGACAAAGAGTCTTAAAGAGGCAATTAAGTGAAAGTAGGATCATTCTGGGAACTCGAATCCAATACTGGCATCATTATTAGAAGAGGAGATTAGGATGCAGACACAACAGAAGGAAGATGGAGGGAAGGCACACCAGGATGACCATCGCAAGCCAAGGAGAGAGAACTCAGAACGAACCAAACCTGCAACACCTTGATTTTGAACTTCTAGGCTCCACAATTGTGAGAAAATAAATTTTGTGGTTTAAGCCATTCATCTGTGGTACTTTGTTATGGTAGCCATAGGAAACTAATACATGCTAAGTGAAAATGCCAGTCAGACCTAAATGAAAATGCCATTTGGGAACATTAAGACATCAGTTGGAGACATGGACCTAGGGACCTAGGGGGAGTCACGAAAGCTAGAGAGACAGAGAAAGCTAGAGAGCCATTGGTGCAGAGGTGGTACTCAAAACCTTGCACTGGATGAACCAACTTTGTGTGTGAGTGTAGGTGGAAAAAGAGGAGCCAGAGCTGAGTTCCGACAGAGTGAGGAGTGGGCAGAGGAGTGATGGGTGGTTACTGAGAAACCAGCACTTACTCTGTGAGTGCAGTTGAAAAACTTTGTTTTTCAATCCATTAGTCTTGTTTTTGACTCAGCCTTCGGAGGACATTTACCCCATATGATTCCTTTTTGACTCCACCTCCTGGACATTTGGTTCCATGTGATGCTCATGAGGCCATCAATCTTGTTTATTAGAGGTGCGGTTTCCAACGTCCAGGTTTGCCCAGGACAGGGGAGATTCCTGGGATGCAGGACTCTCTGCTAAAGCCAGGATGTTCCTAGGCAAACTGAATGAGTGGGTTATCCTAAGAAGAAGGAAGCATTGACAAGATTAATGTATTTCAACTTCCTTTCCTCATTGAAAGTCAACTAGTCTAGGAAAATGTTATAACTATTGCAATCATTGTCTTTGAATGTTTATTATTTTTTTTCTTGTAACTACCTAGAGATGGGTGCTTCTACTGGGGGACAAACTAAATAATGAAAAAGCAAGTTGGAGATACCTTTCAGTTCCATTATCTCCTACTTAGTTTCATTTTAACAAGAATATCTTCTGGCTTGGGTTTGCATTATTGATGATTTCATGCATTTCAGGGTGTACATTTTGAATAATTATTTCCCCAATGACTCTAAGCATTTGCTTCAGTTAATTGAACCTTTTACTGAACACACTAACAATACCCTTGGCATTGTATAAAACCCAAAATTGGAGTCAGTTCTTACTCAGTGAGGTCTGCTAGTCCAGATTCAGCAGATGCTCAAAATATAAACACAGGACTAAACTGATGTACCTTTCATGCCCCATTTTGGGGACTGGATAAAAACAAAGTCCTTAAGTTGTTTCAATCCAGTAATGAGGGCTCCTGCATCGCTATCCAAAGCACTTGGCATGTGCTTATGTCTCACTGGTCCAGATCAGTTCTTTAGCCCAAGCTGCCCACCATACCTGGTTCTGCCTCCCTTATTCCATCTGCCATCCTTCCTTAATGGACTGGACAGGACGTGGTATTGGACACATTCCCAGCTCCATCTGACCATTGTGCCATCCTATTTTAACTTGACATGGGCATAAGTTTATACTCCCCAAACCAGCGCAAAGTGTGGGCTGCCTTTTGTGTTAGTAGTATTCCAGGGCTGTTGTAACAAATCTGCACAAACTAGAGGCTTAACACAACAGAGCCATATTTCCTTACAGGTGGTAGCAGGGCTCTTGAAGTCTCTACAGGAGAATCACTTTCTCTTTAGCTTCTGTGGGTCACCAGTAATCAATTGCCTTTCTTGGCTTGTGGACTCATCACTGCAATCTGTGTCTCCACCTTTGTCTGATAGTCTCTCCTCTGTGTGTCTGTGTTCAGGCTTCCCTCTTGTAAAGACTGAAGCCTTTGAATTACAGCCCTCCCTGATCTAATATGACCTCATCTTCAAAAACCCTGCTTCTAAATAAGATCACATTCCCAGATACTGTGGTTAGGACTTTGATACATGTTTTGGCAGATAAAATTCAACCCATAAGAACTTCTTGACGATAAGTCCCATGAAGAAAAACATTCAGTCATTAACACGACCTGGTGAGGCCACAACTGCACATTCAAGACACCAAAAATTGCTGGCTTTGAGGCAGAAGAAAGAAATAGTGCAGGATGTGGAGGCAGATGTGTTTAAATCCTAACTTACTAATTGAGAGATCTTTAGAAAATCGCTTACCTCTTCCGACCTCCAGTTTCCTTATTTATAAAATGAGCACAGTACCTACCTTATGGAACCACTGTGAGGTTCCCAGGCAGTGACTTATACAAAGCATCTGGTGCAGACACTGGCACAGAGCAAGTGTTCAGTTAATGTTCTCTCTCACTTCTGTTTTAATTGAGCTGATTTCATGTACTAGAGTTGCAAATTTCATTGTCGTCTTCAGATAATTTAAAAATAAAATATCTGGACAGTGTTGAAGTTGGTCTGTGCATCTGAAGTTTTGTATTTGAAGAATGACTCTTTTGGGTAGAATTGATAATTTTGGAAGTGCAGTTGGAAATGACTTTCATCATGAAGGGATGGCAGAATGTCCATCACTGACACTATAGATAATCAAAATCCTGGTTCATTGAGAAACCACTTAAGGGATGTGATTGGACTTGATTTTCCCTGATGATTCCTTACTTCTCTAAGCCAACCTATTTTATCATCAGGAATTTCTAAAGTACATAGGAGCAGAGTTTCTTTTTCTTTCTTTCTTTCTTTCTTTCTTTCTTTCTTTTTCTTCTTTTCATTAACTATCACATCAGTTAGGAATTGTGTTTGGCTATGAGATAGGACTGACTGACTTCTGTGGCTCAAAAGTGTTTATTTACTGTAGTTTTTTGTTCTCCTTCCAAAATCCACCTGGAAGTAGTCAGACCAGGGAATGTATAGGAGTATGTTATTCATCAGGAACCTAGGACTCTGCTAGTGTTTTTTCCCTCTGTATGGTTCATTTCTGTTCTTAAGTTCAACTTATAGTCCAATATGGCTGCTGAAGCTTGAGCCATTACAACTGTGCTCTGGATAGAAAGATGGAGAAAAGAAGAAAGAAGCAAAGGGCCTTGTGTCCCCATGGAGTCAATCCTCTCTTTTTGTTTTGTTTATCTGTATGTTTTAAAATCTCACTACATTTGCCCATAAGGAAGGCCGAGGAAATAAAAATATTTTTGGTTGGGCACTTTGCCATCCAATAATATAGACAGGAGAAAATGGGCATGTTGGTACCTAGAAATCTCTGACTCAGTACCCTCCCCTCATTTTACAACCCTCTTCATGATGAAAAGCATTTTCTATTGTCCAACCAAAATTATCAAGTCCACTCAAAAAGTCACTTAAAAAGTCTCAAAACGAATCACTTAAAGAATAAAAAAGTAGTTCTTTCTAGAACACCTAGGATGGCTCTTTAACTCATGGGAATTAATGATCCTTCATTTATACAACAAAACAGTGACTTTTGTGTGTGTCTATGAACAATGTCTGGCAAGGGCAAAAGTTCTGGGGTTAGAGCAATTAGTGACAGACACAGTCCCTGCTCTCTTAGAGCTACAGTCTGGTGGAGGAGTAGAGGCATGTGAACCAAAAAGCACTTAAACTACAAAGAATCATTGTGATGACCAGGAATGGTGAGGAGATGTAATAAAAGAACTGTCTTAGTTACAGAGTTAGGGAAGTCTGTTGATACCATGGATGAGTTGGAATTTGATGGATAGGTAGGAAATAACTGAAAGGGATATGTGAGTAAATAACATTCCAGTAATTCCAGGCATTCCAGGAAGAAGGACTGGTACAAAGGGAAGGCCATGGTGGATGAGCATGGGAAAAGGCTCATTAGTGTGGCTGAGCCACAAGGAGCAAGAGAAAGCATGTTATGAACTGAGACAGGGACCAGCCATATGATTAAGGACTCAAGTCTTCCTCCAAGATCAATGGGAGGCCATAGGGTTTTAAGGTGGGAGTGTGATTTGGGGGAACCTGAAATGATCATATTTGTTCTTTGCAAAGATTGCTCTAATAGAGAATGGACTGAACTGGACTGAGTTCAGTCAGGAACAGAGAGGAGTCTAGATAAGAGATGATGGTGACTTGGTCCAAGATGGTGGCAATTAACAGTGTGGAAGAAGTGGACAAGCTCAGGTGGATAGGTCTTTGGCATTACTTGACTTTTGGGGGCCCATGATGGTGTAGGTGTGTCCTTCTGAGCTACAAAATCTCATCTTTAATATGGAGAAGAAAGTGATTACATTAGATTCATTGGTAGTAGTATCAGGGTTCTGTTCTAGGGAATTTGTTCAATATCAGAATAACTCAGGCTTCACCAGACCTGGTTTAGGGTTGTTAGGGTAAGCTGGAGCAAATCCATAAGAGACAAATCTCTGAGTTCAAGCAAAGGTTTATGGACAGAGAGAGTCTACCAGGCTGCACCTCTGCAAGGCACAACAGCCTGCAGGAAAAAACTTCTTAACTATATAGTCATGTACAATGGAGTACTTTAAAAATAACCTGTCTGACTCTGTGATTGTTATTTGGCGCCTTTGTTGTGGTTTTGGTAGTTAGGAATTTTTGGGGGGTGGGCCTACCAGGAAGGTCATGCCTGGGTGGGCATGTGCTGATTTTCAAAATGGAGTTACTTTGGCCTAAAGACTTAACATTGGATGAGATTTGGTTCTGGTTTGGTCTTACTGCAATACTCAAAACTTAATATATTTTTCCAGTTTTAAACGTTGAGATTTTCATAAAATGTGCACAGAAGACACACACACTCTTGGACATTCAAATGCAGGATGCTGAGGTGATGTTTTCCTGGCCTCTGTGAGAATTGTTGTCTTTTCTTCACTTACCAGAATTTGAGAATTAAGGAACTGAGTGGTGTCAGGTGAAACATGATGCTCAAATGCAATGTTTATTTTTGGTTCTTCTCCATACTTAATATGAACAAATGTCAGAAAAAAGATGAAGTGGCATAAACTTGTGAGGATAAAGAAAGTAGGAAATGAATGCATAGGAGATTGTGAACAAAATCTTGAGATATAGAAAGCAGATGGATTTATGGCATTTGACTTGAGTTTTAGCTTTTTTGATTAATTAAAAAATAATGGTTGGAAATTAGCAATCTGATTTGTGCCACAAAACCTCAGATAGGCTCAGATGCTGGTGTTACTAGAGACTTCTGAAGGTAGGGCTAAGGCCAGGCATGGTGGTGTATGCCTGTAATTCCAGAGGCTCGGGAGGCTGAGACAGGAGGATCACAAGTTCAAAGCCAGACTCAGAAACTTAGCAAGGCCCTAAGCAATGCAGTGAGACCCTGTCTTTAAATAAAATATAAAAAAGAACTGGGGATGTGACTCAGTGTTTAAGGGCCCCTGGGTTCAATCCCTGGACCCAAAACAAAAAGAAGGTAGGGCTAATAGGAAGATTATTTTAGAAAGGAAGGATCCCCCTCTTAGAAAGGGTGAACTGGGGAGAGTTCCCAGACTGTAGGACAAGTCAACAGACACTTGACAATGTTTGGAGACCTTTTCTTTTTTTTTTTGAAACGCAATTTGGCAAAAGTTTGCTACTGGCATTAAGTGGGTAGATACCAGAGGTTCTGCTAAATATTCTACAATGCATAGTACAGCACTGTTATGGTTTGGATGTAAGGTGTCCCCCAAAAGCTCATGTGTGAGACAATCCAGGAAGGCTCAGAAAGGAAAGGATTGGGTTGTAATAGTCTTAACCCAATCAGTGAATTATCCCTGATGGGATTAATTGAAGTGGTAGGGTGTGGCCGGAGGAGATTGGAATTGGGGCATCATTTTTTGGTATATATTTTGTATGTGAAGAGTGGAGACTGTCTCTCTGTCTCTGCTTCCTGATGATGTGAGCTGCTTCCACCTGTTACACTCTTTCACCATGATGTTCTGCCTTACCTCAAGCCCCAAAGGAATGGAGCTGGCCTTCTATGGACTAAATCTTCTGAAACCTTGAGCTCTCAAATAAACTCTTCCTTCTCTACAGTTGTTCTAGTCAGGTCATTTAGTCACAGCAGCAAAATAGCTGACTAAAGCAAGCACCAAAAAAAAAAAAAAAAAAAAAAAAAAAAAAAGGAATTGCCTGGCACAAAATATTAATAGTGTTGAGACTCAGAAATCCTAAGTTTGAGACTCTAGGGTGAGACTCCCTGCCTCCCCCTCCCCACCTAATATAGACATGTGCATCTACAAACACCTCAAGAATGGGAGAATATTGTAAAATTGGTTAGCAAAACAAAAGATTCTGACACTTCAGGTACACCCAAAACATGATGGGTCCCTACCAATCACCCCTGGTGAGTTTTCCCTGCTTTCCCAGAGCTTCCATTTATTTTTCTATGATTCTTACTTAAGTATGAACAGAGACTCAAATATTACCACATAGTTTAGGAAAGTCTTTTCCATGAAGAATGCAGGATAAAAATGAAGAGAAAAAATAGTTAGCTATTCAGAAAAGAAATAAAGAATATAACAAATAGAAGAAAATGTTAAAAATAATTTGAGTATAGTATTCTAGAGAAATGAGAAGCTATTGTACTCAGACTAAAATATTGTGCTATTAGTAATAAAGAAACATTCAGAAAACAGAAGAAGTTTGGAAATTAAAAATATGGAGCAGGCATAAAAATGAAGGGTTAGAAAACAAAGTTGAAGAATTCTCAGAAAGTGGAACAGAAAGACGAAGAAATGGGGAAATAGAAAGGATAGCAAAGGAGGGAAAAATTCAAGAAGTTGAACTCCAACTAGTAGAGTTCCTCAAAAACAACACGGAGCAAAATCGGACAAGGAAAAAAAAAAAGAAAAAAGAAAATCTCCCCAAATGGTATGAACTTCCAGAATGAAAACTTGCATTGTGTGTCCGGTACAAAAAGTGCATATCATCAAATTTTATACCCAGAAGGAAGAAAAATCTTATGAGCTGCCAGAGAGAAAAAGAAATCGGTTATCAGAGCAACTTTAGATTTTTCAGCCGGAACACTGGAAGCTGGAAGGTGATGGAACATTATCCTGAACATTTTGAGGGAAAAGTATTTCCACTTGGAATTCTATATTCTGCCAAAATTCAGACAAATGTAAAGGCAGGATAAAGACATTTCAAAGGTCCCTGACTGAAGGAATTCATCTCCTGTGTATCTGGCCTTAGGAATATGGAGGGGTGTGTGCTCTATCACAAAGAAGGCTAGATCATGAAGGAGGAAGACAGAGATCCAGGTCAAGGACCCACACAGTTAAGAGGAGAAGAGAATTGTCAATTTAAAGTGTGCATCAGGCCCATGGAATTTGGATGAAGCACTTTTAGAAGGATGTCTTTAAGGAAAACAAATACAAACAAAAACTATGTAAGATAATATCTGCAAGGAGAGGAAGTAAAGTCTTGTGGGAGTTTTCAGGGTACATAAATGAAAGATACATAGCAAATAAAATAAATGAAAACAGAGGCAAAGGCAGACAGAAAAGAATGAAAAAGAAAATAAATCTGTCCTGACTGCATTTAGAGAGCACTCACTTGGTACCACATTAAGGGTTGGAACACAATCATTCAAGTAACTCTTACCACAACCCTATGAAGAAGGTGTGAATACTATTTTAACTTTACAAATATTGAAAATGATGCACAAATTCACATAACTGGTGCCTGTTGGGAGGCAGAATTTGAAACAAGGCTGTCTGGTTTCCTGATCATAACATTGGGAATACTACATGACGTTTTTGTTTTTTGGGATTGAGAATTGCACTCAGGGGCACTTAACCACTGAGCCACATCCTTAGCCCTTTTTGTATTTTGTTTAGAGACAGGATCTCCCTAAGTTGCTCAGGGCCTCGCTAAGTTGTTGAGGCTGGCTTTGAACTTGCAATCCTCCTTTCTTAGCCTCCCAAGCCTCTCGGATTACAGTCATGTGCCTGTGCCTGGCAATACTATATGGTTTTAACCAAAATAGTCATATTACTATATAGAGGTGAGGTGACATGGGAAGGAAGTAGCACAACAGCCAAATTATACTCTGAAAGTAGGAAGTAGTAGATAATGTCCAGATAGAAAAAGGAAGTAAGGGCCAGGCATGGTGGCTCATGCCTGTAATCCCAGTGGCTTGGGAGGCTGAGGCCAGAGGATCATGAGTTCAAAGCCAGTTTTGCCAACTTAGGAGGCCCTGAGCAATTCAGTGAGACCCTGTCTCTAAATAAAAAATAACAAAGGGCTGGGGATGTGGCTCAGTGGTTAAGTGCCCCTGGGTTCAATTCCCAGTACGACAAAAAACCAAAAAAAAAAAAAGGAAATAAGAAGCAGCAATGATAAAGAATTTAATATAAAAATATGGAGGATATGATCATAGGAAATACCTAAAAAGTGTTGAGAGTGGTTTCTTGCAGGGAACAGGACTAGAATGGGCAAGAGGTGGGGTTGCTCTTTTTTCTTTTCAGCTTTATAGTTCTAGTTGACTTTCTAAAACAACTTACATCCATGTGCATATATGTTATTTTGATCTAAGGAAGAGTTAAAGATAAAAAAAAAAACAAAGGAGCTTGTTAGCCTTGTGTTGGATGACCCAGGTGTGATCTAAGCTCCTACACAGGAAAGGTTCCTTACCCCCATTCACAGAGCTCTCACTCACCTTCTTATCTTTTCTTTTAAATTTGTTGTTTTTAGATATGAATGAGAGTAGAGTGTGTTTTGACATACATACATGTAGTGCAACTCGTTCCAATTAGGATCCCATTCTTGCTGTTGAACATGATGTGGGCATACTGGTTATGTATTCATATATGAGCATAGGAAAGTTATGTCTGATTCATTCTACTGTCTTTCCTATTCCCATCTTCATTCTCCTTTGTCTAATCCAATAAACTTCTGTACTGTCTCTCCCGACTTCCACTTGTTACGGGTTGGCATCCACATATTGGAGAGAATATTTGGCCTTTTGGTTTTTTGGGACTGGCTTATTTCACTTAGCATGATAGTCTCCAGTTCCATCCATTTACTGGTAAATGCCATCATTTCATTCTTCTTTATGGCTGGGTAATATTCCATTGTGTATAGAATGTACCACATTTTCTTTATCCATTCATCTGTTGAAAGGCACCAAGGTTGGTTCCATAGCTTGGCTATTGTGAATTGAGCTGCTATAAACATTGATGTGGCTGCCTCACTGTAGTATGCTGATTTTAAGTCTTTTGGGTATAAGCTAAGGAGTGGGATAACTGGGTCAAATGGACTCATCTTCTTTTTATATTCTTGACTGCAGCCATCTAGCTTTGACTGGTTATGGGAAGGTTTGTGAGGTGTGCCAGATGATTTGCTTATTACCAAAGATAAGCCCAGATCTTACTGGGCTGTTTTGAAATACCAGTCTGCTATTTATGGATTATTTTAATCCAAGAAAAGTGTCTTCTTGGCTTGGGTTCATAGATTTGATTAGAAAATTTTAGTGTCAACCTTGTGGTGCCAATTGCCATTTTTGGGTTGCATCTGGCCTTATGGGGAATACACTGAGGCTATGTTTATCTTTTATGAGCATTGTTTCCTGCAGTTTATTAGTTTGCTCCTTATCTGCTAAAAGAAAAAAAAACACTGTTAACCAATACAAGGAAAAAAATGGACTTTTCTTTTGCCTCTTTGGAAGTAGGGAGAGGAGATGTTCCCGTCTCAGCAGTAATTCTTGTTCTGGTTCTGGTTCCCTACCGCATTATTCTCCCATGGCCTCAGTGATTTGGATCAGAGTCATGACTGGAATGGTCTCAGAGCCAGGGATGGAGAGGCAGCCCAATCCAACATGAATTCTGCAGCCTGTTACCATTGCTCAATCTCTTCCAGCCAGGAACAGTTTCCTAAAGCCAATAGGCTTCTTTTGAACCAGATGATGTCTGGAAAATTCTCCTCCTTTTTTTTTTTTTTTTTTTTTTTTAAGTTGCTGATTTCTTTATAAAAGAAAAATAATGATCCTAGCAGTGGCTGAGGAAATATGAATTTTGAGTATTAAACAATTCACAGGGATAAGTGTCTTTGCGGGGTGTCCACGGAGATTGCATATTTGACCATTTGGAATGGGAGGTGAGGAGGTGGGGCATGTGGCCCTGCACATCTATTTTAGTTAGAGAGGGATTTTGGGAGAAGCTGCAGTTTGAAGAACCTCTTTAATTTTTATCAGTTTCTGGCAGGGATGAAGAACTATGTCAATCACACCTCCAAAGAGAACTTTATTTTTCAAATAATAGCCCATGAAATGGGCTATTATTTGAAAGTAGTAAGCACCAAGAGACACTCTCTGGACCAATATGGATGGATTTTTCTTCCTTTTTGCATTCTTAAAACTAGAAAACAAGCAGCCAGCTTGGCTGTGGCAGTATTAGTGGGGATCTTCGTGGAGGGCTGGGGGTGGGATATGGGATTATGAAGTCAGATTTAGGGAAGCAATTTCAATGCAATAATTTAAATACACAACTCTCCTCCTTCCATCCTGTGATGTTACGAGGCCAAGCACTAGATTAGGATCACACTGATGGGGCCACACGCTGCTACTAGCTCATATTCCCACAGGGGATCACACTGTGGCCTCCGCGGTGGGAGGGTTCCATCCCTGGTGGGTGGAAGCACAGCCCTGCTGGCCTAGTGTTTCTCTTGCCTTGTAAAAGACTGCTAGCTGAGCTCTTTAATTATGTCTGTCCATTGATGTGCCATCTTTTTTTCCTTGTTAAGATTAAAAAGGAATCATCTTTAAATACCAACCTGAAGCTGGTTTCAGTAGGTACATCACATTTTACCAGGGATTGAACTCAGGGGCACTTGGCCACTGAGCCACATCCCCAGCCCTATTTTGTATTTTATTTAGAGACAGAGTCTCACTGAGTTGCTCAGCACCTTGCTTTTACTGAGCTGGCTTTGAACTTGAGATCCTCCTGCCTCAGCCTCTGGATTACAGGTGTGCATCACCATACCTGGCTAGGTACACCACAGTTTGGTGACTGACTGAACCAAGGGAAGGATGGAATGAAAGGGAGAATGACTGGGCATGCTCAAACCACTGGGCTTCTATCTTCCTGTTATTGGAAAGCTCTGTGGGGATGTGAAATCGATAAGAGGTGTAAATGGGCTAAACTATTTTTAAGCCCATGGACTGCTTGTGCCAGAGCCTAATCCTGTTTCTATCAGTGTGATACCAACAATATTAAGAAGCAATTTTCTGTATGAAAAGGGCTTTGTTGAGACAGTGAAAACCAAATAACTCATTAAAGAGGTTCAACCTCAAAAATAATGTGCTAATGCTTTTGAATCCTAAGCAGATCCACTTGTAGGCAGGTCAGGTTGTGTTTCTGTGATTGATTGACATTGTGGTAAGCAGCACATTTTCTAACAGTATTTAATGCATCAAATGTTTCATTCTCTTTTCATTCTTTTTGATAATAAGAGAAGAGCAACCAAGAGAAGGGGGTTTATTTCTTCTCTTCCTTAAGGCAGGGCTTCTCCAACCTGGGGAGCTTTTATAAAATACCAGGGCCCCGGGCTGGGGATATAGCTCAGCGAGTAGAGTGCCTGCCTTGCAAGCACAGGCCCTGGGTTCAATCCCCAGCACCGCAAAAAAAAAAAAAAAAAAAAAAAAAAAAAAATACCAGGGCCCCACCTCCCAGAGATTTAGATTCAAAAGATAAGGAGAGGGTCCCACAATTTTGCATGCTTAACAAATGCAGCAGAGGATTATGATGCAGGTTGCCTGAGCACCACATTTTAAGGGAAAAAACTCAAACAATAACATTTTTCTGTAACCTTTTCTAGCATGAAAACTTGTTCCATGTCTCAAACCCTCAGGCCCTTGCATGCTCTGAGAAGCTTCACCTGAAGGCTCAGAAAGTGCAAACTGGAGACCAAGGCCAGCTGGAACTTCTTGTAGCCCACTGGCAGCATGTGATTTGAGAGCCATCAATTAGGTATGACGCACACCAGTCCACTGTCTCCTTGCAATGGCAGTTTTTGTGGAAGCCCAATCCCTTAATGGCTACTGTGTGGAATGTTCACAGAATTTAGTGTTCCCAGAACCCATGCTTTTGTTTGAAGCTCCCCTCTGAGTAGAATAAACTCCTCAGGTTTTCCCTTTGCTGGGTAGGAACACCTGCTAAATCCCCACCCCCCACTCCCCCGCTGACAGCCACTTGCACCCACTGGGGTTGAGGTACGGGAAGTTCCTTGACTGGTCTGGACAGGAACAGAGCAATGACATGCACAGGAGCTAACCTTGAAGATCTGCAGGAAAACAGTTGGCCCGCCTCCCCCTACATCTGTGCCATCTGCAAGAATGTGCTGTAACAGGGATATTGTTTTTGGATAATTCTGCAGGCCAGTCTTAAAATGAATGCTTGTAGAGAGCTGTCAGGATGAAACCGGTATTAGGCTATAAAGGTCAGTTGGGGGTGGTTTAAATAAAGGCATTTGTTAGGAGTTGTGCAGAATAATGGAACTGGTAAGTGAGAAGTCAAAACAGCAAACGCTGCTGGCTCCGGCAGCTCCCCATGCCATTAACCTTTCATGTGAAGCCATTGGAGGAGAGATGAATTATGTTTCTTGGGTGAATTTTTTTTTTTTTAAAAGAAGGTGGGTGGCAGAGGGATCTATTTTTATTGAAAAGGCTTGAGAAGTGCAGTGAAATGGCTATGTGTTTGCAAGCAGGTCTTTCTTATTGTTTGACAAGGTATGAATAATTGGAGGCAGAAGAATCAGTAGTTGTGCCTCATTGCTGTGGCACTTTGCTGGATGTGCTGTATAATATTTGGGCAAATTTGCCATTATCCTTGTGTCTTAATTCCTCACTCATTTAAATATGATTTAACGCCTCATAGCATGATGGGATTTCCTCAAATGTTGGCAGATTGCTTTATACGTTCAGATGTGTGAAGGGAAAGTAATCCAATTGATTAATTATGCATTGCCATTAATGTGCATTTAAAACTGTCAAGTGATTAGCTGTAGGAGGCGTGCGAGAGAAGGACTGTTAAAACAGCAACAGTTGTTGCCGTAGAGGAATCTCGTTGCTGGTATGCCATCACCTTTTAGAGGAATATGTGTTGTAACTTTAAAGCTTTATTTAATGAAAATGGCATTCTGGGTGACAGAGTTGTTTACAGACCCCCTTTTTTGGAGAGTGAAGGCTATCATGCTGTGATGGACTTCCAAAAGAGTGGGTTTCATGTACAAGGTATTGAGATCACGTTTCATGAAAGAAGGGTTAATTTCAAAATATGACGTTGATAGGGACTAGCCAGTGTCATGAGAAAGATACACTCAGCTCTGGGTCTCGGTTTCTCTCCCTCTAGAATGGGGGACGGTGGTTGTGCAGTGTCCTCTTTTGTCCATCTCACTTTCCCCAGGATGCTATTTTGATATTAGAAAAGAAACAAATAACAGGGCAGCAGGTAGCTTTGCAGCATCTGACCTAAGTGGGTGCTGCGGGCTGCAGAGAGGAGCCCAGGTAGAGGAGGAAAAGCTTCCAGATGGAGGTGCTGAAAGGCAGCTAGGCTCTATGGGAACTTGGGCAGGAAATGACGAGAAATGAAGCTGTGGTCTCCTAGCCAGGATGTGTCTACCTTCTTTCTCTGTCTTCCAAGTCAGCTTCCTCCATTAGGTTCAATATGGCCTCTGTCCTTGCGTGTCTACACCATGTGGTCTTAGCCCTCACCACTGTCCATCCATAGATGCTGACTCGTCTGCCTTGGTTTTCCAAGTATCAATAAGTGCCTTTTGTGCTCAGGTTTGGTTTCAAGCCCTACTCCCTACCGGGAGATTTGGACAATAATCAGATAAACCAGTAAACAAATCAAGGAACAATGCCCTTTCAGTTGTCGATGATTGCAGAAAAAGTGACATAAGTTAAGGGGACACAGTGTGATAAAGATGAGGGATGTTGTGTCAAAGAAAGGGGCTCAAGGAGATTTACATAGGCCTGAATGATGAGCAGAGCCAGCAATGCATAGATCTGGGGAAGTCAACTCCAGGCAAAGGGATGAGTGTGCAAGTCCCTAAGTTGGAAGGGCTGGTGGTGTGCTGAAGGAACAGCTGGAAGCCACAGTGGCTGGAGCACGATGCCTGAGGGATGAGTGACCGCATTTGAGGTCTGAGAGGGGAGAAGGAGCCCCAGAACTGACAAAGGGACTTGTGTAGTCAGTATTTGGACTTTCTTTCCCCTAGGTGAAATGGAGAGCCAACGATTGGAAGGATCTTAAGTTTGGAAGTTCTAGGATCTGATTCGCATTTTTAAAAGATCACTCTGTGAAAAATAGATCACAGAGGGCAAAAGTGGGAGCATGGAAACCAAGTAGGAGATGACTGCAGTAATGCCATGAGAGATGAGAGAGGCTTGGGTCAGGGTGGTGGCCATGAGGTTGGTGAGAGGTGATCAATTAAGGATATTACCAAGTTGGCAGGTGAGTCAGATGTGGGGTGTTGAGAAAGAGGTGGATCGAGATGGATGACTTAAGTTGTGCCAGAGGAACTGGCTATCAGAGTTTGCTGACAAGAGGGAGGCTGGGTAAGGGAATTTCATTCATGTTCTGAATATGTGAAGTTTCGAGATGCCTGCCAGACAGCCAAATGGAGATGTCAACAGCTGCAGGGAGCGGGGATCAGGGTTGGACATTGGCTAATTCTAGCCAGGGTCTAGCTAAGATGACCTAATGAGAGTGTTTATAGGGCAGAGAGGAGTCCTATGACTATCCCTGAGGGTACGCCAACCTCTGGAAGACCCCCATCCCTGCAGAAAAGACTGAGGAGGATCAGTCAGTGAAGGAAGAGGTCCAGACCCACCGAAAGTGAATTTTATGGATATCTTGCCCATCAAGGTTTAGAACCCCTTCAAATGTGCTTTGTCCCCTTGACCCAATCAATAGTAACTAAGAGGGATGTGCATATGAGGCTCCTTTCCAGTGTTGTTTTTGGGGTGGGTGGGTGTGGGGGACAGGTCAGGCATTCTAAAACCTGTCTGAGATATAGT
>JAJEJO010000697.1:432135-536702 GCA_020662805.1 Glaucomys volans | reverse complement strand
CCCCCACACCTTCTTTTAATTTATCTCGTCTTTACAGACTTTTAATTAATTCTATCTTACCTTTTACTTTTCAAAGGACCTTGGAGCCTCTTGGTATCACAAGGTTCAGGATTTCTTTCCACTTTTCTTGGCCCAGACTTAAAAAAAAAATCCTTCTCTTGTCTATATACACAACCCAGTCTCTATATTCCAAGCCTCTTGACATCTTCCTGTGGAGATGTTGTTACGGTTTAGATATGAGGGGTCCCCCAAAAGCTCATGTGTGAGACTATGCAGGAAAGTTTAGAGGTGAAATGATTGGGTTGTGAGAGGTTTAACCTGTAAGTGCATTAATCTCCTGATAGGGATTAACTGGGTGGTAACTTGAGGCAGGTGGGGTGTGGCTGGAGCAGGTGGGTCATTGAGGGGTGTGCCTTTGGGGTCTATATTTTGTTCATGGTGAGGAGAACTCTATCTCTGCCTTCTTGGTTCCAAGTCCTGAGCTGCTTTCCTCTGCCACACTCTTCCACCAAGACATTCTGCCTCACCTTGGGCCCAGAGGAAAGGAGTTGGTCATCTATGGACTGAGACTTCTGAAACCCTGACCCCCTCATAAAGTCTTCCTCCTCTAATTGCTTTTGTCAGGTATTTTGGTTTCAGTGGTGAAAAAGGTGACTAAAGGAGCTGGGTGCCCACCATATTCAGTACTCTTCCAGGCAGTGGTGAAATGATACGCTCAACTTTACAAGTTCTGACAGAAGGAACCTTTCACCCTATAGTACTAAGTCATTCCAAGAGGTTCCCATGAACAATTCCCCTCAAAGGAGGGATGGGGAAGGAATAGAAAGCATTTTTAATGTGGGGTATGTTGACTAGAGACTGCATAGTTTTAGGGTGCCCCTGTAAGGGAAGGGGTGTGTTTGGGGAAGATGGTACAACATTGCTGCTCTTCATTTCCTGGCCTCAGGTGGAATTCTCAATCCTGGCCAGCAGATCACTATGCAGATGTGAGTTATGGGTGGGTCACAGGGACAGCAGGGTGATAAGTGTGGGTGACGGTATAAGTTCATCATGACAAGAAGATCAATTTGAAGTGTAAATCATTCCAAAAAGAAGGCATTCCATTCATTTTCTGTCATTATAGTTAACCTGGTCACCAGCATTTGAGGTACAAGCTTAAAGATACTATCAGAGAGAGCGTCTTCAGCCCAGAGCCCTCTTGGATAGCACAAGTATTATTTTGAGTTAATTCCTGTATTAGCCAGTCTTTTGTGGCTGTGGTCAAAATATCTGAGAAAAATGACTTAGAGGAGGGATTTATTTTGCCACCCAGTTTCACACAGTCCAGGGTTGACTGGCTCCATTGGTTTGGACCTGAAATGAAGCAGAACATCATGGTGAAAGGGTTTGGTAGAGGAAAGTTCCTGCCTCATGGCAGCTGGGGAGCAAAGAGAGAAAGAAGGAAGAAGGGGCCAGGGACAAGGTATTCCTTTCCAGGGCATGCCCCCAGTGACCTACTCCTTCCAGCTAGGCCCACTACCTCACAATAATGCCATCAAATTGTCAGAGACTCGAATGTGAGCAGATACCAGGCTGTACTTAGGGTGCCATCTAGCTATTGTTTAACCCTCTGCTTTGGTACCACCCATAGTCCCAGAGTCCTTAAGAACAGAACAGATGTTGGTGAGAACTGAACTTCCTATTGCACATCCCATGACTGGAGGGTTGTTCCCACAGACCAGCTTCAGGCTCTGCACATTTCATGCCTTGTTTCTCCTCTGCTACCCACTTCCTTTCCATGCTGGACACCAGTGGATTAATCCACTGATGAGGTCAGAGCCCTCATGACCCAATCACTTTCCCAAATCCCTGCCTCTGAACATTGCTGCACTGGGGACCAAGTCTTCAACACACACGTCTTTGGGGGATACTTCATATCCAAACCATAATAGTTCCCATGATTCTCCTTGCGTTGAAGGGATGTATCCTTGCTGGAGAGTCATTTTGAGCTTCTCCTTCTCACATATAAACTGTGGATAATGGAGTTGACCTTTCTCACTCTGATGATTGAGTTTTAATGTCCTTGAAATGGTAGGTGGCTGCAAAAATCTTACTCTGTTTCAATGTTCCCATCCTATCAGCTTTAGTGTTAGAGAGGCATTCAGTCACAACCAGTAAAGACGTCTAGGCCAGCAACTTCCTGGAGAGAATGAGACTGATCTCCCTCTGCACACCTCTGTGGTCACTCATAGCTTGACAGGGAGTCTAGGGGTGATCCACCCATGTTCTTGTGGCAGAATATTTTACAATTATAAAGACATTTCAAAAACTGAAGAAAGAAAGAGGCAAAACCTCTCAAATCTTTCCTAATAAATGCAACTTTTTTCTTTCCATATTCCTTTTTGGCCTCTATACTATTTACAGGTAGATTTAGAATTTTAATTGCAGCATAGAGAAACTTGTCTCCCTGTATAATTAAAAAAAATAATTATTTAATTTTTTCCAGGTACTATTCCACAGATTAGAATGACCATGGTTTATTGATCATTCTCTTTCTTGGTGGCATGTACTGTGTCCTGTTTTCCATCATTCCTGGGCTTTTACCTTCCTTTTGTGCTATTTCCTAAGGGTGAAGTCCCAGGGATGGGAATGTGTGTTGGGTTGCCAGATCAAACACGAGTGTGCAATTAAATTTGAATTTCAAATAAATCATAAGAGCTTTTTTTGTATAAGGATGTCCCATACAATGTTCAGGGTGTAGTTATAATAAAAACACCATAATTTTTACCAGAAGTTCAAATTTAACTGGATGTTTAGTGTTTATATTTGTGAAATGTAGAAACACTTTCCTGAGTCTCGGTTTACATTACTAACCTAAGTTTATGATTAAGATTCTATTATTGATTTAGTTAAAGAAAAATTTTCAGAAGGAATAAATATAAAGGAGAAAAGGAAAACCCCATAAAGTTCAATAATAATCACCCAGATTATTATACTTTTAATTTTAGTGCACTTACATCATCCTGTATTATATAATATCATCATGTATTCCTAGACACATGAGGGAGCATTTTCTTTTTATTTATTTATTTATTTATTTATTTTTTATTTACTTATTGATTCATTGAACACAAATGGAGTACAGATATTGTTTCTCTGGTTGTACACAAAGTAGAGTCACACCATCTGTGTATTCATACATGTACACAGGGCAATGATGTCTGTCACACATTCTGTTATTACTCTTACCCACACACCCCGACCCCACCCCTCCCTTCCCTCTATGCTATCTATCCTTCCTCCATTCTTTCCCCCCCCCCCCCCTATCCAAAGGCTGAATGGTCTCTCTGATAAATGAATGATGATGCATAATGTGGGAGGGAAGGGTGGCAAGAATGGAGGAAGGATAGATAGCATAGAGGGAAGGGAGGGGTGGAGGCGGATTGGGGGGTAAAAATAATAACAGAATGTGTGACAGATACCATTGCCCTGTGTACATTATGCATCATCATTCATTTATCAGAGAGACCGTTCAGCCTTTGGATTTTGGGGATTGGCTGATCTCACTTAGCATAACAGTCTCCAACATCATCCATTTACCTACAAATGCCATAATTTTATTCTTCTTTATGGCTGAATAATATTCCATTGTGTATAAAACCCACAGTTTCTTTAGCCATTCATCTATCGAAGGGCATCTAGGTTGGTTCCACAATCTAGCTATTGTGAATTGAGCAGCTATGAACATTGATGTGGCTGCATCACTGTAGCAATCTGATTTTAAGTCCTTTGGGTATAGGCCAAGGAGTGGGATAGCTGGGTCAAATGCTGGATCCATTCCAAGTTTTCTAAGGAATCTCCACACTGCTTTCCAGAGTGGTTGCACCAACTTGCACTCCCACCAGCAATGTATGAGTGTACCCTTTTCCCCACATCCTCGCCAACACCTGTTGTTGCCTGTATTCTTAATAAAAGACATTCTAATTGGGGTAAGATGAAATCTTAAGGTGGTTTTGATTTGCATTTCTCTTATAACGAGGGATGTTGAACATTTTTTCATGAATCTGTTGATTGCTTGTAGATCTTCCTCTGTAAAGTGTCTGTTCATTTCCTTGGGCCCATTTGTTGATTGGGTTATTAGTGTTCTTGGTGTAAAGATTTTTGAGTACTTTGTAGATTCTGGAGATTAGTGCTCTATCTGAAGTATGTGTAGCAAAGATTTTCTCCCACTCTGAAGGCTCTCTCTTCACATTGCTGGTTGTTTCCTTTGCTGAGAAGAAGCTTTTTAGTTTGACTCTATCCCAATCATTGATTCCTGCTTTTATTTCTTGTGCTTTGGGAGTCATGTTAAGGAAATCTGGTCCTAGGCCAACGTGATGAAGATTTGGACCTATTTTCTTCTACTAGGTGCAGAATCTCTGGTCTAATTTCTAGGTCCTTGATCCACTTTGAGTTGAGTTTTGTACAGGGTGAGAGATATGGGTTTAGTTTCATTTTGCTGCGTATGGATTTCCAATTTTCCCAGCACCATTTGTTGAAGAGGCTGTCTTTTCTCCATTGCATGTTTTTGGCTCCTTTGTCAAGTATGAGATACCTGTATTTATGTGGGTTTGTCTCTGTGTCCTCTATTCTGTACCATTGATCTACCTGTCTATTTTGGTGCCAATACCATGCTGTTTTCGTTACTATTGCTCTGTAGTATAGTTGAAGGTCTGGTATTGTGATACCCCCTGCTTCGCTCTTCTTGCTAAGGATTGCTTTAGCTATTCTGGGTCTCTTATTCCTCCAAATGGATTTCATGATTGCTTGCTCTATTTCTATGAGGTCCATCATTGGGATTTTAATTGGAATTGCATTGAATTTGTAAGGGAGCATTTTCTTGCAGTAACATCTACCCTGTTTACATTTTTATTGGTGTGGCACTCATTGTGAGTTCCCCACCTATTATGTGTCCCTGTTTCTTATGAACCTGGATTTCGTTCAGGGCAGCAATGAGCCCAGTTGAAAGCTCAATTTCTCAGCCTATGTTACAACTAAAGGTGGACACAGGGCATCATTCTGACCAATAAAAAATAAGCAGAGGCAATAAGTTGCTGCCTCTTCCCTCTTCTTTGTTTTGCCTGGGATTCAGCTGAGATGCATGGAGGTGTGGCTGCTATCTTGCGACCTTGTGGAAAAGAACCATACCTGAGGAATGATGGTGTTGTAAAATATGGTTCATAGCTGAATGTGATTTTAGCTGATAGGCCTGCACCTGATTAAAAGGCCATCATTTTAGTTGATTGCATATATTTTTATAAACTCATGAATGGATAAAGGAAGAAGTAGGTGTAAACCTACATATACAAAGATAATAAATATTTTGTGCAAGTACATGTACCCACAGGAGAAAGTTGAGGATTTCCCTGGAATGGACATGAGAACTGCTGATAAAGTACAGTCACAGTTGATGGCTGTGAACCTAATTCCTGAGACTCAAAGACCAGTGAAAAGATACATAGGTTAACAGTCTGGATTTGGGGCCCAAGGATTGAGCTCTTGAAGGAAGTAAAGGAGCGACAGACAGGAGTTTAGGTCAGACTCCATGGGGTTCAGCATCAGTTGCACACCCAGGTCAGGAACTTCTGAGATTAAAGTTAAAGACACAGACATTTTACAGATTAGAACAGGAATTTCCCCAGATAGTGGACCAGCAATAGAGAAGCAACCACAGATACAGGCTGTCCTTCAGGTGCCAAACGACTCCCTAATGACATAACGCTCTGCCTTGCTACCAACTAGTCCCAGACTCCTGAAAAGCTGAGCACAGATATTGGTAAGAGTTGTGGCTGGAAGGTTGCTCCCACAGACCAAATTCAACCTCTTTCTCCTACTGCCCACATCCTTCCAATGCTGGGTGCCTTAGGACTGTTTAAGTCCCCCCCTTGTCCCTTTGGTAAATGACACTAGTGAGTTAGCACAGTGGGTGTTAGGAATGTTCCTGAAAGCCCTCTCTATCCTGGAAGAGCCAGCAGTTGCTCAGCTATGCTTGGCAATGTCACCAACCTCATTAATGAATCCCAAACTCAATGTATCCCAATTCAACCGCCTCAAATCCAGATCCTCAAAATGCCCTGGGCACCTCTGATGTCATGAGGGAAGAGAAGTTGTAGAAGAAAGAGGCAACCATTTTAACCAATTGCTGTTAAAATATCTTATTGATGCAAAAATTATTTTTTAAAAAACGACACAGGTTCACTCTTGGGGCTTTTCCTGAGGACTTTAGAAAGGACTCCAGTGCCCTCAGAAAGGATCCCAAAGCCTGAGTGTCTGTAGCTTATGATGATCCCCTTTACACACTGCTTCAAGAGAAGTACACACAGCACATCTGACATGCTTTGGCCCAATTGGTTTGCTGTCTAACAATTTGAGAGAAATAGTTTTTTTTTTTTAATAAAATATTGTTTTAAAGCTTAGTTAATATATGCTATTGTCAAAATAATGAAAACATGGCAAAACCATTTTTTTACTATAATCCTGCCATTTGGGTGTGATTTCATTCAGATAATTGTTTTATGTGTATATTTCTATTTTCTTACCCAGAAAAGGAAAATATTATTTTGAAGATTATGATATTTTTTCTCCTGTATCATTAAATAGTTTTATGTATAACAGGATAATTTCTAAATAACTATATAATATTCTGAAATTGCCTATTACTGGACTTTTGGATTATTTTGTTTTTTGTATTATAAATAAGACTGGGGAAAACTTCTTGAACATATATCTTTTTGTGCATTTTCCATTATGCACATAATAAATTCCTGGAAATGAAATTACTGAATCACAAGATATGAAAAACATGAAAAATTTTATACATATATATAAATTGCTCTGCAGAAAGTCTGTATGAATTTGTACTTGTAAAAGAAATGTGCAAGAGTGTTTTCCTAAAGCCTTGCCAGAAGCAGGTACTATTACTTCAAAAATCTGTGGTTTTCATGCTTTTTTCTCTGATGCTGTGATGCTGAGAACTTTCTTGCATTTTTTTGGTTTGTAGACCTTCTGTAAATTTCAGTTCATGTCCTTGGACAAGAATTTTCAATTAGATAGTTTTAAATTAAGGCAATACAATTGCCCAGATGCATGAACCTTGTAAGTATCACATTACCATGATTATTTTGCTTTCTTTCCCTTGTCTGATCTTTTGCTGACTTTTTCTCTCTAAAGAGAGAAGTGCCCCTAAGAGCTGCTCTTGACCCCTAGTTTTTCCTTATCTCTTAGGCTGAGTCATACAAAACTGCCATTTTTAGAAGGTTGAAAAATGGTTGAAGATCAGACCATTTGTGTGGTTAAACCTGCTATATTTCTCTTGTAAGTCTGACTTAATTTCGCTCTCACCTAAATCCAAACCTTCTCCCTCTTTCAAGGATCATTTTTTTTTAAAATATATTTTTTAGTTGTTGATGGGCCTTTAGTTTTATTTATATATCTATTTATATGCAGTGCCAGGAATCGAACCCAGGGCCTCACGCATGCCAGGCAAGTGCTCTACCACTGAGCCATAACCCCAGCCCCTCAAGGATCATTTTTTAATGTGATACTTACTGATTCCTGCTTGCTCTCTGTCCTTTGTGACCACCTCAGGAATTTCCACCATTCCAGTTGTGCACATCTTTCCTGGAACTTCTCCTACCGTATGGTTATTTCTGTACTTTCTTTTACATTGAGGTATCATTTACATATGGTAGAATTCAAAACTCTTAATCATACAACTTGGGGAGTTTTTGCATGTGTCTCTTTCCATGGAACAGCCACTTAGATCAAGGCACCGAGCATTTCCATCACCCCTGAGAATGCCCTGGTGCTCTTTTCTGGTTAATCACCACTGCCAGCTCCCAAAGGCAATGATTGTTTGCTATGACCATAGGTTATTCTTCATGTTCTTGAACCTCAAATGAATGACATCAAAATCATGTCCTCTTTTGTGTCTGGCCCATTTTTCTCAGTGTAGTGCTTTGAAATGACATCTGTGTGGTTGTTCTTTTTGCTTGCTGTGCTGAATTCCAATGTATGAATGTTTAACAGTTCATGTTTTCTCCTGTTGATGGATGATCTGTGGGTTGTTATAAAGATGCTGTAAACATATTGAACCAATCCTTTGTTCTCATGGACATGGACCTAGGAATGGATTGCTAGCTCATAGCACAGGCATATATTTAATATTAATAACAATCCCCAGTTTTTCTGAAGGTGCTATTCCATTTTATGCTGTCATCAGAAGTCAATGAGAATTGATCTATATTCTTTTTTTAATTTATTTTTTTAGTTGTCAACATTTATTCATTTATTTATATGTGGTACTGAGAATTGAACCCAGTGCCTCACATGTGCTAGGCAAAGCTCTACCACTGAGCCACAACCCCAGCCCTGAGAATTGATCTATATTCTTGCCATAATTTGATGGTGTACACATTTTTTTTCATTCTATTGTAAGTTGTTTTACTCAGCCTTTTTTTGTTGTTGTTGTTGTTGCTGGGACCAAAAGACTTGACAAGAACAATTTTATAGGAGGAAACACTTATTTGGGGTTCATGGTTTCAGAGGTCTTGGTTCATAGATGGCCCACTCCATTGGCTTTGGGCCCAAGGTGAAGCAGAATATCATGGTGGAAAGATGTGGAGCAGGAAAGCAGCTTAGGATGTGGAACCAGGAAGGAGAGAGAGAGAGAGAGAGAGAGAGAGAGAGAGAGAGAGAGAGAGAGATCCTCACCAGGAAAAAAAATATATACCCCAAAGGCACACCCACAACGACCCACTTCCTCCAGCCACCTCCTACCTGCCTACAGTTACCACCCAGTTATCCATTCAAGTGGATTAATGCACTGACTGGGTTAAGGCTCTTGTAATCCAATCATTTCACCTCTAAACTTGCTTGCATTATCTCACACATAAGCTTTTGGGGACACCTTGCATGTAAACCATGATGTATGTGTAGGGATATCTCATTGAGATCCTGATGAAATATGTCTCCTCAACCCCCTACTTATTTTTTATTTGACTATCTTATAAAGTGCCTGTTCAAGTGTTTTGTCCATTATCAGTTACTATAGTTTTATGATAAGTCTTGAAGTCTGGAAATTTAAGACCTCTGTTTTTCTTTTTTTCAAAATTGCTTGGCAATATTAGGTCCTTTCAATTTCTGCACAAATTTCAGAATAATTCATCATTAAAAAAAGAATCTCCTGGGATTTTGACTGAATTTGTTGGATGGATAGGTCAATTTGGGAGAATTGCTATCTTAAGAGTTTATATATGTACTACATCTATTTATTTAGGTCTTTCATTATCTCAGCAATGTTTCATTGTAGAGGTTTTGTTCATCTTTTGTTGAGTGTATTCCTGAGTATTGATTTTCTACGTCATTGTAAAATGGATCATTTTACAATTCCTTTTTTCTGATTACTAGCACATAGAGGCACAAATTTTGACATACTAACTCTGTGTCTTGTTTCCCTCCTCAATTCCCATATTAATTCTTATAGTTGTAGATAGGTTCCTTTGAGTTTGCTAGGTATACCATTATACTACTTGCTGCTAAAGAAATTTTTCTTCTCCCTTTCCCATTTGTGCCTTTTATTTCTTTTTTTTTTCCCACCATAGTGCACAACTTTGGTACATTTCTTTCCTCCCCTTCAGGTACAATCTGAAGCTGCCTGAGGGAAAATCCTTGGAGGCAAGACCCTAGCATAGTGTTTTAAACATGGAAGATATTAGGAGGATTTTGGTTGATCATGTGAATGATGATGAGGAAAATAATGAAATTAAACTGTAATTTACTGTTCTGTGTAGTCAGTGAACTACCACCAAGAAAAAAGACGCTGGTTAAAAAGCATTTTTTTTGTGTGAGTTGGTGCATCTTGACTACATGGGTAATTATAGGTGTACTGGATGCTCCCATGTCATTCTGCCTGGTTTGTGGTTCCCAGTTCCTGGATAGTACGCTGGTGTTTGGTTAGGGTTCATTGTATTCTTCTGTAAGACTCTGGCTAAACATTTTGATATTTCCAAAATAGCAGTGACTACATTTCCCTGGGACAGCACAGAGCAGATGGATCCCTGGACCTCACTGCCTTCAGTCCCAATTCCCCAAGCTTCTGTTGGTGTAGAAGGAAAAAAACCCAAAATCTGCATTTCCAATATCACTGCAGTAAATTTTCAGCTTTCAGCCCTTAAAATTCCAAAAGAAATGCTATTTTTAGGTGCTATTATATACTTGGAGTTTGTGAGTAAAATCATATTAAGGAGTGAGAATGAGGACTTGAGTGAGTGGGTGGTGGTCTTTCCCCAGGAAGCTGATATTCTTGCTAGTACAAAGATTCATGGAACTGTGAAGTGGCAGCCTATAAACTGCAGATGACTCCCAGGCTGGGAGGAAAATCGTTGACTGGACTTGGATGCCCAGTTTAGCATTTGGTTGCTGTAGCCATTTTTCTTTTATGGATTCCATTGTTCATGTGGCTGTAAGATACTTGATGGTGTGTTTCTAGGGAGGTGATTCCTTTGTTTCTTGGCAAGTACAGATGTGCTGTCAGATGGTGAAGCATCATCTTGCAGCAAGGATTTTAGGCAGTTTTGACTCCTAGACCACAGTGACTGCTCCCTGGTCCTTCCCCATTCATTGATTGACCTTTTCTATCCAGTTAGATTCACGAGTTGATCCAGTGCCAATGTGTGAATGGTTGTTTTTGCTGTTGAATGAATATGGATCATCTTGAAAAAAGTGAAAGTGACAAGAAGTTAATAGAAAAAAGAAAAGTCAAAAGAATGAGCATCCTTGTAAATTTGGATCAAATAATATAAATGCAGAAGATCACATTTTAAAAAATACTTGAATTTATCAAATATTTTATACATGTGGTTCTCTTAAACATTTACATATTGACATTAAAACACAGTTCTATTTTTGTTTGTGTTTTTGTGACTATGATTAATGGCAAGTTTCTGTTTGCCCAAAGCAAAGGCACTTTGTCCCAATCACTTGAATTCCTACAACCCAGAAATAATTAACTGTTTATAATCATTTACAATGAATACAAATATTTTCCAAACTAAAAAAATTATGAATGTTTGAAACTTTTTTCTTTTGTCATTTAATAATTTATTTTTTCCAGTTTTAAACAAATTGTTCTTTGTTTGACAGTAGAATGTATTTTGACATATTATACATACATGGAGTTTAACTTCTTCTAATTAGGATCCCATCCTTGTAGTTGTATATGATGTGGAGTTACACTGGTCATATATTCAGATATGAATATAGGAAAGTTATGTCCGATTCATTCTACTGTCATTCTCATCCCTCCTTTCCTTTATTTCCTTTTGTCTAATCCAATTAACTTTATTCTTCCTCCCCCCTCCCCCTTATTGTGTATTAGCATCCACATATCAGAGAGAACATTTGACCTTTGGTTTTAGGGGATTGGCTTATTTCACTTAGCATGATAGGCTTCAGTTCCATCCATTGATGGGCAAATGCCATAATTTCATTTTTCTTTAAGACCTTTGGGTATATACTGAGGAGTGAGATAATTGGGTCAAATGGTGGTTCCATTCCACGTTTTCTAAGGAATCTCCATACTGCTTTCCAGAGTGGTTACACCAATTTGCAGTCCCACCAGCAATGTATGAGTGAACCTTTCCCCCCACATCCTCACCAACATTTATTGTTGCTTGTATTTTTGATAATTACCATTCTGACTGGAGTGAGATGGAATCTCGGTGTCATTTTAATTTGCATTTCTCTACTTGCTAGAGGTGTTGAAGATATTTTCATGTATTTATTGACCATTTATATTTCTTCTTCTGTGAAGTGCCTGTTCAGTTCCTTTGCTTGTTTATTGATTGGGTTATTTGTATTTTTAGTGTTAGGTTTTATGAGTTCTTTATATATCCTGGAGATTAGTGCTCTGAGGTGCAGGTAACAAAAATTTTCTCCCATTCTGTAGGCTCTCTCTTCACATTCTTGATTGTTTCCCTTGCTGTGAAGAAGCTTTTTAGTTTGATACCATCCCATTTATTGATTCTTGATTTTACTTCTTGTGCTTCAGGGGTTTTGTTAAGGAAGTCGCTTCTTAAGTCAACATGATGGAGAGTTGGGCCTACATGAATTTCTAGGAGTCGCAGGGTCTCTGGTCTAATGCCTAGGTCCTTGATCCATTTTGAATTGAGTTTTATGTAGGGCTACTTAATGATTTATGTGGATATGTTTCCATGCCAAGAAATAGGGAGCTAATATTTTAATAATTATTTAGGATTCATGTGTGTGTGTACAAAATAATTTAAATAACCAGCAATCTGTTAATGGATACTTTTGTAGTAGGTTTCGTTTTTGTTTTTACTATAATAAACATCATCACAATGAACATCCTTGTACATAAACCTAGAACATTTATCTGATTGCTTCTTAGGATAATTCTTAGGAATAGAATTCGAGGACTCAAATTGTATATTATATTTTTAAGTTTATGCTGCAAACTTCCCTGCAGAAAATCTGATTTATATTGTTATCAATATTAAATTGACAGCATTTCTTCAACTGCACCACTGCCAACACAATCTATTGTGAATCTTTTAAAAGATTTTTAAAATTTTATTTTTACCTGACAAAAGATAATTGTACATATTTATGGGATATAATGTTTATGTTTTTTTGTTTTGTTCTGTTGGTACTGGGGATTAAACTCAGGGGTACTCAACTACTGAGCCACATCCCCAGCTCCATTTTGTACTTTTTTAGAGACAGGGTCTCACTGAATTGCTTAATGCCTTGCTTTTGCTGAGGCTGGCTTTGAACTTGCAGTCCTCCTTCCTCAGCCTCCTGAGCTGCGGGGATTACAGGGTGCACCACTGCGCCTGGGTAATGTGATATTTTGATGCATGTTTGCATTATGCACAAATTAAATCTAGCTAATTAATATATATAATACCTCATATATTGTTTTTTTGTGATGAGAACTTTTAAAATCTTTTAGCAATTTTGAAATAAACATCAAGTATAGACACTGCAGATGAATGGATAAAGAAGTTGTTGTATATATACACAATGGAATACTACTCAGTCATAAAGAAAAATAATATTATGGCATTTGCAGATAAATGGATGGAATTGGAGATTATCACACTAAGTGAAATAAGCCAATCCCTAAAAAACAAAGGCCGAATGTGTTCCCTGATAAGTGGATGATGATATAGAATCTGGTTTGGGGGGTGGTGAGAGAAGAATGGAGGAACTTTAGATTACATAGAGGGAAATGAGAGGGGGAGAGGGTGGGGGTATGAAAAATGGTAGAATGAGACAGACATCATTACCCTATGTACATGTATGATTAACAAGAATGATATGGATATACATCAAGCACAACCATAGAAATGAAAATTTGTACCCCATATGTGTACAATGAATCAAAATGAAGTTTGTAAAATTAAAAACATAAAAAAAAAATAAAATTGGAAAAAAAGTATAGACACTGCTGTGCCCTTGGTCTCTAAAACTTATTTCTCCCATGAAACTTTGTATCATTTGAATAACATTCTCCTGCTTCTCTCAGCCCTTCTTCCCTTCCAGCCTTTGGTAACACCATTATTCTATGAGTGTAGCTCTTTAAGATTCTACATTTAAGTGAGCTCACTCAGGATTTGTTTTTCTATGCCTGGTTTATCATAGTGTCCTTCAGGTCCATGTATGTTGTCACAAATAAGAATTTACTTCAGAATTTCCTTCTCTTTTATGGCTGAGTAATATTCCATTGTGTATCGATGCAGCAATTTTTCATTTATTCATCCAGTGACGGACACAGGTTGGTTCTGTGTCTCGGCTATGGTAAATAGTGCAGCAAACACGGAAGTGCAGATGTCTCTTTGACATGCTGACTCCATTCTTTTGGCTCTATACCCAGAAGTGGGATTGCTGAATCATAAATTTGATTTTTAGCTTTTTTTAAAAAAAATATTTTTAGTTGTAGGTGGACACGATACCTTTATTTTATTTTTATGTGGTGCTGAGGATCGAACCCAGGGCCTCTCACATGCTAGGCAAGCGTTCCACCACTGTGCTACAACCCCAGCCCGTGATTTTTAGCTTTTTGAGGAATCTGCATACTGCTTTCCATGATGCCTGTATTAATTTTCCTTCCTAATACCAGCGTACAAGGGCTCCCTTTACTTGGCATCTTTGCTAATGCTTGTGATCACTCGTCTTTTTGATAGTTGCCATTTTAGCAAGTGTGAAGTGTCACATCATTGTGTTTTGAATTTGCATTTCCCTGATGGTAAGTGATGTTGACATTTCTGCACATACCTATTGGCCATTTGCATGTCTTTTTTGAGAAATGCCTATTGGGGTTCTTTGCCTATTTTTAAATTGGTTCTGTGTTTTCATGCTATTGGGTTGAATTCCTATGTGTTTTGGATGACAGCCCCTTATCAGATGCATAGTCTGAGAATATTTTCCCCCATCCTGGGGGTCATCCCTTCACGCTGCTGTTTCCTTTGCTGCACAGAAGCCTTTTAGGTTGATGCAATCCCATTTGTCTATTTTTGCCTTTGTTTCCTGTGCTTTTGGAATCATATCCTTGAAATTATTATCCAGACCCTGTTGTTGTTTATTGTGAATCTCAACTTGAACATATTTTTGATTTTTGAAGATTTGTGTCTGCAGGAGAATTGTAAATTAGTCAGGATTCAGTCAGAAAACACAAAAACACACTAGGTAATTATAATAGCAGAGGTTTCATACAGGGAGTGGTTCCACAGATGCTGGAAATCTGAAAGAGCAAAAGAAAATTGCTGAAGTTCTCAGGAATGGTAAGAGCAAGAAATCCCCAGGGCGGGCAGAAAGCGTTATGTCGTGGTCACTGGAGGAAGGGAAAGGGGACCATGTCCCTAACACCAGGATGTGGATATCTTTAAAGCAGAATGCATTCAGCCCTAAAATGCTATACTAATGGTTGCATCCCTCCAGTTCTGGGTGCAAAGAATATTCTTGATAATTGTTAACTAATTAAGTAAATCGAAATTACAAAAAAAAGTTAGGTTTTTTAATGTCAGAAGCTCTTAAACTTCACAGTTAAATATAAACTTAAAACTTCACAGTTAAATACATGCTATGTGTCCAGATAATTACAAAACTTATTCTTAAATTTAACACTAACGTGTTAGTGTTAGTGAGTTATTTCATCATTGTGATATTTCATTTTAAACCTTCCTCTGCTTGGAAAATCACTTTCCAATTTTAACAAAATGAAGTTTTCTAACTCAACAGAGCTGAGGTGATTATCTCAACTAGGTGGAGGTTATTCAGCTGACAATTGAAGATCAAGGACAAAAATGAGAGTAGGTATGACAATAAAAATATTTATTTCAAACTGGAGCCCTAAGTAAAGCAATGGTGTCCTTAGTGAGGCATATTTTTAATTTGGGGGCTGGTGTACTCCAACCCCAAAGTTTTTCTGATCCCACTTAAATAGCCAATCTCCTTTGGGAATGGTCTCCTGTGGAGATGACCCATGATCTTGGGCCCCTTGGAAATGTTGGTTTATTTTCCAGTGAACTTTTTGAGTGATTGTAGAGGGTGTGCACTGAGTGTTCTTAAGTAAGACTTAAGTCCCAGCTGCCCTCAGCATTTCCTATCTGACCTTTTATAACAGATTTTTTGGTTGGTTGCTTTTTCTCATCCAAATTTTCCTTAAAATGTGCTTCCCTTAATACACGTGGTATTTATTTTGCCTAACAACAGCAACCATTTGTATTTTCTATGTCAAGTTTTCTTAAGTTTTGCTTCCCTGAGTTTCCTGTTTGACTTTTGTTTGTACATTTAATAAAAAATAAAGCATTTCATATGGCAATTAGAGCTTTGTTCAGCAATTAGAGGATGAGGTAATTGGTTCTGGACATGGTAGACGTATGTTCCTGTGAGACATTTGAGTGGAACTGTTGAGTACATCACTGGCCATCTGGGTTTGGTACTCAGGATTGGAGTCTGGCTGGATTGTGTGTCATTTTTTTGTAATATTAGAAAGTCGTTTCTTATTTATTCAAGTCTTTTTGACTTATCAATTCTTTAGATGGAGAAATCAGTTTATTCTGAAAACAATATTACATATTACATACAATATTGTATACATATGTTTATGTATGTAAAGTGTATCCTATCACATATGTAGAGTCTAAGCTCCATGGAGGAATGTATTTTTGTCAACTTTGTACCCTGATAGATATTAGTCACTCAGAAAATCACCTGGCACATAGAAGGTGCTTTATAAATATTTGTTAAAAATTGCATAGTGTCAAGAATACAGATAAAGGTGTGTAAAAGAATCAACATACTTACAAACTTACTTCAGTTAACCAATTCTCCCTGTTGTGGCACTGGGTGATTAACTAAATTTCATTCATTTTATCTTTATTTTTTATTATGAGTGTTTTGCTTATTTCTAGTTTTAGGTCTTTAGGAATATGGCTTTAATTTATTTATTTAGCTAATGTAGCAAGTATAAATTTCAGTCCAAAATTTCAGATGTATAAGCAATATCATATATAGTTTATTTTAAAATTTCATTTAAATTTGAGATGGAGCATTCACGTTTCAGGATGCTAAAAATGGAATCTCAGCTGTTCTTGAGGCCTCTATTCTTATCTGTGTTGTACCAGAACTGAAATACTTGAAACACAGGTGAAAAAAGGGACCAGGACCTGGGCCCAGGGTGCAGACCTCCTAACTCTGCCACACATGTACTTTGCCATGTTCTCAGACATTGTCATCAAATAGCGGTCGGATTCTCTCTCTCTCATTGTGAGTCTCAGACCCCCCTAGCTAGTACTAGCCATGGCAGATAATTGTTGAAACAACCCATGAAATTTGGTTAAAATAACCTAAATGTGAACATCATAAATGCAATGTTGAATGCAGGTATCTGGTTGGACAGCTCCCCTCCAGGCACTGACTCAGGGACCCAGGCTGTTTCTATTTTGTGATCTACCATTTTCCAGGTCTTCAAGGTCCTTTGTTCCCATAATGTGAAAGGAGGAAAGAAAAGTATTGGGGGATAAAGCCTTTGGCCAGAACAGGCCAAAACCACTTCATTTCACTCCTCCTTGGTGAGAACTAGCCACAGGACCTCAACTAGGAGCAAAAGGGGCTGGAAAGCACAGTCCCTGACCGGGCAACCACTTCCCAGCAATGGCTCTGTACTGTGGAAGGGGATTATGAATTTTGGGTGACTGGTCAGCTTTGCCACAATCCTTCTCTTTTTGCTGACATCAGTTAATTTTTGCCCATAAATGTCCCTTTGTTGTCATTAAGGGCATTCAGCTGATATCTTCGATGAACTTGAGTTTTAGGAAAAAAAGTTCAGGAAGGAAAATAGTTCACTAGCAACATCACTTTGAATCTTGAAAAACAAGATTTTCCCAAGAGAAGTTAACTTGGTTAGTTTCATGAAACAAGGGAGAAAGAAATACAAAGAGAAGTAGTACAAGTTAATTTTAATTTTAATTTTTGTGGTGCTGGGGATTGAACTCAGGACCTTGTGCATATGAAGCAAACACTCCACCAATTCAGCTATATCCCCAGCCCTAACTTTTAAATTAAGTCTTTGGCCATGCAAAAATTGATTGAGCAACTACTACAGACTAGACATTGAAATACCCCAATGATCAAGACAGAGTTTTTAAAAAATTAGATTATTTCAAAAATAATAAACAGAATGAAGGATGTCAGTGGGTGATGGATTCTAGAGTGCCTGGGTTTGCACAGTGAGGCACCTTTAGATCGGGTGGCCTGATATGGCCTTTCTGGGGATTAGAAGATGATGTTTAGGCTGAGACCTGAGACAACAGCAACAAGGATGTTCTTGTGAAAGAATATTCCAGCAGAGAAAACAACAAATGAAAAGGCCCTGAGGTGGGATATGGCTTATCTTATGCAAGGAACAGAAGAGAGGCCAGAGGGGCCGGAGCCTCATAAATGGTGAGGAAATGACATGCAGTGAGGCTGGAGGTGTAAGCAGAGAGCCCATCTTTCCTGGTGCACTGGGCAGCCATGGGAGAGCGCCAGAGGAGTGTGAGCTCTCCCGGGGCCTGTCTGTCAGGGTCCAGCCCCTTCCTGCCTGACATCCCTCTACAATGTACATCTGCATAGAAACATGCAAAGAATCATCTTTCTCTCTGAAACATGTTGATCTTGGGAGGTAGGTAGACCACAAAATTCTCACGTATGTTAGAGAGTGAAACACTGGAAGATCAAGTCCTGATAGAAATGCGAATGGAGATGCAAATACAACTCAACAGAGCAGGGCCACGTGGAATGGCCAGGAGAAGGATTCTGGCATTGTGAAGCCAGATGGAAAATAATGTTATTAGAGAGAAAAGGGCAGGAGGAACAGGCCCTGGTGTAATAGGATAGGGGAGTCTATTTGCTGGATGTGAATCTGTTTAGTGTTTTTTTCTTTTTTTCATGGACCTTTATTTTATTAATTTATTTATATGTGGTGCTGAGAATCAAACCCAGTGCCTCACACCTACCTGCTAGGCGTGTGCCCTACCACTGAGCCACAACCCCAGACCCTGTTTAGTTCTTGCCTCTCTGTCCTGCTCCCTCTTTCTTTGAGTGGCTGTGAGGGATTGTGAGGTGTGTTCGTGCAGCCAGCTCTGCAGTGAACTCCCAGCTACACACTGTGCTGATCATAAGGAGAGGGTTTCAGTGATACGACTTCCACTGCCTCCAAGATGCAGGTTTCACTTTCTGACGCTGGTGTGTTCTCCCACAACTGAAAGTTACCAGGGTGCTAGGGAGCAAGAGATGGCTGTGATTCAGAAAGATAATGCCTTTACAAGATTCTCTTCCTGGAAAGTTCTCGAGACAAGGAAATTATGTCAAGGTCATGTAAGGGCAGAGTGTGTGTGTGTGTGTGTGTGTGTGTGTGTGTGTGTGAGTTTAGGACAAGACAATTCAGTATGACCTTAGAAGTACACAGTGGCAGGATGGGAGAAAAGCCACCACAGGGCTCAGGGTTTTAATAATGTTTCTTCAGTGGTCTGATCTGTGCTTGATATCCTGGCCTGGGCTGCAGATTTAGATTCAGTTTTTGTTTTAAAATGGCTTTAGGAGAACTTAAGGTTGGAAGAGAGATTTCCTTGTCACTATTAGGTGCTCCAGAGACCAGTGCTAGAAACAAGTATAAATAGAAAGAAGGCAAAATCCAGGGTTTGCACAGAAGAGAGGTGACCCATGTGTCTCCATGGGGTAGGATTGGGCAATGGTTAGCGGCACTCTCTGGGGTGGTTTGATGGGGCCAGCAGATAACATAGTTGTATCATTTTAATTTCTAACATCTGAAAGATTTCTTTGAGTCTTTGAGAACCCTCCTTTAAAACAAATAATTCTGCATCAGGCCATTTTCAGCCACCATCTCTCCTGCTGGAATTAGTAGAAATGAGTTTGTGGGTATGTAGGTGTCCAGGGTCAAATGGAGAGGGGTGGAGGCTGGAGGAGGTCAAATGTCAGGAGCCAGGGAAGGATGACATCAGGGATTAATGTCAGCCCAACCAACCTTTAAGAGTTGGGGCTGCACACAGGAAGGTTTTCTTTCTGTAATGTGATTTGAGGACTTCCCCCAGTATTTTAATTTAACAAATTCATGCATTTTGCATGAGTGACGTAGAGTACAAACTCATGTCACTTTCTCAGATTCCAGGAAGAATTAGGTGGAGGGTTTCTATTTGGACATGCCACACAGTCATGTTAACCTGTGGGCACACACTGGCCTTGCTCCTGGTCTCCCTTGCCTACCTTGAAAAGGGGGTGTATTTTTTAAAAACCATATCACAATTATAATCAAATGGCTACCCATGTCCTTCATGGATGTCCCTCATGCTGTCCCCCATGCCCCACAAGAGTAGAGCTCTGTCTTATCTTTGATGTCTTCTCCCAGCACCACACCCCCACAGAACAGAGATGCAGTGAAGAATCTGAGTTATCCAACCAACCAATGCTTTAATGAGCTACAAGGTAGGGTTGGATACAAACCTTCTCTCAGCCTGTGTGAAAGCTTAAGCTGCTCTTTGTAGCAAGTAAATAAAGTGCTAAGAAATCAGATACACTTCACAAAGGATGAGTGAGGAGGCCGTGGGCCAACTCAGAGTCCAGAATTATTTCCAAGACAGGGTGCGGTGGTGCACCCCTATAATCCCAGCTATTCAGGAGGCTGAGACAGGAGGATCTCAAGTTTGAGGCCAGCCTGGCAACTTAGGGAGACACTGTCCCAAAGTAAAAAAGAAGACAAAATTGATTTCTGGTTAAGGGTTTATTATTATCATGACAGTCCCAGAGCAGAGGACTATGGTATTTATTTATTTATTTTGGACTTCCACCTGGTGGTCTGCCTTTTGATCATTTCAGCCCTCTGAAAATGGGAGAGAGGGTGGGCAAAAGAAAATGGCTCATTTTACTTCTTCCTACCTGGGAGGTAGGTCTGGAAGGGTGAAATCTAAAAGCTGAAAGAATTCTGGGGCTTTTCTGCAGATTTATTTATCTTTCTGTGAATGAATGCAAGTTGTAAATAGTTATGAAATTATACATAGTTATAAAATATTGAAAATTATCAGAAAGCCTCCACCCCTGTCTGCTTGGAAATACAATGATGGGGAAACATGCTTTTTAAACATGTTTATTTTAGGGAGGGCAGTGGTGATAAAATGTTGGTGTCTCTAATAGATAACTCCTGTAGCCCAAGGAGTACTGGAGGTCAGAAGAGAGGATGCAGGTGGTAGGAGCACAAAGCTGAATTTTTAAAAATTTGAAAATGGGGAAATACCTCTCATGATGTCTGAAACAAACATTCCCTGGGGACCTGCCTGAAGCTGGACTGGGGTCTGAGCAACTGCCATCACTCCTTCTTTGAGCTAAAAGCAAGCTGCAGATGCCCTCCTCAGGAGGTGGTGTCGCCTAATGGGGTGGTGGAAATCCTTGGGCAGATCCGAGAAAAAAGCCTCACTGTGTCAAATCAGGACCAAGTAATGTGACTTTTCAGATTAGCAGATTGAAAGCTGTTGCATGTGCTCATCATTTCTATTTTGAGCTCAAAGAATAACTGTTTTATTTTTCTCCCTCCTCTACTCCCCACTTCAGGCCTCAAGGCTCCTCTGCTTTATTTTATCTTATTTTATTTTATTTTTTGTACCAGGGATTGAACTGAGGGGTGCTTAACCATTGAGTCATATCCCCAGTTCTTTTTATATTTTATTTAGAGACAGGGTCCTGCTCAGGGCCTCTCTAAATTGCTGAGGCTGGCTTTGAACTCGCATTCCTCCTGCCTCAGCCTCCTGAGCTGCTGGGATTACAGGCCTGTGCCACCACGCCTGGTCCCCTTTGCTGTCTAGGCTTTTTCCTTTTGCCAGTGTGAGGAGCCAGGAATTCATGACTTGAGGTGTCTCAATTGTTTGCTGGAGTGAAAATTGTCCAATTTGAGTCTTTATCACAGGCTAGACTCAGCCGTAGAAATCGCAGACAGAAGCAGGGCTGGGTTCTCTGTAAATGCCAGTTGGCCCAGCGAGGGCAAGAGCGGATGAGGGAACACATTTAGAACAAAGCATCACCAAAGAATAGAGCATGGGACTTTTTTTTAACAGAATAGTTCAGTGCTGGCCACTTTGCAAAGGTGCTTCCCACTGATAGCACTTTAGGCATCAGCTCAAATATGGTGTGAAGACAGTTTGTGCTCTTGAGTGGAATGGAATTTTGTACATTTCACATCAGCAGAACACCAGAAATTCAGTTAGTTGCTATAGACAACTGAACTATATGGTTAGCTAGCTAGGGTGTGCATGTGTGTGCATGTGCGTGCATGCATGCACATGTGTGTCTAGTCTCTGTGCCTCTGCTGGTTTGGGTGGTTGTGCAGGTGTTTGGCCATTTATTGGGATGGGACAACCGAGAGAGGAAAAACTGCTGAGCTGTCGAATTGCAAAAACAGCTGTTTCTAGTATGTCAAGTAAGGGTAGAGAAATAACATATTTTTATTTGTTTTTAAGTTTGACCCTTAATTTATAGAGAGCTCTGAAGCTTCAAAAATGTTATTTATCCTTGATAACACACAATAAGCAGGGAATAGAGGCTCAGTGGTTTAGACAACGGGGAATGAAGGGAAGGGAGGGAAGATGGGGCTAGGAAGGACAGTGGAATGAATCGGATGTAACTTTTCTATGCTCATATGTGAATACACGACCAGTGAAACTCCATGTCATGTACAACCACAAGAATGGAAAATTAGACTCTATGTATGTATAATATGTCAAAATACACTGTCATGTGTAACTAAAAAGGAAAAAATTAAAAATTAAAAGCAAAAACCTTACTATGAAACACATAACACAAAAATGAAAGAATAATTGTATTTATGAAAATAGATGCACATGTATGAACACATCATGATGCATTCCAAGTAAAAGATAAACAAACAAACAAACAAACAAACAAATAGAAGACCAACAGAATAGAGAAAGGGGGAGGGAAAAAGGAAATACAGGGACTAAAATGGAGGAAACTATGTTACATGCATTTAAGAATATGCCAAAATGAACCCCACTATTATGTATAACTATAGTGCACTATAAAAAATAAACAATTCTAGATAAAACATTAAAAAAATGTTCTTTATCCTTTCCCCTTTATTTTGCACATAAGAGCCACCTTGGCTAACTTTGCTAAATCAAAATGCCCTCCGCCTTAGCTCGGAAATGTGCCTGTCTATTGATTTGTGCTGTGTGCTTTTGACTTAGCTCCTCCTTTAATTGGTGAGTTCCAGGGTCAATGACAGTAAGTGACACTCAAGTTTCTATTTCAATTCCCATCTTCAGTCATAGTTTATAAAAGCCTTTCCTCTGCAAAATAACCATTGTCACCATCATCTCTTAGGACATGTTTATGTCTATTATTAGACACAAACTTGAAAGTAATAAATATTCTCATGTTATCCAAGAATGTTCCAGAATGAGCTCTGTTGTTAACAGTTCATTAAGAGCCTCTGAATGAACTTAATTAATAGCTGTAATTAATGGGTAGAAAACAGGATAGGTACCGAGGTATTCAGGACACAGTATGTTTAAAATATTAAATTGCCATTTTTTTTTCTCACCATTGTTCCTTTGTAGCAGACCCTGGAAGAAAGAGGAATGAACTCTGTTTCTCTTGAAGCAGCCAGAAAATCAACCCAACCCCTGCCCATCAGGTGCTGTGGAGGATGCAGGCAGGATCTCTGTTCTTTTCTCCAGGGTTTGCAGTGGAGTAGGCCTGTCATATCCTTGTTACATGAGAGGCAAGACAGTGTAGTGGCTAAGAGCAGGGACCCGGGGCCTGACTGCCTGGGTCTGAATGCCCTCTCTGCTATTAGTAATCTTGGCATTTTTCTTAACCTCTCTACATTGCTTCCTTGCTTGTAAAATTGGGCCGTGATAGTAACTCCCTCTGAGGACTGTTATGAGGGTTAAATAAACTGACACATGTGGGTTCTTCGAACATTGCTTGGCATATTGCTAGTGCCTCACCATCGTTTGCCACTATTATTGCTCATATTAATACTAGTATTATTAAATTCCAGAAGTACCTGTGTATGTTCTGGGATTGACCTAGGAGTTGATTCGGTCATCCAACACAACAGACAGGTTCTTTGAACAGTGCTACATACAGGCATTGCACTTGACCCTGAAGTCTGGGAGATTAATAAGATTTAGTTCCTGTCCCCAAGGGGTTCTCCGACTGGAATGCTGTTTGTTTTTTGATCTGAAGCAATTGTAGAAATACAAAGGGCTCAACAGATGTTTCAGGAAGGGAGGGCACCGTGTTCATACAAAGGACCAAAAATATAAAGCAGTCAGCAGGTATTATTTGGGTTTGGTAGGTGGGGACCTAGTTATGCCGCAGAGGAGTGGGGGCCCATTCATTGGTTCTCACTCAGGCCTGCTTGTCCTAGTGACACCTGTTCAAGGGGCCTGGAGGTAGGCTTGAGGAGCATAACTTGTGTAAAGCATGTGCCCTGCTCTGAGCACTGCAGTGTGGGGAGTGACCTTTTCTGTGTCTTCTCTTGGTGGGATTCCTGGAACTCTGGGGCTGGAGAATGGAAGAGGAAGGGTTAACTCCAGGGCTGCAGCAGCTGAATCTACAGCACAAACAGCATTTGGGGATGAGATCACTTCTGTTTTGGGAACCTAAAGACAAACACAGTTGCATTTGTTCATGTAATCATTGCCTTGTTTGAGATTGTTTATGTTTAGAAACTCATGTTGGAATATTTATCAGTCGGGGTGCAGAAACCAACTCTGGCTACTTCTGCCAAGAAGGACTCCACCGGAAGGCCATGGGGTGGTTCCTGGGATTGAAGGAAAAGCATGGATTATACATGAGTCTGACTTCAGAAGAAAGTTGGGTAGTTCTGGCATTCTACGTATGAGGAAACTGAGGGGTAGTTTTTTTAGGACTCACCTCTGGATGAGTCAGCAGCAACTGTTTTTCATCCTGACGTTCTTCCCTGGAGATTCTAATTCCTGGAAGAGTGAGTTGGCTGGGTCAGTCTGCCCATCCCCTTACCGGAAGACCCACCAAGCCTACAAGCAGCTGAGGAGTGACAGTCTCCAAAGGAAATAAGGTGTGGATGCTGGGAAGGTCAAAACTGACAGCTGTCTGCTCCTGACCGTGAAATGACCTGTGGGTCCTCAGACCTCCTTCTTCCAATTGTTTTGGTCTATTTGGTTTAAGATGGCCTTTTGAGCCTTTAGAGTGTGGCTTGGGGTTGTAGTGGATATGTAAGTAACTGAATGGAAGAAATATCAGGAACATGGGGGCAGCAGATGAGCTCAGATCCTTGAACACCGGGTTGGGTTCAGTGTGTCTTCATAGTGTCCTAAGGGTAGGAAGCCAGGGATAGGAAAAAGTGGCTGTCTTAGTCCATTTTGCTTCTATAACAAAATATCACAGAGCAGTAATTTGAAAAGCACAGAAGTTTGTTTCTCACAGTTCTGGAGGATGAGAAGGCTAAGATCTAAAGGCCAGCAGGCTGGGTTGTCTGGTGAGGCTCTTGGCTTTCAAGATAGGCCTTGTTGCTGCATCCTCCAGAGGGGAGAAACGCTGGATCCCTATGGTGGGAGGTAGAAGGGCAAGCAAGCAAGCTGCATGGAGCTCCTTGGATGAGGGCTTAATCCCACAGTGGGGGGCGGGGAGAACCCTCAGGATCTAATCACATTCTCAAAGCCCCACCTCTTGACTGTCCCATTGGCCACTAAGTTTCAACATGTGAATTTTGGAGGGGACACATTTGGATCATACCAGGGATCTCAGTATTTCTCAAACAAGTCTGTGTTTTCCTGGGAGATTCTCAATGAGAACTTAAAATGTTTAAAGTTTCATTTAAATAGTGATCTTAAAAATAGGTCCCTTTGCCCATGTATTCTGAATTGTCTGGATCATACCTAATACCATAAGCACTTATCTTTCTCTTTATTCCTGTTGATTTTCTGAAGCACTGGTACTAAACAGGAATTTGTTCGTTGTCATGAGAAAAAAAGTAGAAGCAGGCTTAATATAAAGATAAAGCATTTGTGTCAAATGCAGACCAAATATCAGAGTGCTGTTTTTTAGAAGAAAAAAAAATGTTGGAAAGTGGGGTCCTCCCATGGCATGTAGCAACAGAGGCTTACTGAATATTTAATATCATATTGGGTCAAACTGGTCAATTGATCTTCAAACTGAAAGCAGCAATTCAGTTTCAGCAAACCAATATAATCCTTTACATGGCACTAATGTTATTTGAGTTTTATTGTTTCCAGTTTTATTTGTTTGTACATTTTTTATAGTGGTTTTGAGACTTTAAACACAAGATGTATGTGTCATTTTGATCTCTATATATTTAATTGAATCATTGTCATGTAAAACTAAAAAGAACCAATAAAAAATAACTGGTCAACTCTGGAGGTCCGTGGTGATTTTTTTTTTTTTTTTTAAATAGAGAATATCTTATTTAAGTTCTGGAAATGCTGGCCTGGGGTTTTTGCTCCTTCCCCTTTCTTACTTCCAAGGGTGCGGGGGATACTTCCCCACTACAGGGATGCTGGGCTTGGCTAAGGGACTTACTTTGGCCAGTGAAAGCAGAAGCTCCAAGGGGGTTTATCACTTGACTGGGCTCCTTGTGCTCTTTCTTTTCTCTGGGAGATGATCCTGCCTCAAGTTCAGTGACAGACATGTAGAGCTGACCTGAATCCAGCTGAGCCTAACCCAGATTAGCTAAACTCTGGCCAGCCAACAGATGTGTGAGCAAGAAATAAATGTTTATTGTTATGTGATACTTTAGAGTCCATGATTGTTTTCCATACAGCATCCTTAACTGACATGGTCTGGCACATTGATTAATTAGCCAGATTGCTGGGGCACAAGCATGGGTTTTATTGAGTAATTATTATGTGCCAGTCATTATTGTAGGTACTGGAACCACAGCAGTGAACAAGACAGGCCAAGGCTTAGCCCCTCAGGAGTGTATATTCTAATGGATGTTCAGTAATTTTTGCTCGACTATTTATGTATCTGATTCTTAAAATTTATTTTTCCCATTTCTAAAAAAGCAAACTACCTCGACTCTGACATTTTGAGAAGTGACAGGTGTCCAGGAAGATGTGATCTTGTCTACATGTGGATTTAGGTTGAACAGAAAAGCCAGGCAATAACTTGGCTACCGCTGTTGTCACCATCATCATTAAAACTGCCATTGTTAAGGCATTTGCTTCTCTTGACTCATGTCTAGAAATGTCTAGAAAGAATATAAAAATAGATGAAAAAAAGAAGAACATCATCACTTTGTCTACCAATTTCACTCTTGGTTGATTTTGCTTTATGCAACGTTTGGACTGGGTTCCGTCACTAAAAATAATCTCCCTGTGTACGTGAAATCTCACCAGGCAGGGTAAATGGCTGTGTATGTGCTTATATTTATGCACGTCTGAAAATTCTGCCGACTGTGGAGGTCTGTGGCGGCTGATCTGGAATGAAAACATAGCCCTGGGAAGGGAATTTGAATGTAATGTTGAATACATTTAAAAATATTATTCAAATGACTGCAAAAGTTCAGTTTTATGGAATTAGAACTACTGGGAATCAGTAGCAAAAATTCACATTTCTTGTTTCATGGGAGCTAGGCAGAAATGCAGCTGTGTGCCAAAATCAGTTCTTAGATGCCTTAAAGCTACAACGGCCCATTCCAGGTTGAACACGAAGGAGGTGAGGCTTGGGTGCCTAGGCTAGTGCTGAGTGGGTAATAATAAAGAACAGGCAATTAAAAAAGTCATTAATTACGCTTTGGAATGCAGTGGAATTGGGAGCTTTTTTTGTTTACTCATCTACTCCTTTTTGTCCTTTGGTGAGTGGTCTGACACTGGTCTGGTAATCCTACAGATGCAGATATTATTACTTTGTTTCCAGATGTAAATAATGCTGCCAAGCCGCCTGGAATTGGGAGAGAGTCTTCGTTATATTTTGGAAAAACTTTCCTATTTCTAGAAACAATACTCTATTTCTGGTAAAGAGGTTAATGGTTTTTTTCCCCCACTCCCGGATTGAATTAGGCCCACGTTACTAGGGACACAGAGGAGCACCTGTAATGTGATCTGGTCAGATCTGTTGTCAAGGCTGCTGGATTTTCCATGCTTGTCTGGCAGTCTCTTGCTTCCCAGGGCCCAGATGCTGTGGCTGGTATGTTTTAATTACCAAACTCTGAGGTTCAGTTTAGAGAGAGGTGTTACAGGCGTCTGTGGGAAAGGATCAAGCACTGGGAAAGTTACAGTGAAACTGAGGATCTGCTTCCATCAGAAAACCTTCCCAGCTTGGGAAGGGAAAAAGTCATTATTGACATCCCCTGCCCCCAACAGCCTGAGGCCAGTGATTCTGGCCATTGCCTGGACTTGGTAGTGAGGTCTCCTTAGGCTGACTGTCCAGAAAAGCCAGAAATGGTCAGAACCAGAAGCTGGGGGTGAGCTTTGTCCTAGAATATTGGTTCTCAAAAGTGCTCTCTGAGGGGCTGGGGATATAGCTCAGTTTGTAGAGTGCTTGCCTGTCAAGCACAAGGGCCTGGGTTCAATCCCCAGCACCTTAAAAAAAAGAAAAAAAAGTGCTCTCTGATCAGCATCTTCTGTGTCAGTGGAAACTTTTTAGATATATTCTTTCCCACCCTATCCCAGACCTGAGCACCCAGGCATCCTGAGGGACAGGTTCTTGGCAATTGTGTCTTAACAGGTTTTTCAAGGGATCCAAATACATGTGAAGCTGGAAAACCACATCCTTAAGGATTACTAAAGGGCACAAATCTGTCACCCAGGACATGGTGTGTATCTGGAGCTCACCATGGAAAAGAGAACTTTCTTCTTCTGTCCAATGGTTAACAAGCAGGTGTTTAAAAAATTCATTCATTCATTTGAATCCCATGGAGTTTCTGCTATGCGTTAGACCCTGAACTACATGAAAAGACAGGGTCTTGGCCATCAAGTACAGTGGTGTGGGGAGATGATGGAGTTCTTTTTATAACAATTATCATACTATGTTCTCTTGAGGTGAAAATAAAGAGATTTGGGGATAAAAGACTCACAGGAGGGTGGTCCTTGGGAAGTCTTCACAGAGAAGGTGACATTTGGGGAGTGTCAGGGAAGGAAGCATTTCCCAAGTAGTCAAGGTAGGAAAGAGTGGCTATGGTTTAGATATGAATTGTATCCCAAAAGCTCATGTGTGAGACAGTACAGGAAAGTTTAGAGGTAAAATGATTGGGTTATGAGAATCTTAACCTAATCAGTGCATTAACTGACTGGATTAACTGGGTGGTAACTATAGGCGGGTGGGGTGTGGCTGGAGGAGGTAGGTCACTGGAGATGTGCCTTTGGGGTTTATATTTTGTTCCTGGTGAGTGAAGCTCAGTCTTGCTTCCTTGTTGCCATGTCCTGAGTTGCTTTCCTCCTCTAAACCCTTCCACCTTAATGTTCTGCCCCATCTTGAGCCCAGAGTAATGGAGTTGGCCATCTATGGACTGAGACCTCTGAAACTGTGAGTACCAAGTAGACTTTTCCTCCTCTAAACTTGTTCTTGTCAGGTCTTTTGATCACAGGAGTGAAAAAGCTGACTAAAAACAATGTTCTGTGTGGAGGAAATATATGAGAGACTCTGTTCGCTCTAGCAAGTTACCACAGACTTGGAGCTTAAATAATACAGATTTATTATTCTGTAGATCAGAAGTCTGACATGGGTCTCACTGTGCTAGAATCAAGGTGTTGGCGGCATCCGTGTCTTACTGAAGGCTTGGGAGCAATCCACCTCTGTACCTTCTCCAGCTGAGAGGGCTGCCTGCATCCCTTGGTTGGGACCCTTTTTTCCACCTTCAAAGTCAGCAATGGCAGATGGATGGAGTCCTTCTCACACTGCCATCTGTCACATTATTTTGCATTATTCTGCCTAACACAGGGACAACATGAATGCCTGAAAGTGTGGACACTATTTTAAGAAAGCATAAGAAAGCCCAGGGTAGCTATGCTGAGGCCGGAAGTGAGGGAGAGAGTGTTGTGGGAAATGAAATGTGTGAGTGGCCAAACAGGGCAGAGGTGCCCTCAGCAGAGGTCCCAGTCTTAGAAACATTAATGACTGAGCTATTGTATCTACTGACTTTTTTTTTGGAAAAGAAATTCCTTTTTTTGTAGGGGGAAAACAAAATGGATGACAACCACAGGGACAGAGATGTGAGTGGGTAGAAAATATTTATTTCATCTTTTCTATTTTTCCTATTTTATTTGTTTAATTCACTGATCCGGAAATTTATTGGGTAAACCAGTGTGAATCACAGGCGTCCTGGTGCAAAAAGAAACCTTGCTCTTCAATAATAGTGAGCAATTGAATTGCTATAGTGAAAAACTTCGTGTTCACGTTACCTGGGGTTGTGGGGTGGATTTAGGGTGATGGACAGTGTCCTTTTGCAGTGAAATAACAGTAAATTTTGCTCAGTTTCCTTGTTAACCACATCATTCAACCTGTGTCCTCATTCTTTTATCTACTTTCCCAGTAGGTGTATCATAAAAAGAGACCTTGCTGACTGTTTTAAAGTCCCTAAACTTTAAGTCTTAAAGCTGGGAAGTCATCTTTCTTTGTGGTCTGGACTGCATTTTCAAATGGTCCTCAGTCAATATTTTATTGAATACTTATCATGAGCAATAATGAACTTTAAGTTGGAATAACCTACACACCCTCCTCTGATCCAATCTCCTTAAAATGTTGTATTGTATTAAAAGCCCAGATTTTAAGAACCTGGTATTCAAGTGCTTCATGCTGTAAAGCTACTCAGAATGTAAGTAGGTTATTATTATCAAATCTTTTTTTTCCCATAATACTTCCCACTGAGAAGGGAGGAGAGAAAAGTATAGTCAGACAGTGAATGTTGGATGGATCTGAAAGATAAATGTAAAGGTTATGGAATGGGAAGAAGTAATTTTGACCCAAACAAGGAAAAATGATAAATCAGAGTAACAGAAAACTTCTGGTGACACAGGGAAAGAACATGGACCGTGGAAGCACGCTGACTTGCAGTTAAGTCCTAGCTTGTCAAGATAGGTGGAAATGTAAAATAGGTTTTTTTTTTTGTTTTAGTAGAGGCTGGAATTTGAAAATTTTAGCAATATATGTTTCTAACAGCAAAACCATAAAGTCAATCTTAACTAAAGGTAACTTCTATGGAATATCTGGCTATATATTCTTGCAAACCTTCTTTAAGAGTATTCTCACAGATGTTGAGGATAGAAGTTGAGGGAGTCTATAAATAACTCTCCTTTCCTGCCTGAGTCTGGAACTAATTAAGAGACACAGGACTCAGACACATGAAGGAGGAGAAAACCTCTCTCTCTCTCTCTCTCTCTCTCTCCTCTCTCTCTCTCTGTATATATATGCATATAATGTATACATATATGCATAACATCTTTGTTGTTGATCAAGGCTACATTGGAAGATGGGTCTTTAGATGTGAGGCTGAGTAGAATTACCACTTCTAGCCCTGTATAAAGCAGCTTTTTGCCAAGTGACCAAAATACCTGATAAGAACAACTTAGAGGACAAAAAATTTATTCTGAAACAGAGAGAGAGAGAGAGAGAGAGAGAGAGAGAGAGAGAGAGAGAACGAGGTAGGGGGGAGAAGGACAGATGTAGTCCAAGGGCATGCCTCCAGTGACCTACTTCCTCTAGACATGCTCCACTGGCTTACATTTACCAACCAGTAGCTCATTTAGTTTATTAATCCACCAAATGGATTAATCCACTGATGATGATTGAACAGCCCCATGATTGAACAATTGCCCAAAAGCCCCTCCCCTGAACCTTGCTGCAGGAGACCATGCCTTTAAAACATGAGCTTTAGGGGGATAATTTTATATCCAAACCATGATGGTCCCCTGAGTCAGTTGCAGGCAGTACTGGAATTGAATGTGTTCACCTCAAAGGCAGGAAGAGGGCCTGGAGCTCACGCTCTGTGCACAGGCAGGTCTGTGGAGAGGAGAGAGGCAAAGTAAGCATGGCCACTGCTCTTCACCTATCAGACAATTCCATGTTCTGTTCAGCAATGATTAGTCTATACTTCTGCTGTTCCAGGCAGGCCCTGTCTTGCCTCTTGTCAACCATAAGGCTAAACTTAGCCTTTCTTTGCTTTCCTGCCTCAGAATCCACTTAGATTTTACTGAAGATTTCATGAAGGAGTTGGGTGCAGGGAGCAGGATGGGGAGTTTCATCATGTACCGGAGAGTTTTTTCCACCCCTAAAAATCCCCATTAGGCATCTCACCTGACTCTGATTTTAGCTTATCAGCAACTGGTTCTCTTCTCATTCCTTCCTACCCCTTCCATATCTTTCTGTCTCTCAGTCTTTCCCTTTTCTAAGCCAAATGGGTTTGCTAAATCCAATCTCCTTTAAACTTGTAAGTTATTACCTTTCATCCTGCTCATCAGACCAGAGATAGTCAGTGGTCATGACCCACTGAAAATCATTTGAAGGTCATGAAGATTTATAAGTAACAATGATTTTTTTTTCAGACATATGAGATTGTGGAATAAGTTTTAAAGGGAAAACATAAAAATTAAAACTTTTAAAGCTTTTTACTTTTTCCCTTCTCATCTTGCTGTGGTTTAGGTAAAATTAACAATTTACCTGAAGTTCTATAAACTGTACCATTACATAGGACCACAGGGTTTCATGTTGTTTTTTTCTTTAAAAAAGGTGGTCTTTGGACATAAAAATGTATCATAAATGTATCACAATGAATCCCCTTCTTATATATAATTATGATATACCAATAAAAAGAAATTTTGAATTGAAGAATAAATGATCTTTGGGGTTGGCTTGACTGAGTGGCAGACAGTCATGGGAACCCAGACAGGCTCAAATATCACCCAGGCTATGCTGTATATTATAATTACCTTTATTGGTTTCTTATTTTAGGTGTAATCAGTAGGGAGGTCTTCCTATAAAAGTTTTGGAAGAAAAAAAACTGGTGTCTAGGTCTAACATGTTGTACCAGGAAAGTTTAATGAGGCTCTCACCTGGTCATGTATGGATCATGTTTTTCCTTCCATTTTGAGACTGTGAAGATTCCTGTGACCTCCCAAGACATGAAAGGTCTCAGAGCTTGTATGTACCATTCTTTCTCTTTTCCTATTGGCAGCAGGTGGCCATTCAGTCATTTCAACACAGATTTTATTTTAGTTGATGTATTTGGAGGGCTGGCTTGAGCAAGGGGCCACGTAAGGCACTGGGAACCCAACACCAACAACCTCTTGTTATGATTCCTGTCCCTTCCTACCAATGAGCTGGTTTTCTTTATTCCAGCTTTTTTCAGGCTGTTCCCTGGATTGAAATAATAGTGATGAGTTTCTACCAAAAAATCTGGTCTTATCACTCCTGCAATCCTACCCCTTGTTACTGCTTCCCCTGTTTTTTGGGGGGAGGAGTTAGACTCTTGATAATCATCTGCAAGATGATCCTTCTGGTCTCTTCTTCCTCCCACCTCCTCGCCCTGGGCTTCTGTGTTCTCTCCCACTGGCCTCCTTTCAGTTAGCCATGCATAGCTTCCTCCTCCTTTTTCGGGAGGAGGAGTGTGTTGTTCTCCCTGCTGGAGGGCTCCTCCTTCTCCTTTGCCCTGGATAACTCCTGTAGCTCACACTTCAGCCTCATGCTAAGTGACCACCCCTCAGGAAATCTTCAGTACCCTTTCTCACTAGGACTCTTGCTTCCCAGAGTGCCAGTGTAGCACTTTGCAGCTGCAATTTGATGTTTACTTGATGGATGCCTATCTCTTCCACTAAGTCATAGGATGGAGTCTTGTCTATTTTCATGAGTATTCCCAATGTGTAGTACAATAGACTCTCAATAAACATGTGTTAATGAATTAACACAGACATGTTCTTTCCTTCCAGGAAGAATAGACTCTTAAACAGAAAATTAAGATATGGCGTGGTAAATAGTGTCTATCATAGAGGAAATCTGAACTATAAAAGTAAATAGGCAGGGTTCCTACCTCAGACTTACAGATGGTCAGGGAGGATGTATAAGTAGAATATAATACTGTTAACAAGCACTGGCTCTGGAATCAGAAAAATCTTTGTTCAAATCTTGGTTTTACCTTTTCTGAGTTTGATATACCTTGGAAAAGTCACTTAACCTCTTTATACCTCAGTTTCACAATCTCTAAATAATAAGTCCAATAATAATATATACTTAAGTCTGGAGCTCTGTTATATATGGGCTAGTGTATTAGTTATTTACTGCTGTGTAACAAATTACCCTCAAAATTAAGTGCTTTCCAGAACAAGTATTTGTTATCTTATGTAATTTCTGAGGGTCAGGAATCCAGAAGTAGCTTAGCTGGGTGGTTCTGACTCAGAGTCTCTCATGAGACTGCAGTTAAGTTGTGGGTTAGGGCTGTAGTCTCTGAAGACTTGGAGAGGATTGGAAAATCCACTTTCAGGTTCACTTACATACCTGTTGTCAGGAGGCCTCATTTAGCTCCTTGCCTAATGGGCCTCTCCATAGAACTCCTCAAGTTGTGGCTTCCTCAGAATGAGGATCCAAGAGGAGAAATGGGAGCTGTAGTCCTTTATAATCTCATCTCAGAAGGTGCATGCTATCACTTCTATCATGTCATATTAGTCACAGAGACAGATGGGATTGATACTGGTGCAATGGTGAGAGAGAATTACACAAGGACAATTACTAAGTAATTCTAGAGAATTACCAGAAGATGAGATTGCTGGGGGCCATCTTGGAGGCTGGTTACCTAAACTGGTTCAGATCTCAAGGGGACCTGGGATTAGTCTTTGCTTCAACCTGCTGAGATTGCTCTGAAATGTGAGTAGTCAGGCTCAAGCTCATGGGCAAATATTTTCAATATATTAAACTCTGATATTATTGATTGATATCTTGTACCTGGCTGCACTAGATCAGCAGGGAATAGTGAAAGTTGTCTCCAGGGTATAAAGATCCCTTTTTTATTTATTTATTTATTTATTTATTGGAGCCGGGGATTGAACTCAGGTGCACTTGGCCACTGAGCCAGATCCCCAGCCCTATTTTGTATTTTTATTTAGAGACAGGGTCTCACTGAGTTCTTAGGGCCTCGCTAAGTTGCTGAGGCTGGCTTCGAACTCACGATCCTCCTGCCTCAGCCTCCCAAGTTGCTGGGATTACAGGTGTGTGCCACTATGCCCGGCTAATTTTTTAATTTATTTTTAATGCAATAGAATTTTATTATATTTTCAATTAGCAAATAATAATTGTATATATTTATGGGGTACAAGGTGGTGTTTTGATACCTATACATATTATAGAACAATTCACTCAGAGCATTTAGCATACCCATCACCTCGAAATATTTATCATTTCTTTGTGGTGAAAGCATTTAAAATTTTCTTTTTTAAAAGCTATTTTGGTTGTATAATGCATTAGTGTATCATTCATAATGCATTATTGACTATGTAGCTAAGAAGGTCCCAAGTGGAGAAACTGGAGGAATTGGGTGGAATCCTGTGTTCTTTCTGGTAGTCTTAAGGGCTGAAGGTGTTTCCATAGGTCATTGGTGGTCACATGACTGCTGCTCAGAGGCCAGTTCTACAAACATTCATACAGGGAAGCACTATGTCCTTTCCTTTCTGGGACTCAGTTTGTATCTTTTGTCTGTGAATGGTGGTAACTCTTCATTTTCATCTCTTTCAACCCCATGACAGCTGCAGACCGCCCCATGGGTGTGTTATGAGGAATCTGTGAGGTGATGCATAGAAAGTCCTTGACACTGCCCAGCACAGAGTGGTCCAACACCATCAGTCCTGATAATTGGAATAAGAAGCTTAAGAACCAGGAGAGCTAGAACCTGAAAGTGGGAACCAGCCAGATAGGAGGGAGAATGTTCCAGGCAGAAGGTAAAGCATGTGAAAAACCCAGAGGTAAGGGAGAACAGGGTGGAGAGCTAGAGGAGTTAAAGGCTTTCTGGTGTGTCTAGCCATGGGGTGCCCACAAATGAGACCAGACACATAAACAGGGGCAGATCACAAAGGTGCTTGTAGGTTATGTTAAGAGTTTTTACTTGAATGTAAGGGTTGGAGGGAATCTTTGGAGGACAGTTGACAGAATCTTAGTGAAGTCTTTGTGGTGGTTTCAGTCACACTCTATTTTCTTAATAAATTCAAAGTTTGGATCTTAAAAATAAACATTTAAATGATGGCTCTATTGCCCATGGTATTATTTATAAACATGAGTAGTCAATAATATAAAAATGTTTAAGAAATCAAATGAAGTATTTCTTCATGAGAATCACACTGATCTCATTGATTGAGGGATTCCCTGCCCCTTGCTGAGTGCCTGGACATGGTAGGTGCACAATATTCAAACTACAAGTCTTTGGAGACACAGGGAAAGAGAGTAAAGGAGCCACAGCTCTTTTGGTTTCCATAGCTCAGGGAAACTGGCCAAGATGGAAGACTTTAGTCCATGGGGTGCCTGGGCTCCTTCCCTGCCTCGCACTCCACATAGAGCCTCCACAATTGTTCAATTATTCACTTGCTCATGCATCCATTCTTTCAAACATACACTTACTACTTTTACTGATGAAGAATTGTAGGTGTGCAAGACTGTAATGAACACTGAGGGAGGTATATATTATCCCCCTCTTACAGATCTCAAAACTAGTGCCCCAAGAAGTCAGGTGACTTTTTCAAGATCCTGGAGGTATTTAAAGGGGGGCAGCATTAGAGTTGTACCTCAGGATACTTCTCCCCAAAGCTCAAGTTCTTCAAACAAATGAGCAAAAGTGAATGTAATCCCTATTGTTTTTACAAGAAAAGTGATGCAAATTTCTTAGTTGAAATGTGAGAAAATAGACAACGCAGTTAAATCCCATGTATCTTATGATATTTTTGCTTTTGGATAATTTTTGAGAGGTGGATTTTTTTACCTTAAAGGCATATGAAATGTTAAGTCTCAAAAAATGTGCCTGGCAGAGGACAAAGTTACTTTCCCAAATGTGTGTTCTTCATGCTATGAGCCTGTCTCCAAAAAATAACTAAGGATGTAACAAGACACACCTCTGCGTCTTTGTTTTGTGCCCATCTTGTTCCCACTGTCTGAAACTTGAAGGCCTCCATTTTGATCTGAGACAATAGGGAGTGGGAAAAATGAGACTCTAATCATAGTTTGGTTCACTAGGAAATAAAAAGAAAGCAACAAGGAAGGTGAAGAAGAAATAAGATTTTAGTTTATTTTTGTTCTATCAATTGTTCATTGTGACATTTTACACAGTGGTGTGTTGTGTGTTTAGGAGCAGTTCACACACGCTGACAATTGATCAGTTCCCATCATTTGTTCTGAAACTATCTAAGTGCCATCTTTGTTGATACACTTGGTGATTATTTCTGTCAGTTCTGCAACCCTGAGTTTAGCTCTGCAGCCCTTTAAGTTGCTCTTCCTGGGCTGGATCACAAGGTGAGTGTACCTTCAGTTGCCCTAGATGGTGACAGATTACTCTTCATCATGGTCCTTACAGTCTCTTCTATCAGCAACGTGGAAGAGCTCTTTCTGTTCTTGTCTCATCAACACTTGGTGAATTTTAAGATTTTTTTCTGCAATATGATGGAGTTATAAGGACGTGTACTAAGGTTCTCCAGAGAAACAAGAGAGAGAGAGAGAGAGAGAGAGAGAGAGAGAGAGAAACATATATACAGTCATCCCTTAGTATTCATGGTGATTGATTGGAGGATCCTTGCATATACCAAAATCTAAAGATGCTCAAGTCACTGTATAAAATGGTGTACTATTTGCATATAACCTAGGCACATCTTCCTGTATACACTATCACCTCCAGATTATGTGTGATACTTAATTAGTGTAAATGCTGTGTAAATTATTGCTATGTTGTATTATTTAAGGAATAAGAACATTAAAAAGTTTACACATGTTCAGTACATTTTCATGTTTTTTTTTGTTTGTTTGTTTTGGTACTGGGGATTGAACCCAGGGGCACTTAACCACTGAGCCATATCCCCAGCCCTTTTTTGTATTTTATTTAGAGACAGAGTCTTATTGAGTTGCTTAGGGCCTTGCTAAGTTGCTGAGGCTGGCTTTGAACTTGCAATTGTCCTGCCTCAGCCTTCTGAGCTGCTGGTATTTCAGGTGTGAGCCACTATGTCTAGCTACAGACACAATTTTCCCCTCAAATATTTTATTTTGAGGTTGGTCAAATTCAAGGATGTAGAATTCATGGACACAGAGAGTCAACTGTGTGTGTATATACACACACACACCCCCATATACACACATATAAAGAAAGACTTTGAAATATTTGTTTATATATATATTTTAATAGTTGGAAAAAATAAAAAGGGCTCATGATACATAAAAGTGACATGAAATTCCAATTTCAATGTCTATAATTTTATTGGAACATTACCACACTGATTTTTTTTTTTTTTTTTTTGGTACTGGGAATTGAACCCAGGGCCCTCCACCACTGAGCCACATCCCCAGCCCTATTTTGTATTTTATTTAGAGACAGGATCTCACTGAGTTGCTTGGGGCCTCGCTAAGTTGCTGAGGCTGGCTTTGAACTTGAGATCCTCCTGCCTCAGCCTCCCAAGTACAGAGATTACAGGTGTGCGCCACTGCGCCCAGCACACTGATTCATTTTTGTCTTCTAGTGGCTGCTTTGGGGCCACAACTGCAAAGCTGAGAAGTTTTGGCAGAGACTTTGTGGCCTGCAGACCCTAAAACATTTGCTGTGTGGTCTTTGCAGGGGGAGTGCACTCAAGTCCGTTCCATTCCAAATGTAGAAAACCAAAGAGGTGAGCTTTGGCGTAGTTCACTTGGGAACCTGGTAGCAGGCGAGGGAAGAGACAGGAGTCCAGAGTAAAATCAAGCTCCTCATTAGGTGTGGATTTCACCACTTCAAGTCCTGCTGCCCTTCCAAGATAACACAAGTGGGAGCACTTGGAGAGGGTGGAGTGTGAAAGGCAAATGCCTGCAGAGTTGTTATCGGAAGGTCCTCACGACCATGCTGGGGATTCTGCAGTGGAGGCAGCCAGGAGGGAGCCTGTGAATGGAGGTCTGTAATTTGTAATTTTCTTTAGGCCCAAATGCATTAGATAAAAAGGGTATAACTCAGTGGGAGAGTTTCTCCTTTTATTTTTTGATATTCTCAGGCTGCAATCTTCTCAACTGTTTCATCAGGATTCATCTGCTGTAATTACTGAGATCTGAGGTACATGTTATCAATATGTCAGAAGAACTAAGAAACCTTTCTTTTCAAAATAAAAAAAAAATTATCTTCAGCTGCCAACCACGAAATGCTTAAAAAGCTGTTCTTTGTATAACTTTTGAAGTGCTTCTGAGAGAATCTTCCTGTTTACCCGCAGCTGATAAAAATCCAAAGAACACAAAATTCAGTTTCTTTGTAGATACACAAATTCTGGAAGATACAGTTTTCTGGGGCAAGTTACAGTTTAGAAATGTTCCTTCTGCTCATTTGGAAGTCCTGCTTTACTTCAACTGTTATTGAAATTTCTTTTTCAACATAGCTTCTCATTATTGCTCAGAATGAATGCTTCATGAATGTGGTGCCTTCCAGAAATCTCATCTTTTATAAATATGAAACTAATGGAACATTGTGCTAACCTGACCCACTGTGGTTTGGATCCACAGGGCACACTGTGTTTTTTGACATCTGTGTTCTGATAGCCTGGTGGTGGGCTGAGACTGTTCAAGGCTCCATTGAGATGGTTCCAATATTTCTTCCTGCTATCTTTTACCTGTTGCCGTTTGGACTACAGTGCTACTGAATGAGAGTTGATGTAGAACTCAGCAGACCTGGGAAAGCAGCAGTGGTTGAGTTATACTAATTCAGTGGACAAAAAAATCATGGTAGAGAGAAGGCCACTTTATGGTTTCATAACAATGAAAAATTAGCACAGATTCTCAAGAATGATTGAGGTACACTAGCTAAATTGACAAGATTAGAAGCTCCAGATTTTCTTTGGGGAATACAGTGCTACTGCCTCGCCATTACTGAGCTCTTGTAGATACTCTGCACAAAGTCCTGTCCTTGTCCTTTTATGCATCATCTCATTTATCCCCAACAAAACATTCCGGATGGAAGTTCTTACCAGATGCATTTTTCAGTTGGAACTTTAGGCACTAGGAGGTTGAACAACTTGCCTAAATTCATATAATTCCTCGGGTTGCAGTCAAGATCCAAACTTAGCACCTGGCTCCAGTGAATCAGTGAGGTCAGCTAAACTTTACATGCAACTCAAAACAAGACCTGGAAGAAAGGCCCCTGCTCTTGGATGTGGGGGGCATTTGAGGGATGGGTTGGTGAAGGTTGGTCTGACCTTCACATTCATGCTCTTGACGTTACATCCAAATGAGGGTACATGATTCATTGTGACTTTTTTGGTGAGGTTATACAAAAGTTCTGCATATATGTTTAGAATATACAGTATATACTATATATAAATTATAGTAAAAGTAAATAATATATACTGTATATGAAGTATATACTATAAAGCATGTAAAAATGCTCTTTTAGAACTGTGGTCTTATTTTTAGTAAGATGGGACTCTTAAAAACTGGAAGTGTGACATTTCTCCCATCCTCTGATAGGCCCTCTTTACAAAGAAACATGAATTTCATGTTCTTCAGATTTTTATTAGCACATTATGAGTAATATTATTACTTACTACATAGAACAAACCAAATCCTTGACTAATAGGTAATTATTTTAGTGTTCAGTATCTCATCTTGTCATGCCATTTCAGTTGTATAATATTAGCTCTGCTGATTTAAAACATTCCAAAAAAGATACATGGCTAATTATAGACTGAATGTTTTCTCAAAAACAAGTGATTATTGGTGAGTATGGTGGCACACAACTGTAATCCTCGAGACTTGGGAAGCTGAGGCAGAAGGGTTATAAATTTGAGACCAGCCTCAGCAACTTAGTGAGACCCTGACTCAAAATGAAAAGTAAAAAAGGCTGGGGAGGTAGCTCCATGGTAGAACACTCCTGGTTCAATCCCCAGTTCCCCAACCAAACCAAAACAACACAGCAATAAAACAAAAAGCCCAGGGGATCATTAAGAGAATGAAAGTTCACAGAATTGGAGAAATCTTTGTAAAGAACATATCTGATGAAGGACTAATGTCCAAAATCTACAAAGAGTCTTAGAATGCAACAGTAGAAACTACCCAATTTTAAAAAAAATGGGCAAAAGATCTGAATAGATACTTTGCCAAAGAAGATATACAGTTGGCAAGTAAGCGTATGAAAAGATTCTCAACATCCTCTATCATTAGAGATTGTAAATTCAAACAAGGAGATACTGCTACACACCTAAAATCTAAAACACTGGCATGACTAAAGCTGGCAGGAGTGTGGAGCAATAGGAATTCTTAATCATCTCTGGTGGGAATGCAAAACAGTCCAGTCGTTTTCGAAGATTGTTGGCAATTGCTCATAAAACTAAACATACTCTTACCATACGATCTAGTGATCACGTTCCTTAATATTTACTCAAGTGAATTGAAAACTTATGTACACTAAAAAACCTGAACAGGAATGTTTACAGTTGTTTTATTTATAATTACTAAAACTTGGAAGCAACCAAGATGTTCTCCAATAAGTGAATGGATAAACCACAGTACATTTGTATAATAAAATAGTACTCAGTGATAAAAAGAAGTGAGTTACTTTGCCATGAAAAGACATGGAGGAAACTTAAATGCATATCAGTGAAAGAAGTCAATCTGAAAAGACTATGTATTGTATGATTTGAACTATTAAGACACTGTAGAAAAGGCCAAACTTTAGAGATAGAAAAAGGTAAGTGGTGGTGAGGGGCAGGGAGACAGGAATTTGTGGGGCATAGGGGATTGTTGCACAGAGAAATTATTCTGTATGACACCATCATGGTGGATACCTGCCAATACATGCTTGTCAAAGCCTACAGAATCTGCACCATCAAGAGTGAGTTCTGATGTAAACTATGGGCTTTAGATTAAAAAGATGATGCATCAATAATGGCTCATTAATTATAACACATGTATCTTATTAATGCAAGATGGTAGTGGTAGAGGAAGGAAACTATGGAGTGGGAAAGGGGATGTGTATGGGAACTCTATTTTGTGCTCCTTTTTTTAAAACTGAAAACTGCTCTAAAAATAAAGTCTATTGATTTAAAACAAATGAATAGGGATTATAAACTTAATTAACCCTTCTTGTTAACATTCATTAATTTTTGAAATGCTCACCCCATTTATAAAAGAACAGCAATTCACCCAATCTTACATAACCAAAAGGGATAATTAATTGGAATATATATTTTCCATTGTTACATTCTGCTGAAATATTTGTGGAGTAGAATGGTTAAGAATGGGCTGGATGAAGGAATGGAGCAGACCAACACAGAGATGGCTCATGGGCTCCACAACTGCTCTGAGGGAGGGGGTGAGGACTTAGCAAAGGGCCAAAGGTTTTTAGGATTTCTACTCTTTTCAAGCTCTTGATTTAGAGTATAGTTGTGGTGTAACCAAGAGGAAGGCAGGTGGTGAAGAACACTCTGCCAATCAACCAGCAAAGACTTGCTGTGACAGGCTCCAGGCATACAGGTATTCACATAAATGCTGTCCATCCTCTCTAGGGCTTACTATCTGGTGATTTTGAGCATGAGATTGGGGTAAACAATCTTGATTTTGATTCTGGCTCTGATGCCAACTGGCCATAGTGTCTTGGATGATTCACCCTAGTGATTTCATCTCAAAGTGGGGTCAGAGGTCACATGTACCCCTGGCTGATCTGTAAGGAGTGAATTAAGGTATGTAAAGCTCCTCACACATATAAGCATTCAAGTTACAGATAACTTCTTCCCCCTGCCCATGGAATTGGAGGATCATCAAGACTGTTGAAGGTGTTGTACCTCTTTATCCTAACTGCCATCACTGCCAGCCAAAGCATGAAGTAAAGAAAAAGTTGGGTTAGAGACAGCCGTGCACTGGAGAGTGAAAACCAGTGTTAAAGGTCCTTTAATTGCATTTGACCTGGTAAAGACCAAGTGCTTGTCCTTGGAAAGTCTCCATAAAAATTACTCTTTAAAGTAGAAAAATTTGTGTGTGTGTGTGTGTGTGTGTGTGTGTGTGTGTGTGTGTGGTGTTTTCTCTAAATAAAGTGAAGGAAAGCAAATAATTAAGCAAAACACAATCAAATTCAAAACACTATTGAAACCTCTGACACACACACGCACACCATGCATACACAACAAATTCATCTCAATTCAAATAGATGACAACAAACAGTTCTCTGCCTCTAAAGATCTCCCACATTGTCATGAGACCACTTGCTCATCAAGCCAAGAGGCCACTTTCCTTATCTCTTCTTCTCCTGCCCTGGAAGTGAGGAGGCTGCAAACCCCTGAGTCCAAAGAAAGAGACTCTGAGCAGTCAGCAGCAACAATGGACACAAGAGACCATTCAGAGGGGACCAGGCTGGGAAGCCATGTCTGAGTTAGTGCTGGATGGACAAAGGGACACTTATATGCTATTGAGAGGTGAATGCTAGGGCAACATGATTTCCTTTACTGAGTTCTATTTTCCCACAATGTTGTCTGCTTTTATAGCAGTTGCTTTTGTGGAAGAAGAAGAGAGAGAGAGAGAGGAATTACTTGAACACTCTGTCTTTAGTGAAGTCTGAATATTGGTTTGATTTTTTTTTTTTTTGTCAAGAAAGAACAACAGTTCTGTGTATAACACGTAGCCCTTGACATCATTATTAATGAATTAATGAATTATTTTATTTTATTTTATTTTATTTATTTTTTTGCCTTAGCCAGAAATCTTTATTCAGTCCTTTGTTTCAGAACAGGTGCTTAAAAATCTTTATTCTGTCAGTTTTTTCCCCACATAATTTTTGCTCTGTATGATCCTTAGATGTCTCACATTGTCTAATCTATAAACTGCTCGGATCTTCTCAGAAGCAGGCAAGAATAAATCTCAAACAAATGTAAAAATAGTATCTTACCCTCAAGTGGCAGAGAGTCTCCAAACCATAAATATAATTGAATTTTAGTTCACCTCTCGATTCCCCTTTTATTTAAATCACAGAGTCATTTGTTTTTAGAACTGGAGGGATCCTCTGTCATGGATTTTTCCTTCCTTCAGGGGCCAATCTGGGGTACTAAGTGGAGATATTTTTAAATGATAGAGAAAAGGTGATTTATTCTTAAATCTCTCATATTGTTTATTTTCTTATTCACTGAAATGAAAAACACACACACACATACACACATACACACACACACACACAGCCAGTGGATTCTGTTGTGGAAAAGAATATAGCTCCACTCTGTGCCCTGGAGGCTGACCTGGGTTTGAAGCTCAGTTCCATGGCTTAGTAACTATGTCATTTCAGTTTCTTTAGCTGAAAAATGGAAAGAATATTAGCACCTACCAGGTAGGATAGCTGTGAGATATAAATGACATAGGTGTATGGAAAGGGTTTAGACCCTTGAAAAATGCTCATTAAATAGCACCTTTTATTGGAATTTTTATTATCAGAATTATTATGTGGTCCTGTGATAAATGCTCTTGATCTGCACCAATGTAGTAACTACATGTCACATGTAAATATTTAAATTTAAGATAAAATAAAGCAAAACAAAATACTCAAGAGCCAGGCGTGGTGGCATACGCCTGTAATCCAAGCGACTTGGGAGGCTGAGTCAGGAGGATCGCGAGTTTAAAGTCAACCTCAGCAATTTAGCGAGGCCCTAAGCAACTCAGTGAGACCCTGTCTCTAAATAAAATACAAAATAGGGGGGATGTGACTCAGTGGCCGAGTGTCCCTGAGTTCAATCCCTGGTTAAAAAAAAAAAAAAAAAAAAAACCCAAAATTCTCAGTTTCTCAGTTGCTTTAGCCACACGTCAAGGGCTGTCCTACCCAAGCTGGTGGCAGCTGTATGGACAGTGAAGATACAGAGCTCCTCATTGCCCTGGAAGCTCTGTTGGACCATGCTGCCCTGCAGCCCCCTGACAGCATTGAGAGCGCTTAGGCCGAGTCTGTCAAATACCAACTTACTGATGAATGAACACCGGGTCAGATGTGACCTCTCTATAACATTTAAAAAACACAGTTTGTAAAATAAAGTAAATCTATAATAGAAAAATGTGACCAGAGATTTAGATGCATATTAATCTGGTAAAACTTCTTCAGCAGCAGACTGTACGACTATTGCTCTTCTTGTTTGTAGGAACATGCTTGGGGAGGACATGCTTGAATGCATGGTTCTGACAGCAGCTCAAACAGGAACGGGGAGGTGGATGGAATACTGCAAAGAAAAGCGGGGCACCATCTTGGCCAAGGTCTCCCCGCTCCCCAGGAGGATATTTTAGGGACTTGGGAGGATTTATCACACATTATTTTCAACTGATGAAATGGGGTTTATAGATACTTGGTTCAACATCAGGAAATATCCACCCAACAATAAATTATTTTAATTGGTGGGTAAACTCTGACCCATAAAATAAATTTAACAACAGTATTGCTTATTCACAAAATACCTGGAAGAACTTTGAGCACAGATGCTAACTATTGTGGAGATTGAATGATATCATTTGACAGTTATCTAAGCATTTAGTTTCCCCCCCAGTGCTTACCCTGTTAGGCTCAGTAAACATTGGTGAACTTTGTGAGTTCCTGGAAATGGCTGGCAGAAACCATGAAATGCAGCATTGTTAAATAGTGGGTGGAACCAGTTCGTGATCATAGAATCTGTTTAGTGGGTCATGACCAACATTTAAAAAATGAAATGAAGTGAAATAGATTGGAAAATGGTAGAGTATGTTGCATGTATTAAGGAAAATATTACAATATTGCTTCAGGTATATATGTATGGACATACCGAGTCACAGTGGATTTTTTTCTCTATGGATTATGGTAAAAGATGTTTAATAACAAGGGGTGTAGAGAAAATTCAAGTATCAGTTGGATAGTTGGTTGTTAATGATGAAGTGTATCATGGACCAGTGGTTTTAATTTTCTTGAACAAGTTATATTTTATTCCAAAATGCTATGTGTAATCAGTTATGTAATAAAGAAAAAAAATAAGGATTTTAGTTTCATCTTCATAAACATCCAGCAAGATAGGTACATAATATTCCCAGTATCTGTGAAAGCTATGTACTTTTCAGAGAGGTTAAAGTGTCATTCTCAAGGTCACACAGCTGATAGAAGTTGAGCCAAGGTCTGAACTGACTCTCTGCCTCTAGGGTTAATGGAGGAGAATCACCATGTTTTCCTCTAAGGCCTTTTGAACAAGTCAGTGTTCAAGCTCTTAATCACTGCCCGATGACCCTGCCATCAGAGTACAGCTAAGAGAAGCAAAAGGAAATGAAACTAAGCTTGATTCCTGCAGCCATAGGCCCCTCGTGGCAGGCATGCGTTCCTCTAGAGAGCCCTGAGTTTAGAAATACAGATGGGGTGAGTGTGGTGCTGGGCATTTGCGGACCTTTCTGTCTTGGTGTTCTCTTCCACATCCTTCATTCATTTTTGCATCGCTGTTGTCTGGAGTGGGGACAGTGCACTGAAATCTCCAACGGTGTGCCAGTCACTATTGTGGGCACTTCCCATGTAAGGACACATTGAATCCTCACAGACTCTAACTAAGAGGTCCTGTTAGCATCCTGGTTTTATTAGTGTTCAAACTGAAGCCCACAGAGGACCAGAAACTTCCCCAATGTCGCACAGCTGTGTGTGGCAATGCTGGACTTAGACCCATGTAGACCTGCTCTAGATCTGTACTCTAACCAGGACGCTAAACAGCCTCCATATGTGTTTGAGGAGTCCTTCTTAAATTTTCCTGACTTGATTCTTTGGGCACCTTTCTGAGTCCCTCTGATTGCCCTTGGAAGGCTTTTGAACTTGCAGAAATGCCCACTCAGTACTGTCACCCTGTCACTCTCCCCAACTGCTAACTCCATGAGTGGAATGGGGTATGACTCCTTCCTTCTTAGCCCTGTGAAAGTTGTGCTGGTGTTTCTGTCAGCCCAGAGAAGCAGTTTCCCAAATGCTCCCATCTTTCTGAGCACATTTATTTGTGTCCTCAGATTCCGTAGTGAGGATTAATTATTTTTATTTGTTTAATCATAGCTTTACTGCATCTCCAACTACCTTTTCAAAACCTCTCCTCTGTATCTTTCAGTTTTAAAAATCAGACTTAAATTTATCCATCTTAAGTTTTTAAAAAATAATTATTTTAAAACAATCTATGTAGTTATTTTCCTGAAGATTGTTTTAACGTGGTCTGCTGAAAATGAAAGCTATAAATGGCTGCGCGTTGTAATTCCAAGCGTTGGTGCTCAGAGATGGAACATTTTAATTTCAGCCATTTGAGGTCAATTAGAGCCTGAAGAAGTGCTTGAATTATTTTTCTTCCTAATAGAAAACGTAACCAGAGTCTCAGAAGATAGGAATAGTCACCAGATGTTTTCTTTTTGATTTGGCCTTTACTTCAGGTAGGAATAGGCAAAAAATAAGACAAAACAAAACAAAAAACAACAGAAAATCCAAAACCAAAAAACTAGAAGAGCAGTTATGTTATAGTCTCTTTTCAACTCTTCCTTCCAACTCCAGCCTGATTTAATACAACATATATAGTTTTAAAAAATTTTTCTGTATGTATTGGAGATGGAGAACAGTGACTTGCTATCCTTCTAACAGTTTTCTTTCTCCATTTTATACTTTAGGTCTTCCCTTAATAGTCTCAAATCTTTGAACTTTTCCAAACCCCAAATCCAGTCTTTATTTTTACAGCATTTTGCTTACATCCAGATTTTCAACCTGTGACAGTTTATTAATGTTTAGTCAAGAATATAGATTCTTGTTGTTAGGTTAAGGGCAAGATAGCGCCTGGTGCAGTGGTGCACATCTGTAATCCCAGGATTTGGAAGGCTGAGGCAGGAGGATTGCAAGTTCAAAGCCAGCCTCTGCAACTTAGTGAGTCCCTAAGTAACTCAGGAGATCCTATCTCAAAGTAAAAAAATGAAAATAGAAGGGGGGGCAGGGGAGGGAGCCGCTGGGGATGTGGCTCAGTGGTTAAGCATTTAAGCACTCCTGGGTTAAATCCCAGCACCCCCCCCCCCGCCAAAAAAAAATAAAACAAAAAAAACAAAAGAAAACCGTCAGAAAGTCATAGGAACCCCACCAGAAAACCTCAAAAACCAAACAAATAAATACAACTAAAAAACCAAACGAAACCCCCACACTCCAAACCCTAACTCTAAAACAAGTTTCCAAAATTTAACCTTTAGCAAAATATTGACCTAAAATCAATGGATAGAAGACACACCTGAGCAATATGTTAACTGAGAAATACATTTAAAGTCCTTTATTATGTAAAGATCACACAAGAATAAGCTGGTGTGTCTTCCTGTGTGAGAGATGAGTGCGAGCTCACAGGCGGGAGGAATGAAGCTCGCAGGAGGCCACACCCGAGTCAGACAAAAGTAGCCGAATTAAGCTTTATTGGAGTTTGGCTCTCCGCCGAAGTTCCCAGTCCTCTGCAGTGAAAGTCGGGGTCGAGAGCCAGAGAATTGCAAGTGGCCCCGGTTGCCCAGGGTCTTTATAGGCCGCAATAGGCTGAGGGTCCTGCCTAGCAATAGGTGGACCAGGCGCACTTAAGGGTCAGCGAGGCTTCTTTGTCTGCATCTGATTGGTCGCTATGGCGCGCTGCCTTGCTCTTTGCGCTTGCAATGGGCTGCTGGGTGTTGTTGCTACCTCCCATTCAGCCACCCAAATCCGACCCTACAATGACGTTAAACTTTGGTCTTAATACATTGATGAGAACCAATTGAAGATAAATTTAGGAGATGCTTTTGAAGGACGGGTATTTTATTTGTAAAGTGCAGTGCTGGAGCACTCCCAGGGGTGTGGTGGGCACCTTCACTGTGTTCGGATCTTCTACCTTGACCACTGTGTCCTCCATATTGGAATGGCAGGATAAAGGGAGTCAGAGATTTTGTATGGTGTCAATGTGGTTAGATGGCTTTATATTCTCTGGGCCTGTCAGGTATTTAAGGCATCTGTTCCTCCTGGACATTTTTGACATATTATTGAATATTATTCAATATTTTTGAATAATATTCAAAGCCTGACCCTGCCAACCCCCACTTCCACTTCCTGCTCCTGCCCCTCCTTACCCTAATCAGTGGGACTCTTTCACTTGGAGCTTCTACTCTCTTTCCTCCAGCTTATCACCTATTCCTTCTTTACTCCAGGGACTCTGATAGTCACCTCCAGCTTTCATTAGCTGAGGTCTCAGCAAGCATCTAGTAGACCCTGCAAGACAGGGCCTAACATGATCTCACAATGGCTCTCTCTTGTGAGTGGCCCATATCTAGTCCATGGGACTCATCCAGACGTCCCTGTGCCGATGACCTGAGAGTGCAGGCTCATCTCAGATTCCAACACAGTTACCTGTCCTGAGTTCACAGCAGCACCTGCCAGTCTATCAACTGCTCTGGAGAATTTTCATTCCACATCATCTTCCAATCTGAGGCTCATATGACGATCTCTGAGTGGTCCCCTTGAATTCCCTTTCATCAGGCTTGAAGTGAGACTAGACACCCCTTTGCCTGGGTTACATACATCTCTCCTCTAATAAATCCTCCTCACAAATATTTATCTGAATTGATTTTCTCTTATCTTTGATTGTTGTTGTGAGTGAGGGGGTCTGCATCCTCTAACTAGTTCCTGGATGCTAACTTGGAAATTCTGCTTTGGAGGTCTTATTTCGAAACTGAGGTAGAAAAACTTCCCTTTTGGCATCCTGTAATACAAGTAATGAGTAAACCACACTTTTTGTGAACTGTGTGTTCTATTACGACAAGTTCAAGCCTTGCTAGGGCAAAAACTTGCTCTCAAGGGATTTTAGTAGGGAACTCCTTTCCAGGGAAGAGCCTGTTTTAAAGCCTTCTACTCAGTAGGTAGTGCCCTGATTGGTGGAGCTTGGTGCTAAGTGGTTTGGAACTCACCCTAAAATAGAAGGTGATTTCACTTTTTTGATTAGAAAGAGGAAACATTTTTCTTTGATCAAAATATCAAGGGTAATTAATCGGTGTGAGCAGCTGAGGCATTTCCTCTTGGTTTCTGCCTTTTGTGTTTAGACTGGGGTGTTCTTCCAGCTTTCCTCTGGATTTCTAGGACATGCCAAGTGGAGAATTGTGAGCCCACAGATCCACTGGGATGGCAATTTTCAGAAAACAGTTTTTGTTTTGATTTTCTCTTTGATCTCCTTATGCCTTTGCTTAAGGGTTTGCATTCCTTGTATCAAACTAGCTTTTGAAAGAGGCTCCTGCTCTCCAGATCAAGGGTCATCACAAACCAGTGGCCCGGGCCATACATGGCCCACTGGTGGGATTGTCTGTTTGTTTGTTTTTGGCGTTAGGTCTGCATGGTGCTGTAAAAGGCAAGCCACCTTGGCTTGTTCCTTTGGATTGAGATGACACAGTTCCAGAATGCCAACTGCACATACCCTGTAGGCATTTGAGCTTTATATCTTCTCCCTTTACCTCTTCTTGGATCTCTTAGGACATCTTCCAGGTGGATTAAGGCAAGCTGAAATAAACCAACATGGCTTTGTGTGAATGGGAGATAAAAATTAAGTGCTTCAGTTGATATTTTCCATTTCCTTGATCAACAGCTCGTTGTTGGGGAGGAGAGACTTTGGAAATACAAATGGAAGACATTGGGCATGACTCTGTGGCATGAAGACTATAAAGGAGAGGGATGGAGACAGATGAATGGCCACCAAATAAATAATAAATAAACAAATAAGGTAGATAATTTGATACTAAGACCCTCACACGTTTTCCCCCTCAGCAACAAGTGTTGTTCTTTAAAACTTGAATTGAAAACTTGGGAGACCAATTGGGATAACTAAATAGGCCTTTGGCCAATGACACTTTAATGGGACAAAAAAACTCTCCTGGGAAAATACACCCTTCTCCCCTTTAAACTTGTGCAGAGTCACAGTAGTGCCCAGGAACTGTCATGCACCGGGACCACGGTGGCCCCCACACGTGGGATTTCCCGTTTGGTCTGGCAGTGTCATCTGTGACTAGAGTGTCGCTTTATGAGTGTCTCTATGTTATGGGGAGGTGTAGAGTAAGAGCCCTGCATTGAGTAGTCCCAGCGCCAAACCATTATTGTCTTTGTGGCATCTGGATCTGGAAGCCCCTTAGGAGGCATTTCCAACTCTCCTTTCCCCTGGCCAACTGCCTGGAAGGCTTTAGAGGAGTTGCTTTTAATTGTTTGCAGTGACAAAACCACCTGGAAGGAGCACCCCTCAGAGCTGATCTACCTGCCATAAAACCACAGCCAGTCTGTCTGTGCTCCACACGGTGAGACGTGGCCATGTGGCTCTGATTGTAATGACAGGACACATTGGTGTCTGTGTTCTCATCTAAAACCCAGGAAACTGTTGGAACCAGGGTTGTGTTTTCAAGGGGACAGAAGAAGTGATCACACTCGGGGTCAGCCCTGGATCCTTTCTGGGGTGTGCAGTGAGCTCAGTTGTTCCTGCCTGCATTCCCCACTTCCACTCAGAACCACAGCTAGAGGCTGGGGACCCGTTCCCTGCTATAGGTTACCTTTCTCCAGGATGACAGCAAGCTCACTGCTGTGGAACCTGTTAAACCTCAGGCTACAGGGTGTTATCACAGGAAATGAACCAAGCCAACTTTGCTTCCTAATATGACTAGATAATGCTGTTGATAAGAATAACAATAAACTCTTACCTGGTGCTTACTCAGGTGAACTTTATGTAAACTCCTTTAATTCCCGCCAACCCCTGGGAAGTAGGTATTGATGCATCCCTGTTTTACAGGTGAGGAATCTGAGGTACAGAGAGGTCAACATACCAGCCTGAGCCCATCTAGTGAGTAAGTAGAAGAACAGGAACCAAATCTAGGCTGTCTGGCTTCAGAATTCAGAATCTTTCTTCCCACCCAGGCTCTATGGTATGAATGATGTACTATATGAGATTATATTAGTTAGCTATTTAGCAGCTGTGACTAAATGACCTGACCAGCACAATTGTAGAGGAGAAAGAGTTTATTTGAGGGCTCACAGTTTCAGAGATCTTAGTCCATAGAAGGCCAGCTCCTTTCCTGGGGGCTTGAGGTGAGGTTGAACATTGTGGGGGAGGAGCCTGAAGAGGGAAAGAACTTGCATCATCAGGAAGGAGGGAGAGGGGGAAGGGGAGAGAGGGGGAGGGGAGAGAGGGGGAGGGCAGGGAGATGGGAAGGGAGAGGGAGAGACTCACTCCACTCTCCAGATACAAAATATATACCCCAAAGCGACACCCCAATTCCAATCTCCTTCAGCCATACCCTACTACTTCATTTAATCCCATCAGAGATTAATTCACTGATGGGGTTGAGACTCTTACAACCCAATCATTTCTCCTCTGAACCTTCCTGTATTGTCTCACATGTGAGCTTTTGGGGAACACCTCACATCCAAACCATAACAGAGATCGTATATAAAAGTCAAGTTAACCTCTAAATTATTGTTCTGATATCAGTTTTCACTCTCATTGAGGTTTCTCAGGGGTGAATGTTATGGGCATGAATTCCTTCCTTTAAAGTTGTGTTACTTCCCTCTAAAGACAGCGGAAGCATGAGAAAGAACATCAGCTCATGTCCTGAGAGTGGTCCTTACATTCATTTTCTATTGCTTTGTGACAAATGATCACACCTCAGACGTGGCCTTAAAACAGCAGCAATTTGTAATCTCACAACTCCTGGGGATCAGGAGTCCAGCCCAGGTTAGCCGGGTCCTCTTCTCTGTGTCTCAACAGGCTGACGTCAAGGTAGATGCAGGGCCATGATTCTCATCTGAGCCTTGATATCCTTGTTATGGCTCTCTGGTTGTTGGCAGGATTCATTTCTTGAGATGTAGGGTTGAGTGAGGTCCCTGTTTTCTTGTTAGCTGTTGGGTGGGTCCTCTCTCATCACCTGGAGGTCACTTGCAATTCCCCACAAGAGTTTGCAGTGGAGATATCTGCAGTCCTCCAGGCCAGCAGGAGTGTGTCTGACTTCTGCTCTCTCTCTTGTTGGCTAGGATGGACTGACTCTCCTGTAGCCATTGGCTACATAATATATCCTAATGGAGGAAGTGACTATTCCATCAATCCTCCTACACTCCACGGGAAGGGAGTATACAAGATGTGTACCCTTGGGGGCCATCTTGGAATTCTGCCCACTATAGTGTGGTTTTGAAGCTCATGCGGGATGGAGGATTGCGAAAGTGAGTTGTGAGAATATTGTGGAATGGTTTACTAACGAATATGGATATATCATCAAAAATGATTTGTGTGCTCTTCTGGTTAATGTTGAAGGCTTTGGAGCTTTTCTAACTTAGAGGTTTTAGGGGCTTTGCTGCCATGGGAATAATCAAGGCCACCAAATGCCAGGTGGTGGAAACTGCTTTGGCAGTTCCTGGATGGACCCAGATGAGTGGGGTGAAGCCTCCTTCACAGGCTCGTAGTTTTGCCTGTTTCTTTAGGTCCTGAGAGCTCTAGGCAGAGCCCTGGGTGATAAACATTTCCTATCCCAAGCAGGCATTGTTCTTTGAGATAGTATAATTATTGCCGCTGTCTCACTGACCTTTTGACAAGGGTTTTCTTTCTGCGTGGTGTAGGTAGAGTCTGTGTGGGAAGGTCTGGTTTAATTTCTATCTTATCACATTTGTCCTTTTTCCGGGAGCAATTTAAATCTCAAAATTGATTCAGTTGGGAGTTACCACTGAGGAGATCCAGGGTCAACTTGAAACAGTAAGGCAGAGGCCATCAGGAAATCCCAGTGAGTCACCTGGTATAAGTCCCTATAATAAGCAGTGCTGTCTTTACCAGGCAGAAATTCTATTGGTAAGTTTAGATATCTGCAAACTGATACACTCAGATGACCCGGGGGTGAAGAGGGGAGATAAAGGCAGTGTCTTATCTGGACACATGTTGGGCTTTTTGAAACTTTAGGTATTGAAACAATAAGTCTTTTATTAATATGAGATATTTTTGTTCGTAAAGTGCTGTGAGTTCAGATCAGGATAGTGTATTTTTTATTTTCATGAAGAAGAAGACAAGAAGACCCTACATCTCTGATAAAAGAGGTAAACTGAAAGGAGGCACTTCAAACAGTCACACCAAGAATCATGTCCTCTGAGTTCTAGGTTGAAGCAGGGCCCCTAGGGAACGCTGAGATGATGGTATTGAGAATGTTCTTGAATTATTAGGATAAATGTAATGTTAGAAAAAAAGGAAATTGAAAAATACAAGAAAGTTAAAAATTGACCTTAATCCCTGTGTGTAGATAACAATTGCTGATATTCTGACATATGTGGATGATTTTATATATTTATCTATACACATGAAATATATGCAAACTTATGAGCAATAAGTAGCCTCATTTAAAGCATTGTACAAGTATATTTTGAGATTTTTAACATCTTATTAAATATTATTCTATAGTGTAATGTTATAAAGATTAAAAGCATGCAATCTTGAGCCAGAATGCCTGAGTTGGAGTGAATACTGGCTCAATTCTGTCTAATTCTTTTCCCTTGGGCAAGTTATATAAGTTCTCTATGCCTTCCTTTTCTCTCTGTTAAATAGGGATAATAATAATACTTCATTGGATTATGGTGAAAATTAAATGAGTTCACATGTCTATAAGGTGCTTAGAATATACACTGCACGTAATTGTTATGTAACCTTTTTGTTTCTGTTAATGGTTGCATACATTTTCATCTTCTGAGCCATAATTTATCATATTGCTTGATTTAGGTGTTCCCAATTTTTATTATTACAAAGTAGAAAACCTTAGCCTATACTTTCTTGCATGTCCATTTAAAAATATTTCTTTAGGCTATGTTCTAGGAAAATAAAATTTCTGGACCCAAATATATACATCTTTTTAATAAACTTCCTGTTATATTTTGGCAAATTTATCTTCTGAAGGGTTGAATCAATTTGCACTTTTACCTGCAGTATTAAAAGTGTCTATTTCCTCTTATTCTCACTTGTCCAGACAAAAGTAGTACCTTAGGTTGTTTTGATTGGCATTTCTTTGATTACAAGTTAGACAGATATTTTTCTTATGTTTATGTGCAATTTACACTTATTCATCAATTCTTGCTTCTTGATCTTCACTTGTTTTTACATTTTTATTTTAATGTGACATTAAATATTTTTTTCCTATATCAGAAACATATTGAGTGCATTTAATAACCAAGATGATGAAGAATTTCCCCAGGCACATATCACAGCCAACACATAATGGTCTCATGTAGTTAGAGCCTTCCAAGGCTGCACAAGGTTTTTATCTTCCGTTAGAGATGTTTTGTAATAGTCTGTGTTCTTTAAACTCATTGTTATTATTTTTGGTTATGTTTCTATAGCAACAATATAAATTTCTGATATAAATAACAGGTGCAATTAGTTAAGGAAGGGATTGCCACAAATGCTGCTGGAAATGCGGCAAATGAGACAGGATCCTGCCTGTGACTTCAGAAATCATTTTGGATCAGTAGACTTTTGTAGATTAAATTTCATTAGCAAGAATTTTCATCTTTGCAATCACGGTAAATATTGTGACTACCTGGGAGAGAATCTTTTCGTTTATTAAAAAGATAAGCAGTTACCTAATGAGAAACTGTCAGTAATCTCACAAACATGTGGAGGAATATTTATTTTAAAAAGACTAAATGAGCAGAGAGCCTCAGGAACCCACACTGATTCACTGTTTAATTAATTCCTGAATTCTCCTGCCTTTCTCGGGGCCATGGAGATCTCTGGCTAAGTGGTAGGTACACTGTGGCTGAGTGTTGAATATCAGCTGATATTCTTTATTTGTGTTCCTGAATTTTCTCCATGAGAATCTTGCTGTCCCACAGCAGGCTGAAATAAGTGATAAAAATGTGTTTTTTTAAAAGAGCACAACATGTGAACTGTGAAAGACTGAGGGAACATGTTCTGTTCTGGAAAACAGAACAGTTCTAAAGAGTAGAAGGCTGATGTTTTGGTGCATAGTGATGAAGGACTTTATTATCAGAAGAGTACCCACCAGAGCATGGCTCACTTTTTTGAAGCAGTCACTGGGATTCTTTAGCAGAGAGGACATCATCAAAAAGTAAAGGTTACTGAGATAAGAGATGAAGAACGTGGGACCCATGCACTGGGTAACATCCTGGACGAGTGTTTTAATCCACACTTATGCTGCTGTGACTTAAAGACTCATCCCAACCAGCACAATTACAGAGGAGGAAAAGTTTATTTGGGGGCTTATGGTTTCAGAGGTCTCAATCCACAGACAGCAGACTCCATCCCTTCAGGCTCCAAGTGAGGCAGAACATCATAGTAGGAGAGTGTGGTGGAGGGAAGCAGCTCACATGATGATCAGGAAGCAAACAGAGAGAGAGACTTCACTCACCAAATACAAATATATACCCCAAATGCCCCACCTGCTCCAGCCACACCCTGCCTGCCTTCAGTTGACACTCAGTTAATCCCTATCAGGGGATTCATGCACTGATTGGGTTAAGACTCTCACAGCCCAAACATTTCTCCTCTGAACCTTTTTGCATTGTCTCATGTGAGCTTTTGGGGGACACCTCACATCTAAACCATAACACTAGGTTACTTCTAAGATTATTTTTTTCAGCTCTGAGATGCCATAGTTATTGTTGTTTTAGAAAACCATATGCCTGCTTACTTAAAGTAGTCAAAGTCATAGAAATGCAAACTTGAATGGTGATTGGGTGGGTGGGGTAGCTGCTTTTTAATGAGTGTGGGCTTTCAGATCTGTCCTATGAAAAAGTTTTAGGGATTCATTACACAACAATGTGAATATCCGGAACACTAGTGGACACTTAAAAATGGTTGAGACAGTATATTTTATGTGATTTTTTTTTAACACAGTATAAAACAAAAGAAATACACAAAAGTCCCAGGTGCCTGCTCTGAGTTTAGCCCCAGGTAATGCGGGACCCTAAAGTATAAGACAGTCTCTGATTTCCACTGACTCAGAGCCCACCTCTGCTGTTAGACCTCTGTAGCCTGAGCAGGAGCCATGAGCTCCAGGAACCAGCTGGTGTCAGATCCCAAGGCACTGCCAGAAACCCAAAGAAACAAGACCACTTCTGCCTTCTTCCTGTCAATCTCCTGCAAGTGCTTTCATTGGAGAAGCCAGCTGGTAAATTGGTCCAAGCATGTGATGTGCTGCTGCTTTCCTTCCCCATCAGTAGAGTGGGCTAGAAGAGCCAAAGTGCAAGTGAGAGGGGACCCTATTTAGGTACAATTACTCCTTTGTCTCTTCTGCATCCATGCATAGCCTTCTACCTGTATATACTCTTGATAAAACAATAGCAGTATTGTGATGTTTCTGCCAATGCAACTAATCAGCAGAGCCTTGCACAAGTGAAGGTATGTTTGCTCTCCCCACCCAGGAGGGTTACACAAAGTTCCATCACTCAGTGCATTCACATTTTGGCGATATTGTTACTGAAAGCTTGTTCCTTGTCCCAGATGCCAATCCAATAACAAAGACAAGGTTTTGAAAAGAAGGAAGAAGTTTTATTACTTTGTTAGCAAAAGAGAAACACAGGGGACTCCTGTCCCAGACTCTGTGATTCTCCCCATCAAGGGAAGCTGGGTGGGGTTTAAAGAGGTGATTCAGAGAAATCCTATTTCCTGAGATTAGGAAAAGGAGATTAGGAAGGAGAAGATCAGGGAAGAAGCTCAGGGAAGAGAAGATCAGGAAGAAGAAGGTCAGGGAGGAGAAGGCTGGGAAAAAGAAACAAATTTGTCAGTTTTAGAGCAACAAGGGATATAGTCAAAGCATTGAGTGAGCTACTGTTACAATATGACTTCCTCTTTTAAATTAGTTAAAATCCCATTTATTTTGTAATCCCAAGACTACATCATGAAGTTACTTACTGACCAACACTTTATATGACACATTAGGGGAAAGAAAAAAGGAGAAAATGATTTCCACATATAAGTGTATATGTAACAAATAAAGCAGAAAATGCACATAATTGATACAATCCTTACTTTTCAAATTAATCACAAGGCAATGATAGATATACAGTACATGGATATAAGGTAGGTTATATGTCAATATCTCCATCTCTATATCCATATAAAATCTCCTTATATCTATCTTCCTTCTTTCTTTACCCATTGCCATGTTTCTGTTACCTTCAACTAGCCTTTTGGTTGGTGAGGATTCTTTTTCTGGTGGCTTGACACAAATCTTCATTCCTCAAGAGTCTGGCCTTAGTCATCCCTCCTTTATTGGTCTGGTAAAATGTTCTATTAACTTTCCTACTGGACAGGGATGTAAAAAGTAGCACCCCAGAGAATCCTCAGATTATAGAAATGTTCTTCATGTCTCCATTGTTCAGTAGTGATTCTATTTCATCTTAATAATTGTGAACGATCACCTTATGTAGTATAATATAAACTTTGTCAGTTGGCTCAATGGCATCAGAAGTCTAAAATTACCAGCCGTGAGTCTCAAATTTTAGTTCAGTGCTTGTGCGTACAGTGGAAATATTTTTCTTCGGGAACTGATAACTCTATCTGGAAAATCTCCGGAATGGAAAGCAAAATATTTGCAATTAGGTATTTAGGTATGATAGTGCATGAAGACTCTCCAACTTTTATTCTGTATAGATAGCACCATAACCTTTCAAGGAGTTATTTCCCAGTGTTAAGGTTTGGATGTGAGGTGTCCCCCAAAAGCTCACTTGTGGGACAATGTGAGAAGGTTCAGAAAAAAAGATTGGGTTGCCAGAGTGTTAATCCAATTGGTGAATTAATCCCCTAATGGGGATTAACAGAGTGGTAATTGAAGTGGTAGAGAGTGGCTGGAGGAGGTGGGCTTTGGGGGCATGACTTTGGGTATATATTTGTATCTGGCAAGTGGAGACCTCTCTCTGCTTCCTGATCATCATGTGAGCTGCTTCCCTCTGCCATACTCTTCTGCCATGATGTCCTGCGTCCTCGTGAGCCCTGAAGAATGGAGCCAGCCACTTATGGACTGAGACCTCTGAAACCATGAGCCCCTAAATAAACCTTTCCTTCTCTACAATTGTTTTGGTTAGGTCCTTTAGTCACAGCAGTGAAAAAGCTGACTAAAACACCTACTTAACAACATAACTGAGCTTTCAGTAGGCTCTATCATTCAGTCAAGCCACCCACCTCTTGATGGTAGAGATAGGTAGCAAGGCCAGAGAATTCCATGGCTATAAGCCAGCAGCTACTCTTCTGTTGTGAAATCAGTGCTTTGGCCAGACACAATACTGTGAGGGATAATGTAATGGTAAATAAGGTGTTCTCTATGCGAACGGGTAGTGTTTACAAAAGGCAAATCTATGTCCGGAATAACCCCTTATTCCAGAGAAAACAAATCTTTGCCCACTCCGTGATGGAAAAGACTCAGTGTAATTATCAACCAAACATCCGATGACTATCTGGTCCATTTATGCTTATGTTGGTCCTGCAGTTGGCAGTTTGAGCACTCATTGATGGTGGTAACTGGATTTGCATTGGTAATTCTACACATAGTTCCTTGATTGTTGTCATGACTACTCAGTAGATGAGTCCATGGAGCAGGCACTAGGGTTGCTGAGAAACAAAGGAAGGCTGACTGACATCCTCAGAATAAGTTATCATGTCCACTTGATTATCGAGAGCCTCCTCTGCAGTGGATGCCCTTATGGGAGCATGAAAACAATATACAAAATTTTCATAATTTTTGCCCATTACAAAAGGTCATCCATGTGCCTATTCCCCAGTTTTTTTTTTTTTTTATATTGCCAATTTTCCAATTCTGTTCTTTCCAAGTGTCTATCTGGCCAAACCATTTGTCAGTATGTATGAGTCAGGACAGATTTATACTTCTGGCCATCTTTCTGTCCAAAGAAGATGTTTAGATGTATTATGAAGTTTTACCATCTGGGAGGATTTTCTTGACTCACTGTTTTTGAACAGCTACTCCTGAGGATATACTCAGGAGCTTACTTCCAGCTAGTGCAGATATATAATGGGATATATATAAAACACCTGTAAAACACATCTTTTTTCCACCATTACCTGGTTACAGGAAACTTCCTGAGCCATAGATGTGGGTTGAGGAGAGAAAGCTATGTAGCAGAAGTAAGTGACCATAGAAATCTGAGTCATATGAGCATCCACCTTATTTGTATCTGCAGGACCTGCTATATATAATGACTCATCGTATACGTCACTTCCACTTGATGACAGAGGCTGAGAGCACTTAGCTGAGGTTATGGCTTGGTAGATGATGACCAGTTAGTTTATGGTGGGTAGCTCAGGTCATATGATCTTCAGGTGTCCAATGTTAGGTTGGACATAGTTCAATAGTTCTTACACAAGAGCCTAGGAACAGGTTCTTAAGGGGGAAAACCTGCAGGTATTATTCAGATGGAGAAAATCAGTAGAAGAGGCAGCTTTTTGCTTCAAAATTCTAGTATTTGAAGCAGTGAGTCTTGCCTCGGGCTGGCCCCAGGCTTGTGGCACCGTGCACTTTTTGTTTTGTTTTGTTCTAATTAGTTATGAGGCAGATGGGCAGCAGAGCCTGCGGGACCACAGGAACATCCGGTGTGAGTGAAGTTGCCAGAGTTCTGCAGATCAACGGATAGCTTTTCTTTTGAGTTTTCTTAGTCAAATACTAATTATTTCTAGCTAAGATTTTTCTTATATTAATCATAAAAATGGAGGAACTTTAGATTATAAGAGGGAAATGAGAGGGGAGGGGGTGGGTATGAAAAATGGTGGAATGAGACAGACATCATTACCCTATGTACATGTATGATTACATGAATGGTGTGAATCTACATCATGCACAACCATAGAAATGAAAAGTTGTACTCCATTTGTGTACAATGAATCAAAATGAAGTGTGTAAAAATTGAGAAAAATGTATTAGTGTATTTTTTACTCATCTAACTCAAGGAATTCTTATTGCCTTATTTGCCTGCCATGTCTTTAAAAAAATTTGGAAAATATCAGATTTTATGCTTATAAGGAGCCTGATGGAATTACTTTATCTTATTTATTTTTAGGTCAAACTACATTTTTGTAAAATAAAGCACAAACACCACTCTTACTCCAAATTGAATCTATAGCTTAATGAATTACCCAACACATCTGTAGTCACCATCCAGGTTAGGGAATAGAACTTCACCACCCACTCTAGAGGTCCTTCCCATGGGTCCCATCTCAGATATAACCTCCTCCTTCCCTTCATAAGTATGAATTATCTAGATTTTTATAATGATTTCCCAAATGTGCACTTCTAAATATTATAGTTTTGTCTTGCTTATTTAAAAAAATGGTAGTGTTTCTTGTAATCTATAGATTCCTATTACATTCCTTTCTTTTTCTAGTTTATCTGGGATTAATCAAAGCTTCTGTTTGGTAGCATTTCTCAAAGTTGGGATTTTGCTGATTGCATACACATGGTCCATAGCAATGTTCCTCTGAACTTCCTGCAATGTTGTAGATGCGTTTAGAGGTTTGATCAGTCTCAGGAACAATTCCTTAAGCAAGATAATGGGGATGTTTTTCCTCAGGAAACACATAATATTTGTGTTGTCCATATTTGTAATGTTAACAATTCTTGATGCTCAATGCCTAGCATTATCTATTTATTAGGATTTATAATATGGTGACATTCTAATTTTGACATTTTTCATTTATCAGTCGTACTTCTTTAATGAATAATTGCTTCCCCTTGTCTAGTTTTTGGTTACCCAATGGTACATTTCATATACGAGAGCCAAGGTAAATGTTTGATGATTCTTCTTTGTTTTCTTTATTTACCAGATTTCAAAATAATGAATCGGTTCTCTTATATCCTTCCCAGGTGCACATACATACATAAGCTGTGGACTTCAGCATATTTGATGGGTTCTATTTAATTGCAGCGATATTTTTGGAAGCTCAAATGATCGCATCTTTGGCTGGTGGAAGCCTCTTAAAGTTGACTCCTGTTTATTTTTCCTGGATATTATTTCTGAATGTCTTTTGTGAATATAAAACTCCATGAACTGAAAAGTCAAGAACTACTAATCTAGATCAGGCCTTTCTCCAATTACTTCATGACCTGAAATGACCAGGGGATATGTTTTGAAGAGCGGGGAACACCCTCCATAGAAAGGGAATAAGTGGATTCTGTTTACAAATATTCCTGGCTTTGTATTTAGAGACAAGAATACTGGCTTCCTGTTGGGCTACTCTCTTCTAGAAATGAGATTGCTTCACCAGTTTTGTCCACCTTTTCTGGAAAGATCTGCTATTAATTAGTTTTCTTTAGAATGACTTCTCTTTTCAAGGTATAAATTCTTATTTTAGTCAAACATCTGGGATGAAATTGAAAATGGTTGAAACACTGTCTTTTAATCTCCGCCACCCTTGAAATTCTCTCTGTGAGCTAGAATGTACCTATTAACCTGTAGGGAACAGGTAGTTAATCTTATTAAATGTGCGATTGCTTCAGGCTTTTGTGTAGTAGGACTTGAGTTTTTAGAAACCTGTGCTTTCAATGTGTAAATTCCCACCCTCAAAGAAAAAATCTCACATCTCTCTCTTCTTAGGAACATGCTTTTTCTTTAGCTCACACACTGTTTTCTGTTTTTTTTTTTTTTTTTCTTTTCTTTTTTATCTTGTAGCTTGGGCAATTCTGAAACTTTTAACTCTCATTTTTGTTTCTGTGATGTTTACTTTTTAGAAACTGGACTATGAAAATGGTTAATATGAAAAATGGATGGGAGAATTAATACTTGACCAGCAACATAAAACAGAACCACCCACGAGAGAGAATGAAGGTGGTTTGGAAAAGCTTATGACAGAAATGTCTGTGGTAATGTCCTTTGGTTTATATCACTCAGTTCACAGGCTGCGTGATGTGGACTTGAGAAGAGCCTTATGCAAAAGCTCTATGTCTAATTCTCCAGCTTTAAGTCCTTAGCCTGACCTTCAAGGTGCTCCACAACCTTATTACTATCCTTCTTGGAAAGGCTTAGTGGCCCCCTCACCTGTTGGCTTAAGTATGAACTTTCTCTGTGGTTCTACTTCCCTCTCAAGACTCATCTCCCTGTGCTTCCTGTGGACTCCTCTTCAGATCAGCTCCCTTACATTGCCTCAGCTTCCCTGATACAGCCCACACTTTCCCACCTGGGTATTTGCTCACAGAATTCCTTCCATCTGGAATGACCTTCCCTTTCATCTCTACATGTAGAAATATTATCAAGACCAATTGAATTTCCCCCTTTTCATGAAGTTCTTCCTGATTTCTCCAAAACAATTACTTTATCACTTCTTCGAAATCCAAGCAATTTGTTTATGACAGTTGCTTTATATTGATTTTGTTATATAGTTAACAGTTGTTGCTTTCATTTATTTTAACCCATTCATGGGGTATAAATGGGATGACTCTATGTCCAAATTTTCTTGAAACAATTCCAATTTTCCTGGGACAGTTGCAGTTTATACCTGGTGTCTCAGCATCCTGTCTGGTTAACAACTCCCTTCACTCTCTAATGTATCCTGATTTGTGTGGTAAATTAAATGGTCACCTTTGAAATAAGCAAATGGAGGATTGGGGCTCCATCATAGTCATCTTTGATTCTCTGGTTGTTTGGGGGTGGTATAACTCATGTGGTGAGCTAAGGAATTAGCAAAAAAGAGACAGCCTTTTTCTGGGGCAGGGACAACTTTGTGTTGTCCTCACAAAATAACTTGAGGAGAGTAGTCTTGATTCCTCTCAGAGACCGTTTTCCTGCTGGTACTGCCAGGAAGCTCTTCTTTTCTCCTCAGAAGGCTGGGTTCCCTGAGGGTTTAACAAACAATCCCTCCCCAATGGGGGGCTGTGGGCTGTTTCCCATCCATGAACAGTACAGTAGGCACATCAGAGGAGTCTACTTGGGTATTGTGCAGAATATTTAGTACACATGTGGACAGGACTTTGTTTACTTATTATTTCTTTATTTTATGTTCTTTTTATTAAAAAAAAATTGGACAGAAGAGTTGACAGGACAGTAAAGAATCACAGCCTCTTCGTTGAGATGACAGAATAGTACAGTCACACCCCCTTCATACTGCTGGGTTTGTTTTCTCTTCTGTCTACTCCATGTATCATCAACTCATAGGTGTGAACCTGTGTTTAAGGAAGAGTCACCCATGAATATTCACATCCTCTTCCTGAACCACTTGAGTGGAGCTAGATGACATCATGATACTTTACCCCTAAATATTCCCTAAAAATCATCTGAAATGAAGTCTATATTCAAATTTCCTCAAAAAGCTTTTTGGATCCAGATTCCATTGAATTTATTAGATCTCTTAAATCTCTTTTGATCTAGCATGTTCCTCTGCTTGTTTTTTTTTTTTGTGTGTGTGTGTGTGTGATGTGTTATGTGTTGGAGGTGGAGGCAGTGACCCATTAATATGTATTATTTGATATCCTTTCCCTCTCCTTACTCCAAGAAGAATTCTGCTTTTACCCACTGATCCTCTTCCTCCTTCCTTATCCTCTAAAGAGAGGTGATCTTTGCCATATTTGCTCTCTGATTTTTATAATTCAATCATGAGGAAATTGGAGATGGGCTAAAGGAAGTGAGTGGCGTTGGAGGGAGAGGTGTGTCAGGCAGTGATCCTGAGGCTTGGTTCCCCTTCCCCAACCCAGCTGCTCTAAGACTTGTGGGGTTTGGAAAGGTATGGAAAGAGCTTTTCAGAAGCACTGCTGTGGGCTATGTATCAGATCCTCTTTGGTATGTGTTATGGTTTGGATGTGAGGTGTCCCCCCAAAACTTAGGTGTGAGATACGGCAGGAAGGTTCAGAGGAGAAATGATTGGATTGTAAGACTCTTAACCCAATCAGTGAATTAATCCCTGATGGGATTAACTGAAGTGGTAGGGTGTGGCTGGAGGAGGTGGGAATTGGGGAATGGCTAATGGATATATATTTTGTATCTGGAGAGTGGAGTCTCTCTCTGCTTCCTGATGTGAATTGCTTTCCTCTACCATGCTTTTCCGCCATGATGTTCTGCCTCACCTTGAGCCTTGAGGAATGGAGCCGGCCTTTTATGGACTAAGACCTCTGAAACTGTGAACCCTCAAATAAACTTTTCCTTCTTTAAAATTGTTCTGGTCAGATCTTTTAGTCACCGCAGTGAAAAAGCTGACTAAAACAGTGTGCATTGGTAACCAGACAAGACTATGCTTACTTATTGGTTCCTTTGGACTGTGGATCCCTGTGTGTGACCCTGACCCTGGGATGTCTGGGCTCCAAGGACAGCCAGCAGTTAGTCTGACCACGTACACTCCTTTCTCCTCAAAGGAGGAAGCATCAATGTCCACAGGGAGACAGAGCTTTTAGGGCTCTGGTCTGAAGCCTTAAGAATTCTTAAGAGGATTTTAGCAGCTCACGGAGCTTTATCATCCAAACTGGAACACTTGGGATAGTAAAATATTTATAGAGAAGATGATTATAATAGTCAAATACAAGTAATTGTTCCAGGGCAATAGGCTTAAGCCAGAATAATATCTGAAGCAAATGTTCGCTTTGGTTATCTACTGTGATTGTTTGAGCTACAACTTATCTTGTACAAATGGATAAAACTTACAGGTAAATGGAATGGAAAAATGCATGCATGTCTCCTGCTGTACATGAATATTAGATGGACCCAGATGAAACTGTGCTACAAAAGCAGCAATTTCATTTGGTTCAACCTAATACAAAAAATCATACATAATGATCTCAAAAATTTTTATTTGTCTGCTATGATTTATTTAAGTGGTAAATTCTTTGAGAATAAGAAAATTCATTTTTATTCTATTATTTATTTTTGTTAGCTTCTTTATTCATTCATTCATCAAACTTTAATTGAGCACCTGTAAGAAGTAGGTGTTGTGGTAGATTTTGAGGATGGACCATTGGAATAGAAAGGGTGTCCACTACCCAATGTAATATAATTGTGCATTTCCCCCTATTTCAGCTAGAATTGTCCCATAGGCAGATAAGCACAGCAGGTTCATTTTTGTTATTTGATTTTGATAAAATAATCTATAATGCAAGTTCAAGTACAAAATCATCCTGCTGCCATTCCTATGGCACCTTCACAAATTGACACCTATAGAAATATGTCTCCTTCTGCACCCTTCTATTATATCTTAAGGATCCATATGCTTCAGAGGCATAATTTGATTTTGCCCACATGAAGCTCAAAGTCTAGTAAGAATGACATGGAAATTGCATGACACATCCTAGGTGCTCTGAATTAAGTCTGTTCAGGGTACAGCTGAGGTACAAGGCAGACTGTGGCTCTTCTACAATCTTGGTAGGTACTAACAGAAAACTATCTATGGAGAAAGGGAGGCTGGAGCTACCATGCTCTGATTAAAAAACTTGCATTAAGTGCTAGTGCCGTGCTAGCTCTGGGGGATATTCCACAGAGGAGAGTGTGTCCATTGAGGGTGATGAACTCTGAAATAATAACCATAGTCATCAATAGAGAGCCATCAGTTGTGATAAATGCAATGGAGGAAAAGAATAGTGGGCTACAGAGTCACTGGCAGAAAGACCAGATTTCCTTTTAGGGAGAAGTACTTCTGGGAAGGTCTCTCTGAGGGAGTCACGTTGAGCCCCAAAGTTTGTTTGCCCAAACAATGAGTTCAAGTTAGGCCAGTGGGAGATAGTTGGGAAGGGGCCTCTCCAGTTCAAGAATGACTTTGCTCAGGAGGGAAGAAGAACCTACAGAGGGCTGGGCCAGCTAGAAATGAGCAATGGAGGAGGAGGATGGTGTCAGGTGAAGAGAGAAAAGGGACAGATCACAAAGGACCCAGGGGAAGGAGTTTTTATCTTGACAGAAGCAAAATTAAAAGATGGATCCTTTTGCAGGTGTGATGGGGAGGAATTGGTTGGTTAGGACATGAAGACCTGAATATCATGATAAATGGAAAACTGTAAGCAATTTCATAAAGCCCGAGCATGGTGCATGTGGAAGCACACCATGCTGAATTTGGAGTTCTTCCTACAAGCAATAGGGAGACTTTGAAGAGTGGCTATAAACAGGGTGACATATCAAATGCATATTTGAGAAAGATAAATCACAAGGATGGATAAATTCATTGAACACATTGAAGGCTGGAAGATCTTGAAATTTTTCAGTAAATAGAGGATGAAGTCTTGACCTAATACAGTGGCAACAAGAAGGAAGAATAGGAGACAAAGATGCTCTATAGGCACAATCTATTGGAGCTGGTTTTGGTGAGATGATGATGAGGAGGATTTCATGATGCCCAGGCTCCTGGCTTGTGGGATGAATGGAAAGCAGCAGGTAGAGGAGGGGCAGGCTTGAGCAAGGGATGATGAGTTAGATTTGTCCCTGGAAGTGTTAAGGGCTTGCGGAAGAGCCAGTCTGATGTTTCGGAAGTAACTGGGAAGTTAATATTTTCTGAAATTGATGAAGTTCTCTGTGGATATTTTTCTATGTTAACATGGTATCTATTGAGAGAGTTGGAAACACACAAACTGTTTATGAAGAAGTACTTGCATTTCACAACTGACAGATTGCTTTATAGAATTACTCATAACAGGCTTATTTTTTGGTGTTCAAGAGACATTTGACTTTGTCAGTTTTGAAAATTTGTTATTTCTGGTATGTTTAGATGGTGGGTTTTCAAAAACTGTAAACTATTACAATTGGCCTTGCTGCGTTCTGTTTGCTTCCCAGTTTTCCCATGAAACATACAAGTTCAACATCTGGCTTTCTTCTTTCTAAGGACTCTGGAGAAAAAGCAACAAAGATTAGACTTTGCACTTGACAGATCATCAGGTTGGGATAGTTTCATCCAAAGCTGAGTCCAAAGTGGAGTGAAGCTGCCATGGCAGGAGCTGCTCTGTGAAATGTTATAGAGGAACCACCTGGGAAGATCTCTTTTATGGATAGGCATTCTTGGGGCACCTGGAACAGCCTATTTGTATAGTCCTATCCGAGGCGGGGGTGCACCAAGGCTGTGTCAAGTGCCAGGAGGACAAGATCTGCACAGTGCTTCTTTCTGCTCTTTGTCAGCCCAGAACCCTGTTGGCTGATCATGGTAGTTCTTCCATCTTTACTTCATTTTTCCATGTCAAGTTCTTGGATTCTGAATTTGAAAATCCCTTTCCCAGCTTGAAAGTCGTATATTCTTAGAGCTGAAAGGGACCTTGATAATATCTTTACCCAACACCCCTGGCACTTTTGCACTTGGGATTTTTCTCATCTGGAAAGAGGTTAAGCAATGTGGCCATGGTCATCCAGCTGGCTCATTACTGACTTCTCTGACCCAGTTGGACTCCCTTTTCAGAATGGTGGGGATGGCAACCTCTCTCCTCTGTTTACTGTGTTATTTGTCAGCAGTTCAGAGTCTTCCTTCACTTGATAAAGCCTCTTGGAAATACTTTGGTTCCTTTGAAGGAAGAAAACACGTTTTTCTCTGAAAACTTATTTTTGTTTCTTTTCAAATGGGTTTTCCTTCTAACCAGGTGTGATTCCCCTTTATTCTAAGAGGACTTTCGCAGCACAGCATGACATCTCTGTAATGGCTGAGCTGCCTAGTTGGTTATGTAAAAGTGCTCTGGAGCAGGGCACCTCCTCTCCAGTCAGAAGAGGCTAGGAACAGATGTCGAAATGGTCAGCACCACTGCTGGGGCTTTAGGGTAGGAGGTGATAGTATAAACTACCTGAGAAGCAGCTGTGTAGTCAAATGGACTTTCAACAGGATCCTTGATTCTTCACATTAAGAATCTCATACCTCTGTTGGTCCTAGGACCTGAGCACTCCTGGCTCCTGGGACTTGGCTACCACTGGTGGGCACATGATACTTGGAGCACTTGCCCAGTTAAGGGAGAGAATGGAAGATTTTAAAAGGGGTTGTGAGTGAGAGGAGAAAAGAACCGATGGGGTGCTTACCATTAGTTCTCTTGCATCTGTGAGAAAGGATTCAGGAATTCTTTCCTTGGGAACCCCAATGTCTACACAGTCCTAGCTTTTTCTCCATCCTTCCATCTCAGAAGATAAGATGAGGGGGAGAAGCATCAATGAGTAATTCCCAACAGAATCCCACATTTGGAAGAGCTCAGTTAAAGAAAAGCAGGGACTGTTTAGTGACTTGCTCGAGGTGGGAGCTGTTTCTGAGACAGAGTGAGAGCTGCTGTCTTGAGCTAAGCACGCTGAATGAGGAGCAGCTGTGTCCTGGTGGAGTTTGCTCAAATCTTGGGAATAAATATTCAGATTTCTTCTTGCTACAGCAAAGCTTAATTCTTTTCCCTGCACATTTTATTGGTGTATTATAGTTGTTCCAAATGGTGAGATTTATTGTTACATATTAGTACATTCACATAATATGACAATATTATGTTATATATGCTACAGATATCATTCTATAGCACCCCCCTCCTCTCCCTCCTCCCCCTCCCTTCCCTCCATTCTGATTTCCCATTGATTTTCATGAGATTCCACCTCCCCACCTTTCTATTTCTTTTTCCTCTCTAGTTTCCACATATGAGAGGAAATGTACTACCATTGACCTTCGGAGTTTGGCTTATTTGGCTTAATAGACCATTCTCAAGTTTTATCCTTTTTCCTGCAAGTGACATACTTTAATTTTGCTTTATGGCTGAATAAAACTTCATTGTGTATATATTTTGCATTTCCTTTATTCATTCATCCATTGATGGAGAACTGGTCTGGTTCCATAGTCTCTATTGTGAATTATAGCAAAGCTTAATTCTGCATCAAAACAATCACAGAGACTAGGAGCTCAGGGACTCAGCTTGTACGTTTTCTGTTCATCCTTTCAGGCCCACTCTGCTCCTTCCCCACACTGTTCTGGGAGGCTCCTTGAACTGCATACACCAATTGGCCTCCCTGTCCTTTGGCTTTTGGTTGGATTTGGCCCATGGGAGGCACCCATGTGACCACCCCATGGTGGTTTCCTTAACCCTGCCCACACCTTTTAAACAGTCCTCTTGATTATAGCCCCCATGTGAGTATCATCTCTTCTTGCTGTGATCCTGAATTAATGCATCATCTAGTCCTATATGCCCATTTTACAGATGAGGAAGCTGGGTCACAGAGAGGCCTATTGGCTTTTCCAGTGGTCTCCCTTAATTCCTCATTTTCCAACCATTTTTCAGTCTCTAAAAACTGAAAACCATGAGTTTTTAAATTGCTGGATTGGGGATTAGGAACCTCTGCCACTAGGGTTCTCTATTCTAATGTGTTGATAGGTTTCTGAGAAACTTAAATTTATCAAAAGACTGTGTCTTTAAACATATTTTAATAGGAAAAAAAAATAGTTAGAAGAGACTCCTTTGGGAAGACACTGTCCTCCCCTAGATAGTGGAAGGTCAGAAATGCCTTCTTCCTCCAGAGAGGAAGCACCAGGACTGGGGCTTGGCTCAGGAATGTGGGTTGATTCATCCCCCACCTCTCTGCCTGATGCCTTGGGCACTCATCTCCCCACCCAATATATGAGGAGTAAGAATTTGTGGTTATGCCTCTAACCATGTGAGTGAATATGGTGTGTGTGTGTGTGTGTGTGTGTGTGAGAGAGAGAGAGAGAGAGAGAGAGAGAGAGAAACTTACATTCTTTTCTTAACCTTGCAAAGGTCTCTAAAGAGTCTCTGTCGTGGTGGTGCCTGTGCCTCTAAGAAATCACTGTTCTATTTGCATGAAATGAAGCCCCCGATGGTTTCTGTCAGTAATCCATTGGATAACTGAGAAAGGAATGTGGGTCTTAGGCTGAAATCTGTTGTTGACACCTATTCCTAGGATTTTCTTGCCAATGTCAATACTTAGGCAAAGATGTCATAATCTCAGGAAAAAAGTCCCAAAGACAATACTTGAACATTCTTTTTTTTTTTTTTTTTTTGTACCAGGGATTGAACTCAGGGGCACTCAACCACTGAGTCACATCCCCAGCTCTATTTTGTATTTTATTTAGAGACAGGGTCTCATTGAATTGCTTAGTACCTTGCTATTGCTGAGGCTTGGCTTTGAACTTGCAATTCTTCTGCCTTAGCCTTCTGAGCCACTGGGATTACAGGTGTGCACCACCTCACCTGGCTACTTGAGCATTCTTGTAAGAAATGCCATACCACTAACCCTTTTGGTGTCATAGAGGACAACACAGTATGAATACCAATTTAAATGGTAATATTTAACCAATTTATTTCACTTGCATTATCATGTTTTCCATTTTAGGTACAAAATAAAAACACCATATCTAAAAAAAAGTAATTATAAGTATAGCATAAAAATATTGTCTTGGCCTTCTATGGCATTTCAACGTGCTACCATTTTCTTCTTTGTATATGAAATACATTGCTTCTGATCAGTGAACGGTAACAATCGATGAAATATGATATTGAAGTGAGATGCCTATGAAATTATCTGTATGAATCAAATCCTGAGTTGGAAAGCTACAGATTGAGGGATGGACTTACTAATTTTATACTCACTGAGGACTTAAGTGTGAGATTACTGCTGGGCTAGGCATTGAGGGTGCAGCTGTGAACAGAGACGATCCCTTGTCACCTTGTAGACCAGATAGATTGAGTAATGCGTTGCAGGTATGGATGTTACAAAAGGAAAAGTACAGGCCTTCTGGGCATGTTCACAGAGAGCCCAACCATCAAGGGCAGCAGCTGATCTGACTCTTAGGTGGAGACCAGAAGGAGGAGAGTGGGGAGGGAGGAAAGCTGGTCTGGCAGAGTGAGTAGTGCATGGAAAGCTGAGAAGTATGGGAATGGGGAACTGATGGAAGACCAGAGCAGCTGGATCCCAGAGAGTGGTACAGGAATGAGCCACAAGGGTTGTGAAGAGGGTGGCCACCAAAAGAGGTCTTCCAAACATGGCAAGGAGTTTGTCCTTCATCTAAAGGGTAAGAGGAGATCTGGTCATTAATTTTAGTATTATATCTAATAAACTTTCATAATTTCAAAAAAATAAAGGGTAAGAGGAAATTGTGGAAGAGGTTTCAGGAGACGAGTGTCATGCTCAAGTTTGAGAATTACGACTGGCTGCTGGCAAAAATGAAGTGCCATAGATCACGGGTAGATGAGGGCACCATGGCAGGGTCATACTCGGTGGATTAGAGGGGTAGAAGCTGGGATGGAAGAAGACATCAGGTGATGCCTAGGAATCCTAGAGCAGGTGACAGTCCCTCCACTGATTGCATTCTTCAGATAGTCTGTCCTTAGTTCCTGATAATCTGAGATAATGTTTTTTGTTTTGTTTTTGACAGAGTGACTTCTAACTTGAGCGCTCAGTTTCCTGTGAGAGATCCATCGCCAGGTAAATACGGAACAAGTTTTTCTAAGATTTATACTTTTCTCCCCAGCCTCCCTAGGACCTAAATGCAATGTTATATTTAGCTCTTTTTGTACCCACATGAGTGAGGTGCTGTCTTAGATCTATAATATCCAAGAGGAATCGGAAGTTGGGCAATTTGATGAACACTCACAGATATTCATCCCACCCTAAATCCTAATAACAAAATAAAAAGGAAGGGAACCTAAATATTCAACAGTAGCCAAATTGTATTAAAGCAATTATGGTACACTCATTTGATGGAGGTATTTTGATAACATTCTGTATCAGATTAAGAAGTTTCTCCTTGCTGGATGCTGTGGCTCACACCTGTAATCCCAGTGGCTCAGGAGGCTAGACAGGAGGATTGCAAGTTCAAGGCCAGCCTCAGCAATTTAGGGACACCCTGAGCAACTTTGTGAAATCCTATCTTAAAATAAAAAATAAAAGGGGCTCAGTGGTAAAGCACCCCTGGATTCAATCCCTGGTACCAACAACAACAACAAAACGTTTCTCTTTTATTCCTGGTTTACTCAAAATTCTTATTAAAGATGGATATTGAATTTTATTGAATGTTTTTCTGATCATTTACTGAGATGATCAAATGACTTGTACTCTTTCATATGTTAAGTGTGTTTTTTTTTACATTTATTGATTTTTTAAAAATTAAGCTAACTTGCAATGATGAGATACAACCAACTTGGTCATGATCCATTACCTTTTGTATATTTAGATATATGTTTATATGTAGTTTGCTAAACTGTAGTCATAAGTGAGATTGAATTAAAAATTCCTTTCTGGTGTTTTCCTTATGGGGAATGATTTTCAAAATATCGAAATTACTTGGTATTTGAATATATGGTGGAACTTGAGAGTAAAACTGGGCCCAATGTTTTCACTTACAGATTTGGTTTATGATTTTCTTTGTATTTTCTCTCAACTCAATTTTATTATTATTCTTTTGGTAATATGTGCAAATTTTTTGGATATGTGTGCAAAAGGGGAATTTCTGGTACTTAGGATCTAAGGTGTGCTTTAGAAGATACTATCAAACAGTTTTCTGAGATGGTTGGATCAATTTCAAAATTTACACTTCAACCAGGAATGCATGAGTGTTCTGCTTTCTCCATGTAATTTCCAATACAAGATGTTTTCTGCTTTTTTTTTTTTTCATTGAAACACTTCTTGTGGGTATGTAGTAGTATAATATCCTGGTTTTAATTTGCATTTCCCTATACACTAATGTAGCTGAGAATCTTTTCATATATGAATTGACCACTTGGATATCTTATTTTTCAAATGCTTTAAAAAATGTGGAAAAAATTGACTTTTCTCATTAAATTATCTTTTTTATTTAATTGTAGACATTTTAAATGACATATATTCTGGACATAAGACCTTGGTAGGATATACATATTGCAAATATCTTCTCTTTTTATATGATTTCCCTTTTTACTCTATTTCTAAGGAACCACAATTCCTTTAAAATAGTGTAAAGGATCAGTTTTTTCCATCTTATTTAAAAAATCTTGGTCTTATTCCAAGATCACAAAGATATTTTATGCTTTCTTCTGAAAGGTTTGTTATTTTACCCTTACATTTGAATCTATAATTCATGTAGAATCAATTTCTTTATACATGGTCTGATAGAGAGTCAAGATTAATTTTTTTTCTATGTGAATAGCCAGTGGACCAAGTCTATTCTTTTGCCAACACTTTATTATATTCATTTATTTTGGTTAGTTTTTCTGAGTTATAATTAACACCTCGTAAAATTCACTCTCTTAAAATACACAGTTTGGAAAGTTTCAGCAAATGTATACAGTGGTGCAACTCCCACCACAGTCAAGATGGAACGTGTGGGGCCTGGGGTTGTGGCTCAGTGGTAGAGCACTCGTCTCTCATGTGTGAAGAACTGGGTTTGATCCTCAGCACCACATAAAAGTAAATAAATAAAATAAAGGTGTTGTGTCCATCTAAAAAAAAATTTTTTTAAAAAGACATAGAATATGCCCAGCACCCAAAAGAGTGCTCCTTAGTGCTCACTTCATTCTCCCCTAGCTTTAGCCATAGAGAACTCTGATTGATTTGTCCCTCCATTTTTCCTTTTCTGTCCTCAGAATATATAAGTGGAATCATGCAGTACAGAGTCTTTTATTTCAACTTCTTCCACTTGGCATACTTCTGTTGAGATTCATCTATGTTGTGGTGAATACCAATAGTTTGTTCCTTCATACTCTTGAGTACAAATCCACTGTGTGATGAACCCTGGTTCACTTATCCCTTCACCAATTAATAAATGTTTGGGTTACTTACTGTGTTTGGCTACTGTGGATAAAGCTGCTGCAAATATTCACGAACAGGCCCTCTGTGTGTTTTCATTTCTCTTAAATTCAGAAATAGGCACACCTCTTCTTCCGATCAGCCTTTTACTAGGGGTGGATTTATTGCATCACATTGGAACTGTAGTAAGGACATGTTTAACATTATTTTTAAAAAATCCCTAAACTGTTCCCATAGTGACCAGGACATTTTACATTCTAATCAGCAATATATGAAAGCTTTTGTTCCTCCACAGCCTCTCTAACACTTGGAATTATGAGTCTTTATAATTTTAGCAATTAAAATTCGTTTTTAATGTTTTCCCATTATACTTTCAATTTCACACAAATTGGTGTTGACCATCTTAATGTACCATTTGTTCAAATCATTCACCTGTTTTTAAAATTATGTCTTCATGTTATGGAGCTACTACAGGATATATTCTGTATGCAAATTCTTTATCAAATAAGTGCTTTTTAAATATCTTTTCTCAATCCCCAGCTTGTTTGTTCATTTTCTAAAAAGTGTTATTCAAAGAGCAGTAATCTAAAAATTTCGATAAAGTTCAATTTATAATTTTTTTCTTTTGGGGAGGAATAGTTGTGTGTTCTCAGAAATTCTTGCTAAACCGTGGGTACAAAGATTTTATTGTTTATCTAGAAATTTTATAGTTTAAGTTATACAATTAGTTATTTGGTTCATTTTGTGGTAATTTTGTGTCTTGTGTGAAGAGATGGTCAAAGTTCACTTTTTATATGGATGACTGAATTTTCTAGTACTACATGCTAAAAAAGCTATCCTTTCCCTCTTTTACTCACTTTTCACCTCTCTCTTATTCTCCTTCCTCTGGAACTCTAATAATAAGCGTATCAGACTATTTGTAGACTGGTAATTTACTACGGCTCTTTTTTTTTTTAAGTTCTCATTTCCCTTTCGATTTCAGTTTGGATAATTTCTATTGACTATCTTTAAGTTTACTGAATCCTTTTTTAACTGTTCTTGTCTCCTGATCACACTATCAAAGAAATTCTTCACTTCCAATATTGCCTTTTTTACTTCTAAAATTTATATTTGATTCTTTCCTATAGTTTCCCTCTCTCTACTGAGACTCTTCATCTTTTCCTGCAATTTATTCTTTTATTTTCTATGAGAGCCTTTAACATACTAATCATAGATATTTTAAAGTCTCTGATTCTTTCAATAGCTGGGACATCTCTCTGTCTAGTTCTATTGATTGCTTGATCTTGACAATGAGTTGGTTTTTATTTTCCTTGTTTTCTTTTGAGTATCTTGTAATTTTAATTGAATATTAGACACTGTTTATAGAACACTTTTTTAATTTGTTCTTTTTTGTTATACATGACATTAGAATATATTTTGACATATCATACATATATGGAGTTTAACTTCCTGTTGTTGTGGTTGTGCATGATGTGGAGTTATACTGGTCAAGTATTCATATATGAAAATAGGAAAGTTATGTCCGATTCATTCTACTGTCTTTTACATTTCCATCCCTACCCCCTGTTAAATCTGGTGAACCTACACACCTTCTTCCCCCATTCTACTTTCCCCCATGCCTATTGAGAGTCACCATCTACATATCAGAGAGAGCATTCTGACTTTGGATTTTGGGGATTGGCTTATTTCACTTAGCATGATAGTCTCTAGTTCTATCCATTTACCAGCAAATGCCATAATTTAATTCTTCTTTATGTCTGAGTAATGTTTCATCAAGTATATGCACCACATTTTCTGTATCCATTCATCTGTTGATCTTTCTATGTGTTTGCACTCATCTCTTAGCAGTTGGCTGCTCTTGATCATTGCTCAGTGCAGAGCTGTGGAGATGGTTTCTCAGTTCTCCTGGTATAACCTCAACCTTAGGCCTTTTATATCTGGGCCTTGGGACTGAGCTTTGTCAGCTTCCTGCTCTTTAAAGTGGCCAATCTCTGCCTTATATCTATGGGGTATCTTGGGTGGGAGACCGTTTCCTGCCCCTCTCTCAGTGATAACAGACTTCCTGTTTGTGACAGTGCAGGATTCTGGACCTGAGAGTTTCTTGTTCTTCCCTTGGGACAGATGGCAGACTTTTGCTTCTGTCCCTTTCCAAGAACCAAAGGATCTTTATTTGGACATAGAAACTGGGAGATTTTCTGCTCCTTGTCCAGTGGTTGAAAACGGTGGATTAATCTGAAATAAAATTCTGAGAAATGGATGGAATTTCTTGCTGTGTCCCACTAAAGGAAGCGTTCTCCAGTCCTTGACCCTGCCCTTTGTCTTTTCCTTGTTGTAAGGATGAGAGTGATGTTCTCAGTGGCTTTCTACAGTGTAAGTGGATGCCAAACTGTGTTGCATCATTTTAAGAGTCACTAGTATAAAAGGAAAATTTCGGTGCAAATAAATTTGCCAGTCAGAAATGAATAAAAGTGGAACCAAAAGAAAGCAGAAAACCAGAATCCAAAACTCAGTAGGAAAATGGAGAGGATTAAACTTCTACACTTTTTTTGGGTTGGCTATATCTGACAATCTTTTCTTTTTTTTCCTTATATGTACTTTCAATACTTTTTATTGATCCATTATAGTTGTACATAATGGTGTGATTTGTTGTTACATATTTGTACTTGTATGTATTATAACAGTACAATTTGCCTAATCATTCCCCAGTCTTCGGTTTTCTTTTCTTCTCCCAGGCAATATATGCATCAGTGGCCAAAACCAAAATTGAACAGTAGAATACCTTTTTTTTTTTTGGTGGTGGTGCTGGGGATTGAACCCAGGACCTTGTGCATGCAAGGCAGACACTTTACCAACTGAGCTATATCCCCAGCTAAATAACAGAGTATCTTAATCTGAGGTCTAGGGTGAGGGACAGAGGGAAGACTTGCTTCTCCCTGACAGAATTGCCCTCATGAGATGGAAATGAAAAAGATAAGAAGACAGTGGAACAGGTACTCTGGGGAAGTCCCCAGCTTCTCAGAAGAGACATGTCAAATGAAGAATCATAAAGAGGATGACTGAGATCTGTAGAACTAAGGGGTGCATCACACTAATTCCAGACAGATCCTCATGGTTCCCTGACATCTCAGGAGTGGTCCCCTCGACTTTTAGCTTGGATGTACTTAACCTTGAATGGCACTGCTACTCCAGTGGTGGTCTTGAGTCCAGTAGCATCAGCATCCCCTGAGAGCTTGTTAGAAATGCAGAATGATGGGTCCCAGCTCAGACCTGATGCATCCGAGTTTGCATTTTAACAAGATTGATGAGAGTGATTCTTGTGCACTTCAATGGTTGAGAAGCAATGTTTTACATAATCACAGTTTCTATTTTTTTTTTTGTAGTCAACTCTACTTTAAATAATGAGATTAAAATCCTTCCTATCAAAATATTGTGAAGGTAACTCAAAGGATGCCCTGAGGTACCAGGCACAAAATTAAGGAATTTAAATGTATTTTATAGCTAAATTATTCAACTTAGTTTAATTGAACAATTAGCATGGATATGAATATTTAAGGCTTATTTTTTAATTTCCTCTTTGAGCTTTGTGTTCCTAATACTCTAAAACCTTGACTCTTTCTTCTAGCAGTGATTTTTCTGTTGTTTCATCTTATAAAAGGATTTCTTAGACCTGTTCTTATAAAAGGATTCAGACCCTTGTTAGGGTCTGAATGTCCATCCAACTCCCCACCCCCAATTCACATATTGAAACCCCAAAGTGATGGTATTAAGAGTCAAGGGTTTTTGTGAGGTGATTAGATCATTGGGTGGAGCTGTCATGAATGAACTTAATGCTCTTAAAAAGAAGCCCGAAGCCGGGCATGGTGGCGCACGCACCAGGAAAAGAGCCCTCACCAAACACTGAAGCTTTTGGCACCTTCATCTCGATCTTCTCAGCCTCCAGAACTATGAGAAATAAGTGTTTGTTATTTATAAGCAACGCCCTCTGTGGTATTTTGTTGTAGCAGTCCAAACGGACTAAGACGCCTGTGGAGTCTGCCCCCTGGGGCAGGTGTCCCTCTCTCCACCTTGGTGTCTGCTCAAAAAACAGGTTCTTCAGTGAAGCTGCTTTTCAGGCCTCTACACTGAGCCCACAGGGTCCTCCCAAGAGAACCCATTCTGTCCAGGTTCTTGCCAAGAACCCTCAGCTTTTTAATCTTCCCAACTTTGAGTATCTGTGATAGAACGATGGGGTGTGCTGATCAAAAAAGTTTTGTGAAGGTTAATTTTACATCTATCCCAATTCTTTTTTTTGGAGGGGTGGGCAGAGGCAGGGAATGGCTAAAGTGCATTTATTTTCTTCTATATGTGTTTTTTAAAAAGAAAAGACCTCCTTTCTAGCATCCAACATCCACTGGGCTTAGAATGGGAAGAGCCAGGGTCAGCCCCCTAGGAGAAGGCATAGGAGTAGAAGGCAAGAGCGCTGAGGTTGCAGTCCATGGGGAGGAGGTGCCCAATGTGCCTGGCCCCTAGGCTGGCCCTGCCCAGGTTGGAGGAGTGCCTCAGCTTCATCAGGGTGAAGCTGGAGAAGGAGTTCTGAGCCTGGATCTCTCTACCCTGGGTCAGCACCAAAAGGAAACCTTCCTTCAGCAGCTTCCAACTCTTCCACACAGAGCCCACACACAGGATGGGGAAGCCAATCTTCTCTTGGAACAAAACCAGGTCAATCTCAGGTAGCACTAAGATTGCCCAGCATCTCCCTAGCCTTTCTGAAGATGTAGCAGGAGAGGGGTTCTCCCTGTTCAGCTCCTTCTGCAGTTTTCCGGCAACACCCAGCAAATCGGCTTTTATCAAACTCCTTATACAGGTGGGTAACTCCTTATCCTAGATGATCTGGCACCCAGAAATAGTTGAACATGGCCTGCTTGACATAACCAATATCATGAGGAGCCGCCTCTAGGTTGTCAATGGAATCAAACATTTTCACCGCTTGGTGTGCAATCCAGTAGGCTGAGTCCTCGTCTCCTATCATGTGGTCCCAGCTGCTGCAGCCACTCTCAGAGGCGTCAGGGTCGATGAGCCTGCAGTTGGAGCCTGTCCTAGAGATGAGCACAATCCCACCATCCGGCATAGCTGTAGCGATGGAGCCTTCAGCATTGGTGGTGATAATGTGATTTTCACTCAGGTAGGATAATCCATCATTCAGCTCCTCCCTCAGGATCCTCACTGCATCCTCCTGCTCCCCACCACTCAAGAATAGGCACAAGCTTTGCAGAGGTTCCAGAGGCTCCCTCCTGCTTTCTGTTTGGCCCTGTTCACCATCTCGTTGATCCTTTCCACACATTTTTCTGTCCCGATCAGACAGTGGTTTGTGCTTAGTCCATCTGCTTCTGCCAGGGTCTGCTCATCCTCCTAAAGTAAAAGGACCTTGGACCATGTGCCTCCCCAGATGGCAGGGAGAATCTATACTCAATCACTTAAACCCTCCAATGCTGATTACTGGGGAAAATGGTAGTTTAGAGGCAGATCTGTGGCGATGGGATGTGTGTTTCCTTATGGGTCAGTACTTTCAGGAATGTCCAGGAGAGGACACTGAAGACCTTCTCATTGGATTCAAAGAAGACACGAAGTTTCAAACAGTAGTCAATGCATGCGAAGTGGCAGATTCAACATCCAAAACAATCGCTTGAGAGACCTTCTACATCCCTGAACAGAGCGGCCATGCTGCTGCTACCACCACTGCTGGTCGAGCTGTTTGCTCCCCCACCCTCCTTCCTATCCCAATTCTTAAGCTATTCTCTTTCCTTTGGTCCCATAAAAATGCTGGCCACAGAGTGATGACTAGGTAGCATCTGCTTTCCTTTTCCTTTTGGACTCCGGTATTTTAAGTCCATCCCTACCCCCCATTTAGCAAGAGACAAGAAGTCAAAGTTTTCTGGCAATATCATTAAATTGTTTTAAAGCATCTTGTTCACTTTGGGACCATCACATGTGTGTTCCAAGCAAATAACCAGAGAAGGGTGTGAGGTCATGCTTCTTGTTTGTGTGTCAGTAAAGACTTGTCTATTCTGGCGAATGATTTCTGCTTTTATCTCAGTGGTCACCGTGACTTACAGGGGAGACTTTAATTGTGTCTTTAAGTTGGGCAGATTCCTGCGGCAAAGCAATCAGGGCCAGGCTTGCTGTGATAGAGAACCAAATGCAGATGCCAGACCAACAGGGACCTACAGGTTAGCTTTGGGACTAGTTGTTTTAGTCAGCTGTTCTTTGCTGCTTTGACTAAATAATCTGACCAGAACGATTTTAAAGGAGGAAAAGTTTATTTGAGGGCTCACGGTTTCGGAGGTCTTAGTTCATAGAAGGCCAGCTCCATTACTCAGGGCTCAAGGTGGGGCAACTTGCTTCCTCAGGAAGCAGAGAGACTCCACTCAACAGATACAAATACATACCCAAAGCCATGCCCCAATTCCCACCTCCTCCAGCCACACCGCACCACTTCAGTTACCACTCAGTTAATCCCTATCGGGGAATTACATCACTGTTGGGTTAAGACTCTCACAACCCAACCATCTCTCCTTTGAACCTTCTTGCATTGTCCTACATGTGAGCTTTTGGGGGACACCTCAATCCAAACCATAACAACAGTGATGCTGGGTTGGAGAATGAGCTAAAATTATGAAGAGGTCCTACTATACCCAAGCCCTGTATTACTTTTATTGCCAAAATCTTCTTTCATGGGAAAGAAAAATGCAGAAGCAGAAGGAAGGATGACCAGACCTCTACACACTTTTGCATACTCCATGTCAACAATTCAAAAAATCACTCCCTTGAGGGTGAAAGGATTTAGTGAGAGGGAGGAATCACCTTCCAATAGTTTCAAGGAGACAAACTGTTTTATTTTATGTGTCCAGGCAGGAATGTTGGGAAGCAGAAATGATGTTTCTCCTAATAATTGTTTTGTATGCATGCGTGAGGGTATCATCTGTCTAGTGTTATAGATGATTGTATATTGTGACAATCGTGTTAAATTTGTTGCTTTATCTATCTTCTCAACTCCTGCAATTAATGACCTTGTGGTATAGATGGTAATGAGGGAGCTGAGAAAGGGATTCCTGTGTGTCAAAGCTCACATAAAGGAGACAGGCAGGAGCTGCTCCTAGATTTTAAAGAATGGGTGGAACTGTTCCAGGTAAGGAAAGGTGATTGAGGACATATGAACAGCCCCGGCTGTGGCCAGCAGACTTCAGCTGCTGCAGAAGCTCACTGTAGGGTTCTTCATTAGATCTCCGCATTGCCTCGCAACAAACAAACAAGCAATCAAAGGCACTCACAGGACAGGCAGTGGCTTCTGCAGGGAGGCACCCTGCTGCTCCCCTCACCAGAGGAGGTTGATGCAGGCAGTGTTGGTGAGCCGCAGGCTCTGGCCCCTCTCTCTGTCCTTGTCATCCTTGACTCCTGCTGCAGTGCTGATTTGGAAACTCATAACAACTGGCCCGGCTCCCCGCAAATGCTCAGCCCAGGAGTTGGAGTTGACAGCTAATTGTGGGCGCTGATTGCTCTGCTGACAGTGCTTAGTGGCTATTTCAGTTTTTCTTGAGAGTTCCTTAATTAGAGGAAATGACATCGTGTGCTGTCCAATCAGCCTCTTGTCAGATATTATTACATTTGGTAGGAGAATCGGGCAACATTTGGCGTGCTCCTGGCAAGCTGTTCCGAGGTTCACAGCCTGCGGGAGTTCTGCTTGGCAGAGCACCACTGGTCCCCACTCAGCAGGGATGAGGTCTGCTCCTGGCTTAAGGAAAGAGTCCTCCACATTCCCATGTGGGCTCAAAGTACCCAGGACTCCCTCGGGGCCTGCTGTTCAGGCAGTAGTGTCCCCTGGAAACCTCACACCTCACAGTGGCCACTGCCCTGATGGAATGTCAACATTTCTCTTTCTGAAATGAAATATTACAGGATCCTTCAGCATTTGTTTTTGTTGCTAACATGGAAATATTCTTTCATTTTTCCATGGAGAAAACACAGATATGACCTTCCTACTTGGTGAAGCTCTAGAGGTGGTTTTTCCATACAGTATGGTGAGATCTCAATGCCGTTGCTTTTGCTAACAGAAAGGAGGATCTAAAATTAGAAATTATTTAGAGTTGAAGAGTTTTGCAACTCTGAAATCCAGAGAGTAACTTCTACCAGTTGTTTCACAGGGCTGCTTTTTTGAATGCTTTATTTTGGAATAGCACATACATACATACTTCATGTGTTTATCTTCATATAAACTAGATATGAATGTTTCAAAAATTAGATTATTTGTCAAGAGTATAGACCCTTCTGGATTCTTATTTGTGGGGTTAATTTATTCCATCAAAGGTTTATTGATCTTGCTGGGGTGCCCTGGGGTTTACAGAGCCCTGTCCTCAAAGAACTTACTTTGTAATTGGGAAGTTAGTGGTCTCAGCTGGTGTCTCGTGACTTCTTCTCAGGCATCTAAGAGGTTTCATGGTTTTTCTCTGGGAGTTCTCAGTGATAGAGAGAATGAAAATGAAGAATTGATCCAGAGTTGGAAAGATAAGAGAAGAAGTATATTGAGAATTCTTTTCATTCTTTTTCACTGTTTTTTTTTTTTTTTTTTTTTTTTTTTTTTTTACCTGGGATCTTAACAGTTCTTGGACTTAAATGATCCTCCTGCCTCAGCCTCTCAAGTAACTGGGACTATAGGTGTGCAAAAAATGTTTTTGTTTGCTTGTTTGTTTGTTATGTGGTGCTAGGAATTGAATCCAGCCTGTGTACCTGATAAGCATCTACTATTGAGCTACATCCCAGCAGATATTGAGGACTCTGGCAAGATCACAATGTTCAGTTTGCAACAAAAGAAAGGGAGAACAAGGTGTGTTTGTGTGTGTGTGTGTGTGTGTGTGTATGTGTGTGTTTGAAAGGGGTGGTGAGGGTTAGTCATAAAGATGGATTAAGTGACTAAAGAACATGGTGAGTGGGTAGAAGCTAAAGAAGGACTCCATGAGGTGAACAAATGGAGAGTGGGTAAGGGGCAAGAGAGAGAGAACAATGACTGCTGTCTGTGTTTTCTGTGGGTCTGCCTTTGGCTCCTTAACTGAAGGATAAAAAAGGGCCAGGCATGGCATTTCCTTTTTTATCTCCTTTAGCTCTTGGTTCCGTTTGTTTCTTAAGTGTGTACTTCTAAAATATTTCCTGAAGAAATTCAGCTCATTCATGGGATTTATGAAGATCATTGGGTTCCAGTGATCAAATTTCTCAAATAGAGAAATGATTGAGATGCTCACTGTTCATGTATATGGTACCTCCAGAGCAGTTCCTGATATGATCGTAAGGTGATAAAAACAGCCAAACACACCACAGTGAAGAAGAGGAAGTGCCTGTCGAATGAAAATTATTTTATTACTTTTGTTATACTTTGGATATAGAATGTTCCCCAAAGGCTCATGTGTTGAAGGCATGGTTCCTAATGCAGCATTGTCTAGAGGTAGAAATTTGGGGAAGTGATTGGATCATGAAGACTTTGACCTCATCAATGAACTAATTCACTGATGAATTCATAGCTGAATTGACTATTGAGAGGTGGTGGAAACCGTAGGAGGTGGAAGCTCAAACTGAAGGGAGTGATTTCTTGGGACATGCCCTTGGGAACTATATCCTGTGCAGCCCCAACCCTCCATCCCCTTTCTCTCTCCCTCCCTCTGCTTCCTGACTGCCATGAGATGAGAAGCTTTGCAGTACAATGCCCTCTGCCATGGTTCTGTTTCAAAACATACCTAATAGCAGTGGAGCCAGCTGACCATGGACTGGAACCTCGAAATTGTGAGCCAACACAAATCTTTCTTCCTCTAAGTTCTTTTTCTTGGGTTCTATGTCATGGCAATAGAAAACTGACTAATAAAACTTTCAAGTGAAGGGAAATTATTGTCTCTAGAGGGAGACTTCAGAAGGTTCCACGTGGTGGATGTGATTTGGCCTTCCCAGTAAAACTGAAACGCTGTTCCCTTGTATAAGCCAGTGGTTCTTTTACTTTCCTGGTCTTTCAGGTTAAGTGCATCTGAAGGTCCTGAGCAACTTCAACTTCTTTCTGATCCTATGACTACATTCCTGCTAAACATCCAATTTTTTCTTGTGTTTTTTTGTATTGAACCAACATAATCCTCATGAAAGACTTCCACTGTGGAGGTCACAGCAAAAACTAGGGAAGAAAATTTGAATTAAAAAATTGAATGAAAATCAACTACAACATTATGTTGTCATAATTATTCTACATTCTTGTGTATTTTGTGATTAACTTGTACCATACACCTTGAGTCCTTCTCTAGATAGTCTCTTGTATTCATCTGGTTGCCTGAGTGCTAGGAACAAGAGAGTTTTAAACCCAGTGCACCTGGAGTGAGTGTGTCCTGTGTCCAGTTTGTGTAAAGCAAGGGTGGCTGTTCTCATTGCATATTTTCTCAGGTAGCATTTTAAAATTTCTTAAACTGTACTCCAGACAAGACAGACTTGACCAGAATCATGCGGTTACCATGGCATCCAAAGACAGTCTTTAGAAGCTCATCGACTTCTCCAGACAGAAAGATGGTAAACTACTCTGACGGAACACTCTCTACCTTATATGCTGAGAATAGAAATGATATTTATCTGAAACAGGAAATCTAATTTTCAAAACTTCTCTCAAGCGTAATCTTTTATAAGATATTTGCCAAAAACTGCTCAATGGCTTATCCGCCTAGCACTGCTTGCTGGCAGCTCTTCTTTCATCTCTGATTTGGAAGCTTCTGTTGGAATAAAAGAGAAATGTGAATGACCCTAGCTAAGAAATCCCCTTCAATTTCAGAGAAAAGTTGAAGTAATTGAGGCTTCCTGTTTATTCAGGGAGACAGAAGCAAAAATGAGTCTACCAGGAATAAAATGCCAGCTCTGGTCTATTTTCTTTTTTAAAAAAATTATTTTAATTTATTTATTTTTAAAAATTTTTACAGACTTCATTTTGATTCATTGTACACAAATGAGGTACAACCTTTCGTTTCTATGGTTGCGCACGACCTAGACTCACACCATTCATGCAATCATACATGTACATAGGGTAATGATGTCTGTCTCACTCCACCATTTTTCATACCCCCACCCTCTCACCCTCTCATTTCCCTCTACATACTCTAAAGTTCCTCCATTCTTTCACCCCAGGTCTACTTTCTTTACAAGTGACCTCTCCCTTTCTGAAAGAGTTCTGCTTCTGTACTTGAATTAAATTTTTTTAGTGTGTGTGGTGCTGGGGATTGAACCCAGGGACTTGTGCTTGCAAGGCAAGCACTCTACCAACTGAGCTACATCCCCAGCCCTTCAAGTAAATTTTATTGAGAATATTTGAGGTTTATAGCAGGATGTTATAAGATACATATAGGGAATGAAATAGTTACTATCATGAAGCAGAGTAGCATATCTATTATTTCAGATACCTTTCTTTTTTTGACAAGAACATCAAAAATCTACTTATTCAACAAAATTCTGTACTATGCAGTTTTACGAATGTCAGTGCTCATTTTGCACGGGACATCTCTGAACTTGTTCATCCTACCTGTCTGCTGTTTTATAATTGACCTACTTCTCATTCTCCCTGTCCTGTGCCCCATCACTACTTTATTCTCCATCTCTGGTATTACAGTGAGTGCACACACACACTCACACACACTCACACACACACACACACACACACACACAGAGTCTCCACACACAAGTGACATCATGCCATATTTTTCTCTCTAGGGAAACAGTTCTTTGATGTTAATCTAATTCTCATTAATTGCTAACTCCAAAGCAACAGAGCTTACATCATTGAAAGGACTGCTTTTTATAAACTTTTAACGTCTGAAATTTCTGCTTCATGGAAAGTCTCCTTGAGACCAGCTTTTGGCCTTGTACTTGCGAGGCAAACACTCTACCAACTGAGCTATATCCCCAGCCCTTCATCTCCTACTTTTAAGAAACAGAATGAAAGTCAAAGTGATCTTGCACCTGCTACTTTTTAAAAAAGAGCTTTAAATTTAAAATAGCCAATATCCCAGAGCATATAATTTGAGCTGGCACATTTTAAACTCCTCCAAGGGTCAGAAATGTCTCTTTTAAAATCAGTTCTTACCAGGAGGCAGACCTGGAACTTGAACCTAATTTAGACTTGAGTATGTTTAAGGCTTACAACGTGATGTTGTGGGATACAAATAGATAGTAAAATGGTTACTATGGTGAAGCCAATTAGCACATCCATCATCTCACATAGTTACCTTTTTTAAAAACAAGAATGTCAAAAATCTACTTATTCAACAAAATCCCTAATACAGTTCAATTTTACAAACTTCAGGGCTCATTTTGTACAAGGTATCTCTAATTTTGTTCATCCTATGTGCCTCAAGTTGCCTGTCATGAAGGACAGTGTGAGGGGAAGCGGGGAATTCATAGCTTATTTGGAAATTATCTGCTTACTGGTCTCTCTGATTTAACTTTAAGTTCCTTGAAGGCAAAGACTATCTTGCTTACTCATTGTTGGGTCCCTAGTTTCCAGAACGGTGCTTGGCACATAGTAGATGCTCAGCAAATGGTTTTGTTGAGAAATGAACAATAACGCCCTTCCTTTCATCTCTGCCTATCCTCCTCTTCCATAGGCCAATTTCATAGAAAATGTTGAATATAAGAATTACAGCTAAAATAAATAGGCTAACATTTGGTCATAGAGGGGGAAGCTCAAGTTGTCCATGTGTGAATGTCAAAATACTGAATGGAGAGCACTGAACTGAGCTGTAGGAAGAACCAAAGGAAGAACTGAAAATATAACTCCTGCCTTCAGAGAGCTCAAACTCTACTCAGAGATACAGAGTACCCACTACAGAGAGGATGACAAGAAGACCATCCAACAGACTAGTTGGTTGACTCTGCTCTTCTGGAAACTCAGAGTTGGGAGGGGGATTCCAAAGATTCATTGCAAAAATCCTTGATCTAAGGGGGAGGAAGAAGTAGAAGAATACTACTGTTATTTTCTTTGTTTGGTTCTATAATTACCTGTACCTTTTCAAGTGTTTTTATGTAAGAAACTAAATTCAGCAACTGGCCCAGGGATGAATCATTCTAATTAACTGGAAGAGAAAGTGAACTTTGACAAAGCTTCAATTGGCTCTTTTCTTTAAATAGTCAAGTAATTATTCTGTAATTCAGCATCAGTAAACAATTTCTTCCATCTTTATCTCAACAAGAGCTAATATTTTCCAAGTTTTCCAGGGCTGTACTTTTTAAGGTTCTATCTTCAGACTACCTGCTTAGGTATCAACTGCTGACTCTGACTTAGGGGATCCAGGAATCTGCTTTTTTTCCCCCTTAATGAACATTTTATTTTAGAATAATTTATATTCATAGAAAAATTACAAAGATGTTAAAGAGAGTTCCTATAATTCTTTATTCTCTCTTCCCCTAAAGATAACTTCTTATATGATCATATATGATCATAATATACTTATCAAAATTAATAAATAAACATAGGCACAGTAATATTAACCAAACTACAGTCAATTTCGATTTCTTCAGTTTTTCTGCTACTTCCCTTTTCTGTTCAATCCAGGACATCCTATGACATTTTAATTGTCATATCTCCTTGGTCTTCTTGGATCTGGAATACAGTCTTTGTTTTTCTTGTATTTGCATTTACTATAATAAGCTCTCTGGTGGTTCTGGGACATTAAAATTTGATACCCATTGTTCTTTCAAAGCCAGGGACAGACTCTGGATACAGCTCACAAGTGCTGAGAAACATGCAGAGGGATCTTTGCTTACCTGAATGGCACTAAACGTATACTCTATGTCTCAAGTGGAGCTCTTGTCAATCAGAGATCTGGTAGGTTGTAAAAGGCACATTCTGTTGGATTCTGGAGAGCATTTAACAGGTTTAACGAAGTATTATTTACAGAGGTATAGACAGAGTTAAGTGACCGATGAAAGGTTGTTAAAGCAACCAGGAACTCTCTGCAGTAAAATGCTTTTACTCCACCTAGCCAGGGCAGTTATCAGAGGTGTGTAATTGGAGAACGAGTCACAGCCAAAACTAAGACAGACCCTGCTCTTGACCTTCTCTACCCTGGATCCCCTGCCATAAGAGAAACTATAGCTTATAGCTAAATCAATAAACGCCCAGATAGAAGAAAAGAAGTACCATCTGAGCTACATAGAATTAATAATGAATTCTAACAGTATAACATTCTTATGCTATCTTGTAAGATTTGTATAAAATAGTACTTTTTAATTTTTCTCTTTTGTTACTTGACCCTTATTTAAAAAAAAATTTGTTTTAGTTGTAGGTGGACACAATATCTTTATTTTACCTTCGTGTGGTGCTGAGGATCGTACCCAGGGCCCCACACATGCTAGGCGAGTGCTCTACCACGGAGCCACAAGCCCAGCCCTATGACCCTAATTTTTGAAAGAAGAAATGATTACCTTTTCTGCAATACAGCAAAATAAATTCTGGGCATGAAAGAAAAGATTTTGAACATCTTTGTTGTTGTTGTTGTTGTTATAATTGTAAAGAAATGGCAACTTGAAAAATGGAAAAGAGTTGATCTTATGCATCCATGGGATTTATGGGAATCACTAGACTTTAGAATTGCACTTTTCTGGGGTTTATTCAATGGGTAGTTTTTTTTTTTCTTTTCCTTTTTTTTATGGTGGGGGTGAGTGGGTGAGATTTCTTTTCCTCATTGCAAATGAGTAGTTGAAGTTAGAAAGGAGAACTATTAGCTCTATTTTGCATCTTTTGATATTAAGCTTGACATTAAATATGTTGGGTTTGCCAAAACAGAAGGTCTGATGGGGGTTTGTCTTATTCATGCACATTTTTTCGTAGATATGGACTTTCTTTTGTGTTTGCTCAGCCTCTACCAGGGAAGGAGCACTTCTACATTTATTTTGAAAAAAATGGTTGTATTTTGGCCTTGGCAGGAAATGGAGTTTACCACAGAGGGTCTGCATGAATAGAGTTTAACAAAGTGACTTTTACAGACCTGTGAGTGAGGTCACAGTAATAAACAAAGTGTGTGTGTGTGTGTGTGTGTTGGGGAGGGGGTCTGGCACTGGAAACTAGCAGTAGTGGGAAAGCATTGCTATTCCTGGTTCAAAGGGACGGAAGTAGTAGATAGTAGTGTCCAGTGATATTTGTAACCATGGAGGAGGGCCACTTGGCAGAAATAGCCATGGATGTGGCTATTGTCAGGCACTGTTGTAAAGGAGAGGCAGGGAAAACATCACTCATCACGCTCCTCCCACCCTTCCACCTGGGGCTGGTGCCTCTCATTGGTCAAACCCAAGAGAAGTTGGAAGACCGGAGTGTGATGGTACCTGGTGGGGGGAGGGGAGTCTGGTGAGGGTGTTATGGAGTGGGGATGTGCAGGGGCTTGCAGAATGGCACGTTGCAATTGAACTTCCAGAATTATTGCTTGCAGCATTAGGTTTGGAGACAATGCAACATGGATGCATTAAACTAATGAGCAAATCCATCTTATTGTTTTAAAATCACTTACTCCCTGAGCCTGTTCCAAAGCTTAGTGCACAAAGACCCTGTTTCCTTAAGTTGTTTTAGCCTCATACTATGGTGAGAAAGGTATTGACCTTCAATAATGTGAAGGCTGAATTTGACCTTCAGGGGCCCTGAGGGAGGGGGTCCCAGCATAGTTTGTTCCCCAACTGGCATTCTCAGAGTTAAAAGTGGCTGTCACAGTCTGTATGCTCTTATTGTCTTAATGGGTTGTTTCTGTTGGAGCTAAATGTAATTACTAAATAATCATTTCCAGTTGTTCATTGATTATTTGTGCATGAATTATTTAATGAAAAGAGACCCAAATGACCCAATCGTAGAAAGGCCCATTTCTGGGAAAAATGTTCACTCAAGCCCATCCCCCAGTTGCAGGTTATTTGAAAACAAAAGCAAAGCAACAAAGCAATCTTAAATGCTTCTGGCAACTTTAACCAAACCTGGTCCCAGGATCATTTAAGAATTTCTGCTGTGAGGCTCAGAGGAAGAGAGCTAGAAACTAGACTGATTGCTAGACTGGGAGCTGAAGAGGTTTTCTTTTGCTGGGGTTTCAGTGAGTAACAAATGTCAGGGCCCTGAAGATTGCCTTCCTGGGAGAAAGAGTTCATGTTCGATTTTCCTTTTCCTGGTGGATTTTCTCTGACATTCTTTACATCAAATCTTTAAACACAGTGCAGCGAAGGTTCCGCAGCCTCTTCTTTGCTACTCTGTTTTAAACAGTCCAGCTTTTTCTTCGAATATTTGTGATGGATTCCTGGCTAAAGTTATCTTCATCTAAAGTTATCTTCATCTAAAAGACTTAGAAAAAATAAAATAGAATCATGCTTTTAAATGATATTATTTTTAATTAATTAATTTATGATCATTAATTGGTTATGTTGCTTTTAGATTTCATTGTGTTTCTCTTGTTCGTTAGCTTGGAAAATGTCTGGCCTGGTTCTGTCTTCAGTAAAAAGGTAGAAAATGGTCCTATGCTATTCACTCTCGTGGTCCATTGGCTTAAGTAAAGTTCAGGGTCTCTGATTCTTGGAGCTTAAATGAGTTTAAGTGAAATTTTGAACAAAGCTAAAAAGTAAAATGAATTCTAACTCTTGTGACTTTTCAAAGAATGGTCATTGCTTTGAGTAGTTAGCATCACTAGCTACCCACATTTTCTTACTCTAGCAGAGACCAGGACTCTTGGTCTTGTTGATCTGAGCTGGGCAGTGTCAGAGCAGGTAGGTGGTAGTTTACCCAGCGCCATGCTTGCTTGCTTTAACCCAAGAACCTGAATCCCATGATGATGGGTGTTAGCTCCTACGTAAATGTTGCCTTCCATATTCCTTCAACGTCAGCTAGTTACCATGGCTGACTCTTGTAGTTCCTCACAGTAGATCTGCTTCCTTTTGTATTGTTACCTCCATAGGCAGAGGCCTTCCTGTGGCCTGAGTTATTGAGACAATCTCCAGCAAGCCTGCCTACTCATAATGTTCCCTTGTTCTTGCCACAAACAGGCTTCCTGGACAGTTACATTTATCAAGATCTGTTCTTAAAACCTCTCAGTCAGTTCTTACTTACAGAGTGAAATCTCTGTCAGTACCCCATGAGGAATTTCTGTGAGCAACTACTGTGGGTGAGACATAATTCTGGGTACCGTGGGAACACAGCCACATCCACTTGCCTGTTCACCTTGTCTCCTTGATTAGTTTACAATTTCCTATATGACAGGAGTTATACTTGTGTATAAGGGCACAGTGACCAAACTGACTTTTTATCAGCATCCTTATTATATATTTTTAGTTGAGAATTGTTATTTAACGCATACAACTTTGAAAATTTTATCCATAAGTTCCCTCCAGATTACTTCATGTGGCTTCTAATATTTAAGAAATTCTCCATTTAGAATTCACAAATTATAATTTATTCTTTAGAATTCATAAATTATAAAAATACAAGCGTCTCATTCCTGCATTCTTCTGTTCAAGGCACAGTGTAGCAACAGATACTGTGCCAAATCCTCGGCACCAAGATCTGTTAAATCCCACCATGCAAAGACTATCAGGAACACAAACTAGCAAGAAACAAGTCAACATGACTTCTGATGGCAAGGAAGGGTAGTATCATGGAGAGCTCTGAGGGTATTTTAGCAGGTGGATGTTGAGAAGGTCATCTGTGGGGTTTATGGGATGAGAGTCACAGGATGCTCTTGTCAGAGTGGTTAGGATTTATAGACTAGGAAGTTGTGGATACTCAGTGGCCTTATCTTTAGAACACGTGACTGTGTGGTATTATCATTAGATTAGTTTGTCTGTGACCTTATTTAGAACAAATGGGTCTGAGTGAGCTCATGTGGAGAGCCTGAATTCAGTTCGTTCTGCATTTCGTGGTTTGGTACAGTTTTTCAGTGTTGTGAGTCATGATACTACTTTGCAGGTTGAGGTTTCTGTTTTGATTTTCAGATCTCCTTTCACAGGCTCGTTATCAACTGAACTGGTTTTCCTTGTATCAGAATAATAATGACACAGTTCCTGTCCTCAAGAGGTTCCTCGTCTATGCTATTAGAACCTGATATGTACCATAATGGAGATTATAAATAAGCCATTAAGGATTTCAGAACAAGCAGCTAACTTTTTTAAAAAAGTACCATTTAAATCCTACCGTGTTAGTCATCACCATCAAATGGATTAATCCACTAATGAGGTCACAGCCCCTCATAATATGATCATTGCTTGAAACCCCCAGCTCTGAACCTTGTGTCATTGGGACCATGCTTTCAACACAAGAGGTTTTGGGGGGACATTCCAGATCCAAACCTTAACACCTACCATACACAAGGCTCTACATACATTATGTACTAGGCAAATTATGTACATTATTTTGTTTAATTCCCAACAATCAGATGAAATAGGTGTTATTTTTACTATCTTCATTTTAAAGTGAAGATACTGAGATGCTACTGTGGAGTGAGACTTATCAAATTATATTGTGTGCATGTATAATGAATCCCACTATTATATATAATTATAATGCACCAATAAAGATTTTAAAAGAGACTGAGATGCAAAAAAATTAAATAATCATTCAAGGTCACCCCGCTAATAGATAACAAGGTCTAGGGCTTTGTTAGGAAAACATTTGCTGGGTTTTACTCTTGTGCTTTCTATAATCTTCAAAGTAGAACTTGAAGTAACTACTACTCTTTATCCTAATTGATCACTGAGGAATCTGAGACTTGGGGAAGTAGAGTCACTGTCTAAGATCACAAAGTTGGTGGCTGCATTGGAAAGGCAGGATTCAGACCCAGGCAGTGTGGCCAGGGCCACATATGTCAATACCAGCTCTGGGGCTTTGCTCTAGCCCTTGTCATCAGACTTCTACTCCTGTGTCCTTAACTACTGTGCTAGGATGGCTCATTGATAGAGAAGAAACTTCACAGAATGGCTGACATGTGGGCTGGGGCTTGGCAAATAAATAGGATTTTCTGAATAGATCAGCGGGAGAAGGTCTGCCTTCCATTCAGGAGCAGTAGCCCTTGAGGAGCCCTGGGAACAGGAATAGATTTTTCTGAGTCAGGGAGTGTGGAGGTTTGAGGGACTCTGAATTTATAAGATGGGAGAGTGGTAGGTGGTAGCCTACCACTAGAGAGAGGTGCTGGAACCAGATCCGACTTTATAGTCACCTCTCAATTTTACACAAAAGAATGTTCTCCACAATAGCACACTTGACTTCCAATGCTCATTTAATCACAATGCCTCTCCAAAGGGAAGGGATCACCACAGATATGCATGATGAAGGTAATTCCAGGGAAGTTCTAGGCATGTGTTAAACAAGAGAAGCTTTAGGAAAGAAATGCCACCTGGACATATTCTAAGGTAATTGTTTTTGAAGAGTCTAACACTCATTTTAATGTCTATGTCTTTGCTAGTTAAAGAAAAAGCACATTACCACTTTTAATCCATCCTGAGTCTGGAAGAACAGCTTTTATTTATGGAATACTGGAAAGTGATCTGCATTTAATCTTCGCATCAATCTTATAAGGTAGATACTATTCAAGTCCCAGTTGTATAGATGAGGAAATGGACTCAGAGGACTCAAGAGACTTTGGCTAGTCACACAGGTAGATGGTAGGGCCAAGACTTCAACCCAGTTTGATTCTAGTGCTTGTTCTGCCATATTGCCTCAAGAAGTTGGTGTCCTTTTGGCTTATGAAAGTACAAAATGTCCCAAACACAACAGGACCACATGTCATGGTGAGGCAACAATATGGAGAGGTAGTTACAATGGTAAGAACAAGAGGAGGGACCTTCTCAGAGCTGGCCTACCCCTCTCCCATTCTGTCAGACCTGCCCCTCTCTCAATGCTTCCCATCATTGGAACTTCATGACTTAAAATAATATCTTCAACCAGTGTCACTCACCCAGCAAGTAATAGTGTAAAAAGGTAAGGACTGAAATTCGAGGTCCTCCTGGGGCGATGAAAGTCCTCTCAGGTTTGTGGGGACAATGGTTCATTAGCCACTTCACAGATGTATTTATGGTGTCCTTTCTATGACCAACCTAATGGCTTGCTTATTTAAATAATGACAGGCGCTCTCATTAGGAAATTTTTATTGAGGAGATGACCTTTGTTAATGCTGTTTGGCATTCCAAATGTCTGCAGCAAAAAATAGTGACATCGGGTAATGGTCCCTCGATTGTACATTCTGGAAGTGAAGGGAGTGATTTCTTATCACTTTTTTTTTTTTTTGATAGAGTGAGCTTGTGTCTTAATTGATTAACCTAAAACTGACTTGTCACTTTGACCCTATGATGGTCTCTGTCACCAGTGGTAGGTAGAATGGCCAAGAAGGGTCTGAACTGTTGAGTTAGGCCACCTTGGTTCATCTTGGGCAAGTTACTTAAATTTCTGTATCTAAGCTCCTTCATTTCTAAAATGAGAATAATGGGGGTCCTTCCCTCATAGGGTCATTCTGAAGACTAAGCAAGAGAATTCTTGAAAATCATGCAGCACATTTCTCAGTACATATTAAGAACTCATATCCTCTTTAAGAATAATGAGGATAGTATATTAGTAAGCCATGGTTGTGTGCAGGTCATAGAACTGCACAGCCTCTAGCACGGGGTGTGGGGGCCTTTTATATGAACATTGATTGGATTGCCATCTCTGGCTGTCTCTGAAATTATGCAGTGCAATGACCTGTTCCAGGGACTGTTCTGAATGCTTTATATGTGTTGATTTTTTAATCCTTACAATTACCCATTATTATTTCTGTTAATGATTAAGACACGAAGATGTTATTGCCCTTGCTCCAGGTTTGACTTGTGGCAAAGCTGGGATGTTAGCCATTCATATTATTATGGTATGGACTGGCGTGGTTCACCTCTTTCCTGTCAGTCACAAAATGGAAAGAAGATTTCCTTAATAGAGTGATTTCCTTTATTTATACATAATGCATTGGTGGTCCTTATGCATTTTAATACTTCCTAGAAGCAGTTGGTATTTTTAGCTTTTATGAAATAATACATATAATTTTACTTTTTTAATAATAGATATCCATAAATTAATTTGATCTCAGGAAAAGGTCACATACCTTTACTTATCAGAACTCAATGATTTGTGATTAGGGAAGAGGGGAGAAAGGGGGAAGTGGCCAGGGGGAGTAAGAATGAGTTCATTGGATATTTGCATACTACCAGTAATTCTCTCTGCCCATTCAGCTTGCTCCAGTGAAGGACAGGACCCCAGCCATGCTCTTTGCTCAGATGGCTTCCTTTCACTTTTGTAACATAAGTATCTTGCCTCATGGAACTTTAATAATGTCCTTTTCATAAAACAGCCCGTAAATGAAGCCAGCTACAACAGTTGGTCCTCAGCCCAAGAAACAAGGATCCTCTCCAATGCCAGAGCAGAAACCAGCTATGCTGACCAGAGGCATGGTAAATACCCATAAGACACCTTCTGTAATGATTTTTTGAGAGGACTGTCCTCTTTAAGGGATCTCTTTCCCCATGGGTGGTGTTTAGTGATCTTCTGAAATAGTTTAGGAACCCTCAGAACTCCTGCCTTGGCCACAGACAACCCAAAAAGAGCACCTGCAGATTTATTCCAGTTTTCTCTTTTATACTTGCTACCTAGATCCTCCTTTCCCTAGCCAGCCCATTTCTCTCTCTCTCTCTGTCTCTCTCTCTCTCTCTCTCTCTCTCTCTCTCTCTCTCTCTCTGTCTCTCTCTCTCTCTCTCTCCCCCTCTCTCCCTCTCTCTCTCTCTCTCCAGGGTCCTGTTTTGCTTACTTCTCTTTGTTGGCGTTCATGACTTGTGTCCCTCTTGGCCCTCCCTGGACTTTCTTGGCTTCTTCCTGCCTGAAAGGAGAATTCAGGCATGAGAGCTAGTACTATTTAGGTCCAGTAGATAACTTTTACAAAGTTATCTACAGGCTTCAGAGTTCTGAGTGCTTTGTTTCCTCCTAAAAGTTTTTTCAGGAGGCCAAAATCAGATTTCAAGGTTAAAGTTTTTGTATAAGTAGGATTACAAAGGAGATAGGTAAAGGTGGACACCCCTTTTCTCAAATTTCCATCCTGTGTAAAGTTTTAAGGGCAATGGCCTTGTGGGTGCAAGTGGCCTTGGTGAGGAGCACTTGATGGTTTCCAGTGATCATGATGAGGCTGTGTTGATATATAATTGCTCTGGCCTATTATGCCAATACCCTCAGAAATGGAGGTGATGAATCTTTTATATAAAAACCGGATGTTGTCCATTGGACACTAGTCAAAGATGATTCACCATGCCCTTACCATGGTAAGAAATAACAAAGTGTGTCCTCCTTTCTATTTACATCCAAATAAAACTATTTTCTACCACTGCCATTCATAGAGCTAAATTGAAGTCAAGATAGAGGAGGAGAATATTTTTTTCAAGGAAAAATCAAAATGACAAAGATTAGCAGTTGGTATCAGGGCCTGGGCCACAGTGGGCAGTCAGAGTCTGTAGGCTCATCTACTATTTGCTGAAGGGAGTTGTTTGTTCCACAAATTACTTTTATGGCATCTATTTTTTGAGATGGTATTGGGAAGCTGTGTTAAGGAGAATGTTGCTTGCCCTAATGCCAGGGGCATCTTAGAGAATGTGGCTTAGAAACAAGCAAACAGAATCTTAACTGGACCTGTTTCTTCATTCCCCCTCTCCCCGCCTGATTGCTTTGAATTCATCAGGATGGAATTTAAAGTGGAATGACTTCCTCAAAGCTGGGTTTTTTGGACTCTCTGTCTCTGCCCATACTTTCTCAAGACATTCATCACATTTGCTAGGAATTACCTGTCTGTGTACTTTTTTGCAAGTTAGAACTGTGATGTAATTGGTACCCAAGATAGAATCTGCCACATAATTGGTACTCCTTTGGCACATAATTGGAATGAATGAGTGAATGAATGAATGGTGTTAAGATGTTATGTTTCCCTCCTTTTCCACTAGTTCCTTAAATAAAAAAGCAGGGCTAACTCTTCAGATATGTGGCAGGGATCATGCAGTCTCTCCACAAAAGCTTTGCTCCCGTTACTCTACTTACTGTTCCAGGCATGCTGGGGCTGTTATTTAAAGAAACACATTGTGAAAGCCTTTGTTAACCCTCTGAATTCAATTGTCAGAGAATGTGAAATTTTAAAAAGCTTCAAAACCTTGAAGAATAAGAGCAAATATTTTTTCTTGTTATTCCTATAAGAGTGACCTGGACCACATCTTTTTAAAGTGGGGTGAACAATTGCATATAATGTTAGTCTAGTTGGATGAGGGTTAGATTCAGAATGTCATCTAGTCTGAGGAAAATAAAGGAGTTTGGAAATCCAGGAGAATCAAGTGGATTAACTAGAAAAGCCTTAGCAAACAGGGCTATAGCTGACAACTCTAAGGGAAGTATTATCTATCCTTGAACCTGGATGTGGGCACTCAAGTTAGTTGGTATTCTGGGTTTCTATCATTTAACATTGTGTAAAAATTGAATTGTTTCAAGTTGCAATATTACCATGTTAAATAAAGTCTTATCATTCTAGTAAAGCAACATGCTCTAATTTGGCTTGTTGGTTGTGTTCTTTTTTTCACTATTCTAGGTAATGCTGCCAAGAGCATCTCTTTGTGTACAAAGTTAATTGTTTTCCTTTAGGATGAATTAGTACTGCATTATAGGAAAAACATTTTGTGGTTCTGGACACCTATTGCCAGTATGTTTTTCAAAGTGCTATAGTGAATACATCTAGGGAGTATTTTAGCTCCTTTTGAAAGCTGTATGTTCTGCTCAATGACATTTACCACTTTGTGATCATCTGTTCTTGCTGTAAATCTGAAACCATGTTCTCCAAATTGTTCTCTCTCTCACTTGCCCTGCAGCCCATGTAAAAGCTAGGTTTCCATTAGGATTGGTCTCAGCACAGCATCACATTCAAGGAAACATCCAACAAACAAAATCAATTAGAAAAACCACTTCAAATATTTGTTGTGTCTCTCAAAGATCATTAAATGGGAATTTTCAAAAAGTACCTTTTCTCTCCTTCATGGTCCAATCACATGCTGCATTTGCTTGATGCTTTCTTTGCATGCAATCTCACTTCTAATTGACTTCTCCACTTCTTTTCTGTGGGACACACATTGTCTAGTGTGCTCTTTCACCCAGAAGCCCCCACACTCTTCACAGGGTACTCTTGCTGCATAGAAGCTCCCCTGCGGAATAGTCTAAGCATCTTATGAGGGATTTTCTCATAGCTGAACTCACACAATAAGAGAAAAACCCTGAAGCTGATCTGACAAGCAAGAGTATACCCTCCTTGGAAGCAGGAGGGCATGAGGAAGAACTTGCCCAGTCACATATTAATAATTTTTGTCCCTGTCACAGATAATGCTGATAGCAATAACAACAGCAAGAATTAAGTATATGTTGACTACAGGTCAGACCCTGTTCTAAGCACTTTGTATGTATTGTCAATGACTCCTCATAACCTTATAAGTTAATTAATATTATCAATATTAATATTATGAAGTCTGTTTTAGACAAAGAGACTGAAATAGAAAAGTTTTAAGTAGCTTTCCTGGTGTCTCATAGCAAGTGACAGAGCAGGGATTTGAACAAAGTAGTCTCGTTCTAGTTTGGGTTTTTAACTACTGTACTATACTGCTTCCTTGTGAATATACAAGTCATCCCTCAGCATCTATGGGGAATAAATTCCGGGATCCCCTTCAGTTACCAAAATCTTCAGATGCTCAAGTCCCCTGTATAAAGTGGCATAGTATTTGCATATAATTTTCTCACATCCTCCTGTGTACTTTAAATCATCTCTAGATTACTTAAAATATCAGATGCAAAGTAAATGCTATAGAAATAGTTGTCATACTGTATTGTTTAGGGAATAATGACATGAAAAAAGTCTGCACTTGTTCAGTACAGATATGATTTTTTCCAGAGTATTTTCAATGTGTGGTTGATTAAATCTACAGTTGCAGAACCTGTGGGTACAGAGGGCCAACTGTATATATATATATACACACATGCACATATATTCATGTTTAAAATATTACGTATTGCATATAACGTTTTAAATTTCTCTGATGGTCAGCAAAGAGCAAGAACTTGAAAACAAAGCAAAGTGCCCATTTTTCAGGAGTTACTTCTTTTAATGAAAGCCCATTTTTTCAAGAGATTTTGTGCTACCCTATGTTGGTTTATCTGAGAAATCTTCTTGATCTTGGCCTTGGAGTTCCTTTTATTACTCTTGTTATGAGAAAGGCCTGTTTTGACAAGGTCAGTGGAAAGAGGTAGTCCATCTCAGAATCTGGAGTACATATCTAGTTTAAGAAGGGATTTGATGGGACACTCTCAGGGAGAATCTGAGCCTTTAAAGAAAAGGACTGGTGATTTAAATTGCTTTTAGTCAATTTCTCAAGTAAACACACACATCCTGCCTGTGGTCTGGGTTTGTTCTTAATGCATCAGCTTTTATCTTTTACATTGCTCTTTTGGACATGCCGATTACTTGGTCTGGTTGGTATTTGCAACCCAGGGACAGTATATGATGCAGTGCTCAGATAAGAATCCCCTTTTCCTTTGGAAACATTGCTTGAGAGTTAGACATGTGGACACATCTTTCTTAGAGGGGGAAAAAAAAAAGATGGACATTTTGTTTGCTTGCTTGTTTTACTTGAGAAGAAAATGTCTAGCAATTTAGGTCACTCTTTAGAGTAAAAACTGACTTTAAAAATATCATTCAAATGTTCAGTGTGAAACACTGCCTGACTCTGTTCTTCAAAGATGAGTGCCTGTTTTATGAAAAGGCAAAAGTCCTCTGGTTTTCTGCAGTGGGAAAAATTGCTGGACTAGGAGTCAGGAGACCCGAGGTCAAGGCCATGGCTACTGATAACCAGCTGCTTCGGGCTTATTACTTATCCTCTCTGAGTTCTACTGTCTTCATCTATAAAAAGAAGGTTTACATGAAATACTTGCTAAATTTTTCTTCATAAACAAACACAAGATAAGTTTCTGTGCTAGATGAACTTGACGATCCTGCCATTCTATGATGATATGACTGGAGGGGTTGTGGGCATGAATTCTCTCACTCCTGCCAATTACTACCCAGCTGGCTGGCTCAGGCTCAGACTTGCCTATTTAGAGCTTCTTTCCTTAAGATTAGGCACTTGTCAAAATTAGAATATTACTGGAAGGATCTTTGTTAGCCATTTCCCATAATTATCTAGTTCATTTAATCCAATAACAGTAATTAGCATGAAAGATATTCAAGACTCTAAATTGACCATTAGGTGTTTTTGGAGAGGTGGAAATTTATAGATGAATGAGATATGGTCCTGCCCTTGATGGACTTGTAACAACTAGTGAAAAATGGACAGACCTTTGCAAATATCAGATAAATGTTGTGGACTGAGAGCTATAAGAATTTAGGAGTTTAAAATGGAGAGATTGCTGTCAGGTGCAGTGATCATGTATTTTTATTTTATTTTTAAAAATTGAGATGTGCCTTGAAGAAAGTTGACTACAAAAAGACAGGTACAGTCCTATAGTTTGGCATGAATTGAAGCTTCAAGGTGGGAATAGCCAATGCAGGTCAGGAAGTAAAGTTCAACGGATAAAGTGAAACCATGGTTCTCTAAAAATGGACAAAGAAAAAAATCAGATTTAATGCATTAATTAATAGGGAATGTTGATACTTCTTTTGCAATGGTAATTTTTAGGAAGTTCATGTGGAAAGCGTGGGTGGGATTTTTTCAAGAGGAAAGAGCCAGTAAGCCTCAGAGCTTCAGACCTCACCCCTTTGAATGTTATGAGTGGGTGTTTTTAGAATTTGATCTGATGGTCTTTCTAGGAATAAAGGTTGAATATAAATAATCTTGCCAGTAAAAATAAGCGACTTGAGAAGAAAAAGGAAATGTTTGAGGCATCCTAAAGTGAAGGACAGGGTTTGGAATGCCCACTCATGTCTGGCTCTCTGGTTCCATAGATGTTCATCTTTACCCCTTTCCTCTTCTGAGTTTTCTAGCTCTCAAAATCAAATAAAATTTCAAATGGTAAAAGATCATGGGTGCTTTTCTTTGTTATATTTAGGTTCTTATGTTTTTAAAAATATGAAAGCTAGAGAATCTGCCTGACTTCACATTTCTCTGTCCTCCACCTGGATAAGGACATGTTCAGTAAGCACCATACTGGGATTGCCAGTGAAAGTTCTGGCTATCTATTTGCTGCATAACAAATTACTCTCAAACCTAGGGATCTAACACACAATCATTTGTATATTCCACAGTTCTAGTCTGAGCTGGTGTGGATGGAAAGATGCATCTCTGATCCATGTGGGATCAGCTGGAGCAGCTCGACTGGAGACCAGGGATCAGCTGCCAAGATAACTCACTCATATGGCTGGCAGGCTGATCCTGGTCAATGGTGAGCTTGAGATTGGGCGGAAGGGGTTGTCTGGAGGCTGGAAGCGTGGGACAGTCCTCATTTCCTGGGCTTATGGATCTGCCTACAGCTTCTTGGCTTCCATGCAGCATGGTGACTGAGTTACAGAGGTGAGGAAGAAGAGAGAATTTGTCAAAATAACCAGCATCGTTTCCACATATTTGATTTGTTAAAGGTAAGTCACTAAATCACTAAAGCTATCCACATTCAAAAGAAGGGGAATTCACTTCCACTCTGAGATGTGAGAAATGGTACAGAATTTGTCGACATGTTTTAAAACCACATAAGCATCCGCGACATTCTTTCTTCCTCCCACTTTAGTTGTAGCCGTAAACATTCCCAGGCCCATTTCTAGGATGTGGGACAGGGCCAGACAGTTCACATAGATGCGTGAACAGGGTGTGGGGCCAGCCAGGTAAGGCAGAGAATGTGCCTCACCTAAAGCAGATGGACCCATCCCCCAGGCCACCAACCCAGAATGTCTACTTGGCTGGAGAGGTGGAAGTAACCACTGTGCTTTCCTGGGCTTTGTGCTGTTGTCTGATTTGTCTCCTTAGTTATTTTTTGAGTTCTTGATGGCTGATGATATAAACCATGATGGGTCAGAAATGGAAATGTGCTTTGAGAGGTTGTCCTCCCTCTTCGAAATTGGTGTTAAATGACAGTTCTCAGCAAGGGACAGAATGCTGGATTAAAGGGAGCACAGGACTGACCTTGTTTAGAGATTTTTTTTTTTTAATGCTGTAATAAAATAGTCTCTGGCTGGATCCTTTGGTACATAGTGCTCTAAAATCCATGACCCTGACTCTGGTGTCCTCGGTCACAGGTCACTCAGAGGGTTCGTGTCTAGAAGTTTTCCAGCCCTGTGTCCTATGTGAGCTCTCAGCAGAGATGGGAAGCCTAGTCATAAGACAGAATCTGAGACGTTGACGAGAATTACCCTGAGTAGGGTTGTCTTGGGGAGGCACAGTCCATCATAGAATACCTTTCTTTTATTTGCTATGTGAAGGCCAGCACTCCCTTCATCTTGCTCTTAAGGAAATTTCATCAAGAGAATATTGCAGAACTCTGTTTTCTTCAAATGGGTTCTGCATAGCTAAAGTCACACTAGATAGCTCCTGGCTTGTCTTTAATTTCAAATGTAGAGGAGAGAGGACTTTGTAGATAGAGTCTGTTAAGCCTTTTCCTCTGATGCAAAGAGCACGCCTCAGTGATGGTTGATCTCCCAGGTTTCTGAGAGTTGTTTTTAAATTATTTAGAAATAACTGAACAATTTCCTTATTAAATTCCAAACCCCATTTACCTAAGAGCTTCCACATTTATTAGTCATCTCTGTAGAGCAGGTTTTTACTTTTATTCTGAAAGGCTTACATCATCTCCCCTATAAATAGTACCATTTGAGACCATGATGACATATATTGCCCTACCAATATTTATTAAAATTATTTATATAATTAAGCCATATGCTGGAAGAAGTCTACATCAATGCCGTTGCTCTTGGAAGCAGAACTTATTCTAGTAGATGTTGCGTTGGGGTTGTGGTATGTGATATTTTAATTAATTTGAGTTTTTTTGGCATTAAAATCGTTAGAAAGTTTAAAGATTTAGAAATGAAGAACCACCCAAAGAATGAAGACTAAGCTATTTTTATAAATAATATGTAACCAGTTTTCTCTCACCTGGTTCCCTTGGTGCTTATGGTTTGTAGAAATGTCAGGTAGAGAAAGATGCTGAAAATAGCGTCACAGGCGTCAGCCAGAAAGAGGGCACTCAAGCAGATAATTCAGGAGAGTTTAAGGAAACACCTATTCTCCAACATGTAGTCAAGGCCAAGGGCAACCAACAAAGGATGAAGAACTCCTAGGCCTGGGGGGCTGTTGGGAGGGAGCCAAACTTGGATGCTGGTGAGGGCCAAGAGAAAGGGCTGTCTTTAGCAGAGGAATGCACCCACCCTCCAGGAAGATGGCCAGAAAGTAATCCCTTCAGTGTCTCTTCCAGGTGCAGAGGGCTTCACTGGCAAACCCCAACCAAAACCCAGACAGAGAGCAAGGAAGCCAATTTCCACATTTTGTAAAATAGAGCCTTCTTGGGTACAGAGCAGTCTGGAAAAGAGTAGAGAGTGGATTTGAAGGGCACCAATGGAAAAATATATTGCACATTAGATGAACCATGTATAAGGTTTTTTTTATTTTTTCCTCCACAAAGACTGGCTCTTCAGATGCATTTAGGTGCATGGTGAATTCAACACAAGTTTCCCTCTAATAGAATATGGGAGAAAATTCACAGTGCATAAAATTCCTATCCAAATTTCATCAGTTCTGGGACAAAATTTGAGGGGAATTTGAGATTATACTTCTGGTTTCCTCCAGGTCATGGCACAGGGGTGCAGAGAGATCGGGGATTAGGAACAAATCTTTCATAAAGGAAAGGAGATCTTATTTATGTCCCAGGATACAAACCATTGGCAGAGTTCCTGGGATGGACAAGGGGAGAATGCAAAGAGGAAATATGTCCATCAGTTAGACTGTCACACCCCTCACTACCTGGAGACAGAGGGGTAAGGCCTCAGAGGGAAGTGAACTCCTGTGATAACTGTGCCCCAAAGAGAGAAGAGGTTATGAGAAACATTCTGTCTGTACCTCAGAAGTGTATTTTTCTGGTAAAATCTAGTCACTTGGGGTTTAGAACAATGCACACTGTGGGTTATTTCTCCTTTTAAAATGGAATTGTGCATACACTGCATCTCACTAGGTTCACGTAGGCTGCCTTTGGATATTCAAG
>JAJEJO010000697.1:377206-432035 GCA_020662805.1 Glaucomys volans | reverse complement strand
TTTTTTCAGAATCTCTATCTCTTTATTGAAATGATTTTTTGCTTCCTGCAATTGCTCTTTTAGCTGATTATTCATTGCCTGCATTTGCTCTCTCATCACAGCATTCGCTTCTTGGATTATTTTAATTATGAACATTCTGAACTCCCTTTCTGACATTCCTTCTACCATGCTGTCATTGGGTTCTATTGATATCGCATCTAGGTTTGTTTCAGACACTTTCTTCCCTTGTTTTCTCATGTTGCTCATGTATCTTCCCCTCTAGCAGTGCGAATCAGAGGTATTGCAGTTTCCTTTTAAAGACTTACAGTGTCCCTGCAGATTTTCAATGCCTCACCTTGAAGAGATTAATATTAGCAACACACCACATAAACAATATGCATCCTTAATCCATAAAGACCCTATTTAGATATTAACTGTTGTCATAATATACAGAGATGAGTTCACATTATCTACAGCATCACCAATAGGTGTGCAATAAGGACCACAATTTCAAATAATTGAAAAAGAGGATGAGGAGGGGTGTAGAATGTAATGTTAATGAGATAGGAAGTGAGTCTATAGAGGTACTATGTCATAGGAATAGTGAAAGCTGGATTAAAAGAAATAGGTTGTCAGCATGAGAAGAGTGTCTCCAAGGAAACCGATAAATAAGAGGACAATAGAGTGATAAGAATATTAATAAAAGAAAAAAGTGGGAATATAGTAGGTATAATAGGAATAATCGTATTTAGTACTACTATTTAAAAAAAGTTCTACAATAAAATTATACTGTACTGTTCAAGCCTCCTATTTTTCAGTAGTCTGTTGCCTGAGAGGTGCTTGATAATGTGGTGTCTCAAGAAGGGTGCTGTCCCACTGCTTCCTGGTCTGGAATAATCAGTGCTTGTGGGGAAAGGCAACCTGGTGTTGATAGATGGTCCGTCACAGTGTGGGTGCAGGCCTGGGCACTAGACCAGGGACGGGGCGCAGGCCTGTCCTTGTGCTGGAGATGGCCGGCCTGGGGTCTCGGGGGGCCTGTGTTCATGGCTGGGTCTGTCCATCGTAGGCCTGTGCTCAGGGCCTGCGGGGAAGTCCAAGCGTCTGGTCCTCTGGGCTCCTCCCGGCTGGGTCTACATGCAAATGGTATGTGAAAATTTTAAAGTAGAGAAATCACAGGAGTTTTTCAAGACTCTAATCTTTCATAAGAAGCCCAACTGTTTGTGGAATGACTTTCAGCATACATGGTGGGCCTGTGGTGCTTCCTACTCGATCTGTTGCAATCCTGAAGTACCTGAAGGACCTGCTATGTGTCAAGCTCATGGTGCCCTTTGGTTTCAGTGTCTTTAGCTTTGGGATGAAGCTGACTTCCTAAACAAAACAAAACAAAACAAAACAAAACAAAAGATGTGAACTTTCCTCCAATACAAGGAGTTTGCATATATCAAGAGCTGTTTTTAGAAATAGAAATGTTCACATAAATAGGTTATGGTCCAGGAAAGGGCCATGGACAGCAGGTGAGGCAATAAAGACCCAGAGGAGCCAAGAAACTCCTTGTAGTCATCAATTTGAAAGTTACCTTAATTTGTCATGGGCTTTGAATTCAAATATTCACAAAGGTAACTTCTGGGTAGGAGAATAAATCAGTAGTGTTAATTGCACTTTTTTAATTCAACCATGAGAGAAATTAATCCTTTCATAAGTGGCTGGTTTTCTGAATGATGTTTTGCAGCTGGAACATTCCTTTTATTTTGTGATGGAAAGAAAGGTTATACAATGTTTTTAATTAAAAGTTTTAATCTTTCCCTTCTCTAAAAATATGCTCTGGAAGAATACTATTTTAAATGGGAGAAATATTTAGCTTATTAAAGCTAAAATAAAACTGTGTATAATCAGGAAATGAAATAATCAGATCAGACATCTGAAAGAACTCACAAGATTTCTTGTATGTATGTATACAAGAATTTTTTTTTTTTTTTAAACCGGGGATTGAACTCAGGGGCACTTGGCCACTGAGCTACATCCCCAGCCCTATTCTGTATTTTATTTAGAGACAGGGTCTCAGTGAGTTGCTTAGGCCTTCGCTAAGTTGCTGAGGCTGGCTTTGAACTCGAGATCTTCCTGCCTCAGACTCCAAGTCGCTGGGATTACAGGTGTGCCCCACCGCGCCCGGCTGTATACAAGAAATTTGTACTGAGATCTGCTGTTATCCCGAGTAGGCACTCGAGATAAGGAATTCTGGTCCTAACCAACAAGTTGGACATTTTCTATGTGTCAGGCTAGTTTGAGAAATATGAGGTTATTACTTCCAAGGAACTAATCTGATTACAGAGATAAAACCAATGAAAAATAATTGATATGCAAGAATTAAATAACTGTTCAAATGAAGTAATGTCACAGTGTGGTACATATTTATCATCCATATTAATGATACAGGCAATAAGTGCTTTATTCAGAAAAGAGAGAGATGACCATGGAAAACCCTGCAGTGATTTGGAGATGGAACTTGCATTGGGTTTCTAAAGATGCGCAGGACTTGGATCAATTTAGAAGGGCCTTGGGCAATACAGTGGGGAAGCATGAAATAGTGGAGTTTTAAGTGAACTGAGATCTTCATGGCTTCTTAATCTGGACTCTGCTTGAATGCCACCCGGTGACTCACTGACTTCACAGGTAGCCTGTTCTATTTCTGAACAGCTTTAGTCATCTGGAAGTTCTTTTGTCTGGTCTTTAGATGGAACCCCCCCCCCCCCCCTTCAGTGTCCACTTGAGTTCTTTCCTTGCAGAGAAAGTTGATTCCTCTTTCATATGTGAGCCCTTAAAATCTAAGAAAAGGATTTATTTTGTGTTCCCTAAGTCTTCTTGTGCTTCCCAGTCCTTCCAGTGTTCCTCGTTTTTCATTGCTTCTGGATAGACTGCCATCTTGACCACTTTTCTCTATGCATCCTGAGACCCTTCCTTCACCCACTTACATTTCTCCTGAAAATCATGGGACTGATTGTACCCCTCTTAAAAACTTTCAGCAACTAACCAGTGTCCACAGACACTGGTCCACAGACCAGGTCTCAGTGGACCTGGCAGCTGGGACATAATTCCTCACAGGGAACCAAAAATGTTTGTGCCATGCCCCCTGTTGGTCAAATGCCACCTGTACCAGAGGGCACACTGTGATGCAGCATCTAATGTGCACCCACCATGCCTCCTCTCTTCCCTGTTAGTGGATTTGGCTAAGAGCAGTCAAGGTTCTTAGAGGTCAGGGACAGAGGAGAGTGGGGTTTTTGTGGTTGTAAACTTTTCCCTATTTTTTTCACTTTGGAGAGGGAGTAAGGCTATTGCCTGAGTGCCCTGGGCTCCATATTTTGGTTGCCTTGGCCACTGTGGGTTTGTCTCCACGGGTGCCAAGACTGACATGGAATTGCCCTGGCCTCCTTCCTGATTTGGCTTCAGCTCAGCTCTGTGTCCTGCTTCTCCCAGCAGCCAAGCCTTTGGCAAAAGCAAAGTTCACACTGTCCCTGCCCTGAGTGTGAGGTCAAGAGGGCCCTAAAGCCCTAATGTAACACAAAAGCTAACACTGGCTGCCTTTCTGATTTTCATCACCCCTTGAAGCTAACAGGATCTTCTATGGCATTTAGATTGGCTGGGAAAATAGATTAGTTGCCAGGAAGACAGATGACCGAGGCCTGCAGAACCCATCCTTCACACTATATAGATGGAGTTTCATTTACTTCTATTTTCTGCTTTCACTCTGTTTTATAATATCTGAGATGTTAGTCTAACTCAGCCACACTTTTCTCAGTTTTTTGAAAGAAGAACTGTCTATAAATTCCAGGAAGAAGAATAGATTGTAGCTTTTGGCTTTCCTGAGAAAACTCAGGATGCCTTCTTGCTTTTATTCTGTTATTTTACAGTTGGTAGCATGGCTTCTCTGCAGAACCTGACATGGAATGGCCCTGGCCTCCCTCCTGCTTTGGCCTTAGCACAGTCCTTATCCCATTCTAATATTTCTCATACGTAGTCATTGATTTGCTGTAAGCTCCATGAGAGCAGCAGTACCCCATTTTTATTCTCTGTGCTTATCATTTCCTGACATGTCTCAAATTTATTTGCAGACTGGTCTTTAGCTGCATGAGAGTAGACACATCATCGTTGTTCATTACTTCATCCCAGCATTGGGCACGTGGTAGATGAGTAATGGGATGAATGTCAAACGAACGTTGAATCATTCTTGGTGAAAAATGCATCCCTCCCTATACTGTGGAGGAGAAATGGCCCTATAACCCTTGTCAAGTTTTAGGAGAGGTAGAAGGTTTTTTTAGATGATGCTGCCTGAAAGATGCTCTCCTGGTTTCTTACTTATGCCTTCTGGCTGCTCACAGTGTCCTACCACCAGTGGTCACTGCCCACCCCTACTCCCGGAATCTTCTAGAATGAAATCTGTCCCACTTTATACTTCCCTAGGATTTTGCTCTCCAAGCACTTGTGCCTGTTTGTATATGGTCTGCACCGATTGAGCTGGGTCTTCTACCATGGGACAGATGTTTTTCTTCTCATCTTGTTCGTGACACCTTCATCTCCTGAGCAACAGGGAAGCAGTTTCCTTATTTCTTAAGAGGCCCTAGCATTCAGATCCAGGAATCTGACTTCAGACAGTTATACATTTCTGTCTATTTTTTACCAAACACACTATTTTCTCAAAAAAGCTTGCCTTCCCTCCTTCCTTCTTTTCTTCCTCTCTCCCTCCCTCCCTTTCGTCAGCAGGCATTTGTTGAATACCTACTGCATGCCTTGCCCTGTGCTGGGTGCTGGGGATGCAATGGAAATCTGGCAGCAGGATGCCCACCCTCTCAGAGCTCCTAGTCATGAATATTAATTAGAGACCCCTACAGCAACAAGCCCGAACCACTACCACACTCATGATACATGTTCCAGTTGAAGGTTTAGGTTCCATTTTAACAACTACATTATATAGAGACAGTTGTGGAATTGAATGGAGCCAGCCTGATATCTCATATTCCATTTATTCCTCAGGTCACCTCAGGCAGGTAACTTAATCTCTTAAGGCTTCAGCTTGCTTATTGGTAAAATGGGGAGCATGATGGTATTCACTTGGCACAATTGGTGGGAAGATGCAACAAAATGCAATTTCTGGAAAACACTTAGAATAGAAATGTGAATATGAGAACGAGGATATTATGATAGGTAGGAGCCCGGATGGAGCATTTGGAAGTAGTTTGACCTTGGTTAATGATACAGATGCTCTTAATCTCTATTTTAGTCAACTTTTCGCTGCTGTGACTAAATGATCTGACCAGCACAATTATAGAGGACGAAAGGTTTATTTGAGGGCTCATGGTTTCAGAGGTCTTAGTCCAAGGAAAGCTGGCTCCATTCCTCAGGGCTCAAGGTGAGGCTGAACATCATGGTGGAAGAGTGTAGCAGAGGGAAGCAGCTCACATCATCAGGAAGCAGAGAGAGAGAGAGAGTCTCCACTCTTCAGAAACAAAATATGTATCCCAAAGCCATTCCCTAATTCCCACCTCCTCCAGCCACACCCTACCACTTCAATTAATCCCATCAGGGATTAATTCACTGATTGGATTTAGACTCTTACAATACAATAATTTCTCCCCTGAACCTTCCTGCATTGTCTCACACATGAGCTTTTGGGGGACACCTCACATCCAAACCATAACAATCTCCCAATTGCTTGGGCAAAGGATAATAGGATCTGTTTGAGTTAACAGTGGGGAAAAGAAAAGGTAAACATAGTTGGGATACTTATGAGTCTAATAAATGTTTTTTATGAACTTGAAAAATTTAGTATGTATAGTCTGACAAGCACGCATGTGCATTTCTGTGGGGAGGGTTCAAATATTGGTATCTGGGCTAACGGTTGCTGTATATTTGGGGTCCTCATCTCCTGAAATAATAACGCTATTGAGAGAAGACAAGGGGCCTGTAGGGGACAGGAGACACATGCAGGAGGGAAGGAGAAAGGGAGAAGACAAAGCCGCTGGGCTTCCTCATTTCCTGCGTTTTGCCTATAGCTTTTTTAGCCTTATCTTGGAATAACTGAAGGTCCTCTTCAGTCCCAGGACAAGTAAGTACTATGCCCAATCGCCCTGCACTGAACTTGGGTGAGAGTGGTGCACGGACACTCTGAGGACTGCTGAGTCACACAGGAGGGATTTGTGGCCATGATAGGAAGGCAGGTCCCCAACAGCACAGGTGATGGGTCTGGCTATGTAAGGGTTTCAGACTCCAGAAATGCTTAGAGCAGAGTGAACACTCCTGAAAGGACAGCGGCTCTGCTTCTGGGTGTCCCCTTTAGTGGGGTGTTGCAAGTCATTTCAGAGCAGCAAAAAGTGTCTAAGGGGCCAAGCTTCATTTCCCTCCTTGACAGGTTTGTTGCCTGAAAATGCAACTAATTTAAAAATTAGTTCTTCTTTTTTTATTTTTTCTTAAGTTCTTTTTAGCAATTTGAGTACTTATAATGACTCTCTGAGAAACTTCACAATAATTACCACAAAAATGTCTTAAGGAACAGAAAGTAGTTTCCCAATTCTCTCAGAATCCTTTTTACTTTTCAGAAGAGGGATCCAAACATAGTTTAGAGTGTGAATATTGTATAAAAATAGTTTAGGACAAAAAGAGAATAGAGAAGCCTGTTCTTCTGTATGAAAACACATGGAATGCTCACTGTAGTTTTTGTTTTTTTCACCATAACCATTTCTGGGGAACAGTTCATGCTGGGCAAGCAGTTATTTCTCCTCTCCAGTTTTCTGATCACTTCTCTCTACTTTTTCAGAGAACTTGTATGGGACTGGGGTGCAGCCCAGCCTAGAGCACGTGCTTGGCATGTGTGACTTGATCCCCAGCACTGCACAGTAAACAAACAAGAATGTACATTTCTTATGTGTCTTTGTTTCTTCTTTAAATTTAAATTTCCATTAGAAAAAGAAAGATTCAGAAAAGATCCCAGTGAGATGAAGTATGTGCTTGTTAACCTGTTATTTCTAGGCATGGTATGGCCTCTTCTCCCAACTTCCCAGTACTAATCCCGACCCTCTCCCCACTTTTTCCTGCCCCCTGTTCCTTTGCCTGGTATACTTTTTTTGGGGGTGGGTGGGTACCAGGATTGAACTCAGGGGCACTAGACTATTGAGCCACGTCCCTGGCCCTTTTCCATATTTTATTTAGAGACAAGGTTTAACTGAGTTGCTAAGTGCCTTGCTGTTGCTGAGGCTGGCTTTGAACTTGTGGTCTTCCTGCCTGTGTGCACCACCAAGCCCGGCTGCCCTGTATACCCTTACACTGTCGGGGTTTCTACTGCATTTCCCTCCTTTACTAGACTGCAATCCCATGAGGGTAGGAGATAGATTACTCTGTTCACATTGGGATACAAGGGGTCTGGCCCAGTGCCTGGCACATAGTAGGAGCTCTGTTTATGTTGTCAAATAACTAACATTTATTGAATGACAGGCATTCTGCTAATGAAACAATCAGCTTCCAAAACACTTGCAAACAAATTAATAATCTGCAAATCAGTCTGAAAATAGGAGAAGTTTATTTTGCATATGACTGAACTGTTAAGGCAGTGCATGCCTCAAAATTTCCAGCTAACTTGGATACAAACATTGGAGTTTCCAAAAGTGTGAATTGATTTCAAATAAACTGTTTTATCTTCTCATTCCTGCCTGAGATAGAAAAGGGATGGGTAGTTTTGTTCAATTGAAATCAGCACAGGGAAAGTAGGTCATTGGTGGGAGTGAGTCCCCAAGCACAGGTCACTCATGAGAGCAATCAAAGGACTCAAATGCCATTGTGTCCCAGCAGGCGCTGGCAGGTACTCTCAAACTGGTGATTTGAGGAGAATGTAAACGAGATGACTTGTGAAAGTGTTTACAGAAATGGTTGAGAGAGAATGCAGCACCCAGGGCTGGCTACAGTTGGGATACTGTTCGCTCTAGTCCTGAAGAGTCAAGGATTGGAGAGTTACTGGAGCTCATATTGGGTAGCTATAAAGAGAGGGCCACCTGACAGGAGTTGATACATGGTGACGGCATAGCCAACTCTCATGGCAGGGAGGAAGGGTGGGGTGCAGCCTTAACCTCACTCCTTGCCCATCTTCTGATCTCCTTCCAGTGACTTCTAGAAGTCAAAGGATAAGGGAAGCCATTGTTTAGTCTGTGAGGACCAGTCATGCAGACATAGCTCACATGCTCTCCACTGAAACCTTCCAGGATACCCAGGATACCCAGGATACCATGAAGAGTGTGACAATCCCATAAGGAAATGAGGTCCTTCCTGTGAAAGTTTTAGAGATCCACCTCTGCATCGTTCTGTGGGAAGTGTTGTAGCCAACATCAAGATGCTGCTCAGTGGCAGCAGCTAACGTTAAATCTGGAGGACTCAGAAACTGAGTAATTTGTTCATCAACTATCTGCAAGTATTTTAGTGTGTTGGGCCCAAGAGCCTTGGAAGGGAGATGTCTGGTGACCCCATTTTCTCATAGTGCTTTTCCTTGTGCAGTGATACTCAAGGTGAGATGCCAGACCACCAGCCCCAGCACCTGAAAGTAGGAATGCAAATCCGTGACTACACTCCACATCAGTATCTCTGGGGTTGGAGTCTGGAAATCCACATTTCAACAGTTCTCCAGGGGATTCCTATGCACAACCAGGTTTGAGAGGAACTTCTTTTGCAGATATTGCAAACTTTTGGAACATGAAGAAATAAACTTAGGGCTTTTCATATCATACCCCTTATCACCCCAACAGACACCATTTCATCTTATTCTTGGCATATTTTCAAAATCTTCTATAAAATAAGGAAATTGGATTCAAGAAGTGGTTTTCAGTGTTTATCTGATCCCCTTCAGAGCCAAGGAGTCACTGGGCCAATCTACTCAACCAAAGTAATGCTTATTTTTAAAATATTTCATTTGAACATCGGATTCTAAGACTTAAAAAGCATGTGAAAAACCCTTGAGAAGATCTAAGATTCCCCTCTTGATCTATGTTCTAAGGTGCTGTGAGCTACACCAAATCAATTGCATTGATTCAGTATGTGTGGTATCTGTACTTAGTGTTTACATAGATGTCTGTTTTGTTTTATTTCAAAATATTAGCACTAGCCTATGACCAGAGGTGCTGTCTTCCCATTTCCTGTCCTTTCTAGTGTAGCCAAACATGTTTGCCCATTGACCTCTCTACCCTGAAAGCTCCTGTGATTTCTAGAATGGCAGTTACCCCTTGGCAACATGACTTTAATTGTTTTAATAACTTTTATTGCTGTTTTGAACATAAAAAAAGATTGCAGAAAGTGTCATTGCATTCTGCTTGCATGAACTCCTGTGTCTGAGCTATTCATGTAAGCATTGGCTGCTACATACTTAACAGTTTTTATGGTTTGGATGTGAAATGTCCCCCAAAAGCTCACATGTGAGACAATGCAAGAAGGTTTGGAGGAGAAATGATTGGGTTGTGACCTTAATCTGATCAGTGAATTAGTCCCTGATGGGATTCCCTGAATGGTAACTGGAGGTGGGTGGGGTCTGCCTGGAGGAGGTGCTTCATTGGGGGCGTGGCTTTGGGTATATATTTGCATCTGGTGAGTGGAGTCTGTCTCTCTCTGCTTCCTGGTCATGATGTGAGCTGCTTCTCTCTGCCACACTCTCCCGCCATGATGAGCCCTAAGGAATGGAGCTGGTCTTCTATGGACAAAAACCTCTGAAACTGTGAGCCCTCAAGTACACTTTTCCTCCTTTATAGTTGTTCTGGTCAGATTATTTAGTCAAAGCAGCGAAGAACAGCTGACTAAAAAGTTGACTGAAACAACAGTGGAGAGCGGTGAGGCTTGGCGTGAGGATTCCGGTTGCTCTAGTCTTGGTTGTGTATGTGGCTTGCCTGAAACTCAAAGCCTCTGTTTGAACTTTCTTACTTGTCAAAGGATCCTGATAATACATGCCTCATTCTGTCACATGAGAGAGCTCCAGAATTTCTATATAGGAAAGGGTTAGAGGTAGTCATTGTTTTGCTGGGGATGTGATAAAGTTGTCTTCAAGACAGATTTGCAAAATGATCACATGTTGGTTTTTTTTTTTTTTCTTGTTTATTGAAAGTCATGAAATTAGAAAAGAGTTTTCAACTATGCCTTTATATGTACTACACAGAAAATGGATAAAATGGCAATTAATTAGATACCATTTTAAAATTTTTTTTTGTTTTAATTAGTTATATGTGACAGTAGAATGCACTTTGATACATCATATATAATGGAGTATTATCTCTCATTCTTCTGGTTATACACAATGTGTACTTTTTTTTTTTTTTTTTTAAACTTGGATTGACTTTTTTGGGGAAAATGAATGAGGCCAGAGAGGATTAACATTCTTGCCCCAATCATTTCTTGACCTAGATCTTTGTGATCCTAGTATACTGTGAAGATAATAAATTGATGAAAGAACTGAACAAGTGCAAGAATAGAAGGTTGGCAAGCTGGTGACTTTCGTATTTCCTTAAAGGTCATAAGGGAAAGGAGGGGGATTTGATTTAAGTAGTTAAGTAAGTCTCAAGCAGTATAAGAACAAGTCTTTTGACCACAAGCATACTCAGTACAATAATTAAAAAAATGGATTTGAAACTCCTATTATAGGACACTCAAGAGTTTAAAAGGAATGACAAGTTAGTATCCAGGGAGAGGACATGCATGTGGACTTTCCAATATCAGATGTTACCTCCTTTATGGCCATTGACCTACTGACCATGGTACAGTTTTGCAAAAGACATGAAAAGACATTCTAAAAACTAAACCTAGCCGGGTGTGGTGGTGGCACACACCTGTAATCCCAGCGGCTTGGGAGGCTGAGGCAGGAGGATTAGGAGTTCAAAGCCAGCTTCAGCAACTGAGCGAGGCCCTAAGCAACTCAGTGAGACCCTGTCTCTAAATAAAATACAAAATAGGCCTGGGGATGTGGCTCAGTGGCCGAGTGTCCATGAGTTCAATCCCTGGTTCCAAAAAAAAAACCCTAAAAAACTAAACCTATTTAGAGCCAATACATTGTGGACTGTTTTGTGTACAGCTTGTGTTAGTTCCAGCCTCTGTACAGTCTAAGAATGCTATTTCTTCTTTTAAAGTCCTTCCCTTACTTTTGAATCATTTTTGAATTTACAAACACCTCGCCTAGTTACATACCACGTTATGCCAGTTAAACCCAGATCCACCATTACAATGTTAAGGACATGCCTGTGTTCTCATTGAATATACTAAACCTTGAAGAGCGAATACCTCTACAATAGCCATGTTTGAAAAAAAGTGTTTAAATGTGAAATAGTGGATCTAGTTTCAAGAACTTAGCTATGAATAAGATAACTTCTCATTTAATAGTCAAAAGAAAGGAAGGTCCCTTAGAGGTTTGAAATTTTATGACTGCAAACTTGTTCTTTAAAATGTAAATAAAGAGAATGTGAACACTCCTCAATGCTCTGTAATTCTGCAAGTTTATGGTCTCAGGGTCTACTCTTGCTCTGATTTGTGGTTGCTCCAGAACTCTCGCTCACTGGCATATCTTACCTGTCACTCTTCCCCTCTCTTTCCCATGCAGACCCACAACCAGCCCCTTCTCCTTGGTTTTCCCTGAATAATTCTCACATATGGCATCTGTGTGCAGTAGACATTCCTAGCTATTTAGGTGTGCCATTTGGGGAGAAGTCACACATACATAATTTAGAATTAAATATTACTTTTATTCTTGAGAATTCTCCTGGGAAGTGTAATTCCTACTCTTGAGGTAGGGACTACATATAATGGTTTCTTTCCAGAGAGTACAATATGGAAAAGGCCCGTGGGATGGGCAGAATAACTGTAGTGGAGAAGCCTGGTACACGCTGCCTTAGCCAGCTCATTACCATCAACAGCACGGGAGATAAACCCTGTTCAGAGTGAAAGTGGCACTTCCCTCTGTGATATTTCTCCCCAACCCACTAACCCCAATCTAATTATAAGAAAAACATCGACCAGTCTTAATAGAGGGGCCACCTATACTACGCCTGACCAGGACTCTTAAAACTCTCCAGGTCATGAAAAATAAGGCAAGTTTAAGAAGCTGTCACAATCTAAGGAGCCATGATGACTGAATGTGATGCAGGTTCTAGAACAGAAAAAGGATATTAGGTAAAAATTAGGGAAATCCAAATAAACAGTGGTCCCTGGTCTCATACCTGAATCAGGAAACTTCTCCCATCAGTTAGCCTCCTTGCTTTGTTTGTCAGGGGCTGGCCCTGTCATCCTGCACCACCCACATCGTGGTCCTTCTCCTCATACTTCTTCTGTGCTGGGGGACCTATAAGAACCCCATCCCCATTAATTTCTTTCATGGGGCACTTGGGATTTTTTTTTTTTTTGTCTCATCTTAGTTCATCCAGTTGCTCTTGAACATGCCATTATTGTCTCTTTCCACTTCAAACAAATTATTTGTTAAGAGCTGATCCCTAGCCCAGATTAAGTTTTTGGGGACTTTGAGAATCATGATCTTTCAGTGTGGCCAGCCTAGGACATCTCAATATCCTAGAGGAACACTACTAACTGTGGAGAGAAGGGTTTGCTCATCTTTCCAGTCTTCATCCTAATATTAATTACATGTTCTTCTCAAAATCAACATTGAAATAGTTCTAAACCATTTACTCAGGGTGGGAAAAAGTAACTTCCATGAAACTTTTGAGTAGCAGATTTTACATTAGCTTTCAAATATCATCATTCCTACTGAAATTCTATTCAGGTTGCATAGTGGGTTCAGATCCATGTTGTTCTCATCAAGATCAGGCTAAAGAGAAAAAAGGGGGAAAAAAAAAAAAAAAAAGGGAAAAGAGATGTACTTGCACTTTGCTGGAACAGCACATAGTTATCTCATTTAGTCCCACATGGATATTTGAAGTAGATATTTTTGTCCCAATTTTAAGCATGGAGGCTGCAGTGAATGAGCTTGTGCAGGACAGAGCAGTCCAAGTGGCCCACCCAGAGTGTGCAGCTGGGCTCTGCTGGACCCCGGAGCTCCGGCTGTGCTCATGGCCCTGCCCCGACTCTCTGTGCACTCCAGCAGGCCTGGTGCCAGTGTCATGGAAAGTGACTTCTTCCAGTCCTTGACTTGTGTCTTTGTTTGTTGCCAGTGCTCTCCAAAGGTAGAAGTTTTCCTCTGCCAGTTGCTTATCCTCATCAGCACTGTCATTCTCCTCCTCATCCTCACAGACTCTAGAGGATCAGCAGATTCCTCCTGGGGATTTTGTGAGAAGACACAGAAAAGTTATTCAGGGTCTATTCTCTTTTGACTCAAGATAAGCCTCAGGGCTACCCTGCCACGTGGGGAGGATGGCATAACTTCCATTACCTATGTTCTCATGACTTTTTCCAGAGTTCTCATCCATGGTAGCTATACGAAAAAGGGAAAGGAAACATAATTAAGGTCAGGTGGGCAGCCAGGATGAGAAAAATAGATTTGGGAGGTGAAATCAGTCCTTGTGGGGTGTCAGGGTCTCTTATGAAGTCATTTTACTAAACCACAGAGGCATCCAGCACCACTTTGGACCATCACCTGACCTTTCCACTCCGAGGCCAGGGCTGAAGCTGCCTAGACAGATGAAGTTGAAGACCATGATTGACACCAAGGCCTCATGCTTCTATCTCTAGAAGCCTTTAGGGAAAAGACTTCTGGAATTGGGGACAGAGGTTTAAACAGGACAGTAACAAGCACATTTAATTCAACTTAGCAAGCTTGTGAGTTCTTCTGAGTTTTTTTTTTTTTTAAATCAATCCTAACAACAATGATAGAAGTAGAATTCTATAATAGGGCTTCTTAAGAATGACCTAGTTTCTGTTAAACCACATTTAAATTTTGAGCCCTTTAGACTTAACCACCCTATAGAGCAACACACTGCTAGAATGTGGTTATCCTGCATAGCTGTCAAACTCTTTTGGAGGTAGAGTTCTCTGGTAGAGTTTCTGCAACAAGTTCAGATTGTTTGAATGGTAGAAACCTGCCCTACCAGAGGGGTCAGGCAGCAACAGTGATGGAAAATTTGCAAGGAAAAGATTTTATTACAATAATATTACAGTGCAAAAATATGTAATGTGATTAAAGGATCAGTGTGACTGAAAAGAGGTTGGAAGGAAAAGTCGAGGTCAGCAGAAGCAGTTTAAATAGATAAATAAATAAATAATTTCTTCACTAAGAAAGAAATAAGAGCTTGCTATTTTGTGCATTCTAAGTTTGGGGAGAGCACAAGCTAAAGTTGGGACCTGGATTTGGAAATGGTGTGTGACAGTCAGGTTACTACAGAGAGAAATCAGTGATTGGAAAAGTAAAACTAGCAAGAAGCAAGTTACAGGCCAGTTACTTAATGTTTATAGAGATGCTGCTTCTCCTCCCCCACCTCTTCCTCCTCTTCCTTTTCCTCTTTCTCTTCATTCTTGTTATTTGAGTATACTTTGGGGATTGCACCTAAGTCAAATGATGTATTTTATATTATCTGAGCATGTGTGTGTGCTTGTGTGTGCATGTGCACACATGTGCGTGCGCACGCACACACACACACACACACAAGATTTATTCTCACGCACACACACACACACACAAGATTTATTCTCACTTTTTACATTTTCCAGACCTGAAATAAATCTAAGAATTTGGGCCTACTTATTGCACAGAAGGTTGAAAGTTGTAAAGTATTAGGTTAAATCATGTGAAATAGTTTTTCTTTTTTTTTTTGGAAGCACACACTCTTTTTCTTTTTTTAAGTTTCTTCTAACTGGTTATACATGATAGTAGAATGCATTTTGACACATTGTACACAAATGGAGCATCACTTCTCATTCCTCTGGCTGTACATGGTGCTGAGTCACATCAGTTGTGTAATCATACATGCATATAGGGTAATAATGTCTGTCTCATTCCACCATCCTTCCCATCCCACTGCCCCATCCCTCCCCTCACTCCCCTCTGCACAATCCAAAGTTCTTTCATTCTTCCCTACCCCCTCCCCATTATGGATCAGCATCCGCTTATCAGAGAAAACATTCAACCTTTGTTTTTTGGGGATTGGCTTATTTCACTTAGAATGATATTCTCTAGTTGAAATAGTTTTTGTAGGAAAAAAAGTCAAACAGTAACTTCACATGATCAAATCTGTTGAAGGGTTTGGTAAATTCTAGGTGTGTCATAAAATAAAATATCATCCATTATCTGATGGTAGTTATCAAGGATGAAGCTTCATACTTGAAGTTGAAGAGTCCTTCTGACGTTTATCCCAAAACATCAAGCTTTTGGGCCAGATAGAAACCATTTTGGACTTTGGGAGTCAGAAGACCTAGATTTTAATTTACATTTTCATTAAAAGAGATGATCCCAGGGCATTGTGGCACATGCCTGTAGTCCTAGCATTTGGGAGGCTTCCCTTGAGTCAGGAATTTGAGAGCAGCCTGGGAAATACCCAGACACTGGTGGAGAGAGAGAGAGAGAGAGAGAGAGAGAGAGAGAGAGAGAGAAAGAAAGAGAGGGAGAGAGAAAGAGAGAGAATAACAAAAGAAAAAAGATTATAATTAAATATAATTGATATCTTTAATGTATGACTTTTTTAGAATTTCTTTTAGTCAAATGAAAAAAGTGTTGAAGGACTTTGAAAAGTTAAGAGATTATATTGGTAAACATAGTCTCATTGTTACTAAGTGCAGGGGAATTAGGCTGAGAACCTTCAGGCAGGAGAACACAACCTTGAATGAGAGAGACCCAGCCGATTTCCCAGAATTCTAAGTAGTTGATCCGGCAGCTATTGTAAGCAGGAGATTTCTTCCCGTAATGTGAGAATGGTCCTGGGGAGCTTGGCTTTGATAAAAATGGAGACATCATTTGGATGGCACCATATTTTTTTAAATTAAAAATATCTTTAGCTTTCAGCTGAGAACAGCAAGGAACAAATGGTTCTGTATGTCACCAGATCTAGTGGAGACAGGTGGTGTGCTCAGCTTTGCCCTGGGGGCTTTTCTCACATGCCAAGAACACCGTGTTGCCAAATTCCAAGGTGGTTTTAATGGTTGAGCCAATAAAAGCTCGCACCTGCTTTTCCTCCTGTAGCACAGTGGCATCTAATGAGAACTCCCCCAGGACTGGATTCTCAGCAACCCTGGGTCTCAGAGATGCCTCTTTGCATTTTGCTCACAGGTATTTCTCACCGGGCAGTGGAGCTTCAGGCAAGCTGCTTCTCGAACATGCTCATCAGTTGGCTTGGTTTACAGTTCGAGGTTTGGCTGAGATTTTCTTTGGAGGGGAAAAAAAATCACTGATAGGGTTTGAAGAACACAATGTGAAGAAAGCATATGCCATTGGACCAGTTTTTTTTTTTCTTTTTTTTCAAGCACAAAGGGAGATGGAGCATTTGGGGGAAGGGGTGGGTAGATGGGGAGTGGGAAGGAAATCCCATCCACTTTCCTTGTCCACTTCTAGTCCACAGCTGTGCACACGTTCTATCATGCCTTCTTAGCATCCTGCAAGGCAGGCAGCATTACATGCCATCTTATGGATAGAGAGACTGAGTTTCAACAGTAAAGCATTCTAGACAATGCTTGAAAAGAAGATTTTTGTTTACCACGATTTAGTACTAGATGGATAAAACTGCAGCATGGAAAAAAAAAATCTGTTTGTCACAAAAATTTTGTACTGATCTTCTTGTTTGATACCAAAAGTTGCCATAAGCTGCAGGGAACCTGGTGAAGTGGAATTTACATGTGTTATTCCTTTCTTCTTAAGACAATCTGTCCTTCAGATTTCCTGGCCAATTGTTTCTAGCTTTTTGTGATTTTCTCACCTGGGAACAAAACTTCTTTATTTTGGGAAGGTCCTTTAGTTTTGTAGATAGAAAGGGAATACCTACCGACTATGCTGGGACTTGAAGAAACCTGGGGTCCATAGATGGGTAGGAGTGGTTATATATTCTCCAAAAGTTATTATTTTGCAGAGCTTCAAGGTTGCTGGGCAGAGTCATGGGCAAATCTTCATGAAGTCTCTTAAGGGGAAATCCGTTCTGTTCCTCTTTGAGGATCTAACTTGTTCTCCTGGTGACTGATCTGAGTTTCACACTGTTAGAGAGGAGGTTGCTGGTGCTCAAAGTCCCCTGGCTAACCTGCCCTAGCAGGGGCCTCTGTTCTGAAAATAGCTTCCTCTTCTCCATAAATTGCAAAATCTGTATTGAAGAGTAGGCCTAATGCTGGAGACAGGGCTCTTTGGAATGGAGTGTCCAGGTGGGCGAGGCTGGGAGAGGGAAATCTTCATCCTCAGCTGCTTTTCTGTTTATGGGTCTCAGTTCCCATGTCTTTTCCTGGCATTGATAAGCCCAAAGGCCCTTGAGTTCTGGGACCCCTGCTCATTGATAGGTTCTGGCACCAGAATTCTATGTTCTGCTTTTGGCAGCACCACTGTGGGGTGTCCCCGGGGCAGACGATTAGCACACTTTAACTGATCGAGGCAACTTTATACCTGTCCCTTGGCAAGGGGATAGTAACCACATCTGTGTTTGGATTGAATGGGGATCCCTGGGATTTTTGTTCCATTCAGATAAGGGGCCTGCAGATAGAAAGACAGCCTCACCAGAAGAGGAAGTGATCTGGGAATCATATGCTTTTCATGTCAGAGTATGTTGATGATGCACTTAAAGGGTTCCTTTGTACAAAATTTTGAATTTAAAAAGTTTCTTCAAATTCCCTGGTCCTGTTTGTTCTTTTCCTCTTGAAGAAATGGGAATTCAGTACACTTATTTAGCGGCTTCTACTGTGATTTTTAACACTGATTATGATCCAATTGCTAAAGTTTTAAGGTTTTAAAGTTATAGTAAGCACTGTGTGATCACCAACAGACAGTAAGAATGGAAATAATTAGATTTTAGTCTGTTCTGGAAATTTTAGTAGCTGTTTGGTAAGTTCTTGTTCTTTGTCTTCCTGGAGCATTCCAAATACTTGTTTATCACAGAGGTGTTATCACATGCTGCTAAGCATATACACACGTTTGATAAAACAAGGATCATGTGATATATATAATTTTGCATCCTTGTTTCCCCACTTAACATTACGTAATTAAATATTTTTCAAAAGTGTGACTTTTAATGGGCAGATTGTATATTCTTGTAAAAACACATTCTGATTTATTTGAGCAAGTTTGAGACGTATTGTGTATTTCGAGCTTCACCATTCAAAGTAGCGCTACGATGAACATCCTTGCAGAATATCTCCGTGATCTTCTCTGATGATTCTGTTAAGGTTGCCTCTCACTATGAAATTTCTGAATCTAAAAGCCAGTTGAAGTGTCTTCACACCTATGTCAGACAGTTCTTGTTGGTATAGATGCTAATAATTTAAAAAAATTGCCAACGTGATCACTGAAGGTTGGGCACCTTTTATCTCCCTCTTGATTTTTGCTTTCCTTTGCTTTGATTGCTATTAAGTCAAGCTATTTTATTATTCTGATTCTTGGTATTTTGTGAATTGCCTAATAATGTTCATTGTTTTTCCACCAGAATATTTATTTTTCATTATTTCATTACTTGCAAGTGTATTTGTTTGTGTTTAGGGGAATTACCTCTTTGTCTTAATCACTGAGTATTCCTGACTTTTATGCTAGTTATTAACATGGTTTTTATTTTTATGCATTCAAATCTATCAATTTACCTGCTTTGATATATTTCATAACACAGCTCAGTCTATTCTTTACAAATATGTCAGGCGGCAGAAAATCTTTTCTAAAAATAAGTGTTTTGACTGTTGACCTACTATTGCTCCTCTATTATGCTTTAGGGGAAATGAGTTTTATTAATATACTTCTTAGGAAACATTTTGGAAACACTTTTTTTTCAGGTGTTTTCCATTCTGTGTCAAAATACTTTCTCTTTGTATGGAATATAAATAATCTGTTCCCTTGCCTGTGTTCCTATGGGATGTTACTGTTTTTCTTTCAGAGTTAGGCACATCCTTGACTATCCTTATTATAATTGGAATTCCTGTCAATATTCAAACTTTAGATGGCTTAATATGGTATCTGTGGCAGATATTGCCTGGCTATTCACCAAAGTTGCTTCCTCTTCCTCGGGATCACACAGTTACATGCATTCTCAGTCATGTGTTTTTGGTTAACTGTAGCACATCAACTGGCTTGTGGCTAATGAAATGCAACACTTGTGAAGACACTTCAACTGGCTTTTAGATTCAGAAATTTCATAGTGAGAGGCAACCTTAACAGAATCATCAGAGAAGATCACGGAGATATTCTGCAAGGATGTTCATCGTAGCGCTACTTTGAATGGTGAAGCTCGAAATACACAATACGTCTCAAACTTGCTCAAATAAATCAGAATGTGTTTTTACAAGAATATACAATCTGCCCATTAAAAGTCACACTTTTGAAAAATATTTAATTACGTAATGTTAAGTGGGGAAACAAGGATGCAAAAAATGCACTTGTGGCTAAAAAAATGCACTTCTACACTTGGTCCACATTCACACCTCTTACTAGATCCTCTACTGTTTCCAAGATGGCATCAACATTAGGCATCAAAGCTGGTGGAGCCAAGGGTTGGAAGAATCCTGAGACCCTACATCATCACCAGTCTGAACCTTTCTTTTGAATCTATGTGGAGGAGAAACCAATTTCTGTTTGGGTAAGCCAGTGGGCCTTGGAGAGTTATTGACTGCAGAAACTGGTGTTACCTTAACCAATACTCTATTTTTATGGTAAATTAGTGAAAACTTAGATTCATGTCAGATTGTAACATTGTATGCAAAGAAAGTAGACTGATGTGGGCTGAGTCAAAGTGGAGGGATCTATCTAGAGGCACGTTCCATTGGGGCTCTGTCCTGAAAGGGGTGAGAAACTGGAGAATAAGAGAGTTAGAAGAAGCCATGATCACTATTATCATATATCTCAATGTCTTTATGTGTGACTTAAGGGAAGAGAATTATGACTAGTAACTAGAAATCATGGGAAGGCAAATTTTGCTTATCACAAAGAATTTTTAAAACGACAGAATGTACTGCCTTGGGAGGACACGAGGTCTCATTCACTATAAGAGGTTGGTAATTACCTGTCATGGATGCCTTTGGTGGAAGTAGAATTATGAGACCATTAAGATCTTCTCCACATTTGAAAGTCAATGAGACTATGAACTACTGTGCTACGTTATTGTTATGGTTGGCTCCTTAGGCATCTTTCCAGTCATCTTTCCATCCTTCCAGATAGTTTCTCTCTTCCTGGCATTGCAGGATTGATGGGCTATTTGTGACAGCTTCATTTGAATCACAGTGATATAGTTTGTTGTTCTATCCAGAAACTTTCCTGGACCCTCCATTAGGTTTGCTTTCAGTTACAGGTTAAAAAACCTGGAACTTTACTGGCTCATATAATGGAAAGTTCAGAAGAAGGCCAAGCTTCAGGGAAGGCTGATTCAATAACTTAAGGATATCATCAGCACTCAGATTCTTTCCATCTCTCCACCTGCTATTGCTGTGCCATTTCCATTCTGCAGTTCTGTCCCTCATTGTTGGAAGTGATGCCAGAAACAACTGGTGTAACATGTTTCCTCAATCATGACTTCAAGAATAGATGAGTTGCAGGAAACAGAATTTGGAAATATGGTGCATGTCAAAAAGATGTAGAAAATCAAGGAAGATGTGTGAGATAGGATGTGAAAGAGTCTTGAAAAACCAGGACAAGTGGTTAAATCTAATCAATTGATTATTAACTAATCACTGTGCTCAATGATTAATAGGGAAGTCCCTTCGGCTCTGGAGCAGAGAAATGACATAATGGAAAGTGTGTTCAGGTAGTCTAGTCTAATGTCATGTCATTGTTAACAGTCTTGAGTGCAGAGAAACCATAACTGGAGAAAACATTTCCTTTTTGAAGGTGTTTCAGTGGCATGTTAGAATATTTCATAAGAACCTGTGAAGGCCAATTATTGCATATTCAGGAATTTTGCATGCCATTTGTTGATAACCTGAATTGACTGTGAAGAAATATTTACACCATGGAAAATGGCAAACGGTACATGTCAGGGCTTTCGCCCTCCGTAAAGCCAGTTACTGGCACAACACTGGGTTGCTCAATGCATCTAATTTTATTAATCTGCTCTAGGATTATAAGAACTCCAATTATATAAAATGGAAAAATAATTTCTAAGACCAAAGTATATCACACAAGACCTCATGGAGTCAATGCCTAATAATCTATTCCCCTTCTTTCCAAATGATTAGTGACTACTCATTTATTTCATGTGAAGTACCTCAAAGGCATTATTCTAACTTAGCACTTCTCAAACTTCCATGTGCATGTTGATTACCTGAAGATTCTAAATGTAGCTTCTGATTGAGTAGATCTGGAGAGGTGTCTGAGATCTTGCCTATGTAGCAAGCTCCCAGTTGATGCCATTACTACTAGACTGGAAACTTTGAGTAGTAAGACTCCAGGCCTATTTCAGCCATTAATTCTCTAATTTGTTCCAGGAGAAAGGGTAAGGAGAGCCTACTGTTGGAAGCACTACCAGTGATTTGACTAAAGCCAGTTACTGAACTGATCAGCAGTCAGATTAGCTTGATTGACTCAAGCAATCAAGAAATAAGAGCAAGAATGGAAGAGATGCTTCTCCTTTTTCTTTTGGGTTTGCTTCTGTTGCAGGTGATCATATGTTCCATTGTTCTATCAAGGTAAAAAAATGGATGCAGACTCCCAAATTGAGCTGGGTAGACTCTACCATGACACAGCTTTGTCTATATGACACATTGTGTTATTTTTAACCTTGTTGCCCAGGAATCAGTTTTCAAGGGTGGATGATTGCACCACCCTTGAGATCTCTGGGTCACTGAAAGATTACTGTGGGGTTTTGGGTGAAAAGGTATAAGCGTCTACATTTTTCTTGGAAATAGCAAAGTGAATTAGGCACACTTGATCCTCTACTTTTTTAGTTTTAAGGAACTCTCTCAGGAGTAACTGATGTATCTAGGATTGTAGATCTCCATCCAGGATCTAGTAATTTCACAAAGTAGATCTTGGTGAAATGCCAGCTTTTATTGCTAGTTTTGAAATTTCTCTGGATTCTGTTCTGATAAATCTTTTATTATGGCCCAGGCCGAATGACTGTTAGACTCAAGTCAGACTCTGTTTTGTCTCTGGAAATGAGGGAACAGTGGGAAAGGCAGGGACTCTACAGAGTGCCCTGGAAATTTCTTTGTGAACTTGAGCTGAAAGTACAGTTAGCAAATGGACACTGGGATGCCCCCAAAATGCCACAATCAGTCCAGATGTTGTCTTAGCAACATCTTAAACAACATTTTTGTAGGTTGTTTTTACCACCAAAGAATTAGCTTACCATTGGACAGGCCTGAGAATTTGACAATGAGGTAAGGCAGAACCATTGAATTTAATCCTGGAAGAGCCCTAGGAAATACTCCAACCCAACCTTCAGGTTTTATAGATGAGAAACCTATGGCTCAGAGATTTTATAGTTTACCCAAAGACCCTCTGCTAGCTAGAGACAGGGCCAAGACTAGAACTCAGGTCCCCCGATGTCCTTTATTACACCATAAATTGTCAAGTCACTACCAGCTTCTATGCTAACAGTTTTACTTGTGTTTTCTCACAAAACCATACAAAATAGCTACCATTCATTTATCCATTCATTCATGTGTGCCAGATACACTTACTATGTACCTACTATGTCTAAGTTGCTGAATATTGGGTTCCTTCATTAATATTCTTATAATATTCTGGGAGCAGAAGACAATGACTTAATAAGCCAATAAATAGAATCATTTTGACAGTGACAGTGCTATGGTGAGAAGGATACAGGCTAGGATGAGGATGGAGGGTGCCTGAGGTGGGAGAAGATAGCTTTCAATTGAGGAGGTGACATTAGGGCTGAAATCTGTGACAAGCAAGGTATTTCAGAAAGAAAAGACAGCAAATGTAAAAGCCCAGGGAAGGAAGGAGCTTGGTATATTCAAAAAATAGGAATAAATTCAGAGTGATCAATGGCAAGGGAAAAAGCAAAATGAGATAAGAACCATGGAGCATCCTCAAGGCCAAGGTAAAGAGTTTGGAAAAGTGGAAAGCCTTTGGGGGTGGGGGGTTTAAATCAGGAAAGTGAAATGATACTATTTCCAGTTACCATTGTTTCTGTTTCTTTTCTATCACTTCCTTGGTTTACAACTGAGAAGCCAAGAAACACAGAGGTCCCGTGACTTGGCCAGGGTCACTGGGCTCTTAAGTGGCATGGGTGGCATAGCTGTGGTTTGAACAACTCCAAATCCCACCCTGCTCCATTTTCCATTTTTTCTGACACCAGTTTTTTGCTCCTCTATCACACTATTCCTCCATGTAAAGTAGTTCTATGTGAAATAAATTTTTAAAAACTTTTTCTAAGCTTACTAAGCTTGAACTAATATATATATATATTAGTTACTAATTAGTTATATATTAATTATTAATTAGTTACAAATTAGTTATATATTAATATATTAATTAGTTACTAATTAGTTATATATTATTATTACTATATATATATACACACACACACATATATATATATATATATATATATATGTTTTTTTTTTTTTTTTTCCTCCTGAGAAATGGGTCAGGGGCAGTGTGCTTCACTTCATTCTGTTCTTAAAATACTAAAGGAACTTATTTTTTCCTTGGGTGGATTCTGATGTTAAAAGTCTAACAGCAGCTACTTTGCTGGCTTTTGCTCTCACCAGTCTTGCCATTATCTTTTGGACACTGGCCAGACTGATGCAGTGGACAGCATGGTGGGTACTGATGCATTTCAATGGAAATGTACAGAAAATGGAAATGAATGACATGCGAGCTCTTTTAAGTTCTTTCCTGTGAACCTGAAAGAATTAGCAAATAAGGTGATTTTTTTCTGCCCTTCCTTCGTAATTCCATCCAAATGCTGTTCAACACAGCTGAGCAAGATAGATGTTCACGTAATATGTATGTGTGGGGGGGTGTGGGGGGATTGGGCGAGGGATAGATATTGTGAAATGAAGGAAGGGATGTTTTGGTGGCTAAGGGCAGGACACTGGAACCCAAGTAGGATGAGGAGAGTATCTGTACAGTCATAGGTGTTGAAGCCTGAGAGGGGTAAAAAGGTCGTTGTTTGTGGTGTGGGATGGGGAGCAATGACAGAGTGAGCAATAGCTATGAGCAACCCAGAACCCAGAGTTTGGCTTCTAAAACCAGGGCTCCTTGGAGAAATGACTTATTTCACTGCTGGGGCAGGGAAAGTACAAGATGAGCTTGGAATATCACATTGTGCCAAAAAATAAGACTCGAAGAATGATGAAGGCATGTGAAAAGGACTCAGAGGCCAACTGCAAGGGCTCCCAGTGACCACATGTGGGATAATTTGGACATTGAAAGTGATAACAGATAATAACCCAATGGATAAAACAGGAATCAGAGTCCACATTAACACAAATAAATAAATTAATTGCCAAATATAAAACTTGAAAATTTCTTGAGGGATGAGATATTTACAGTTTCAAAGTGACTTCTTATGAAATACTAACAAATTACAAAATAAAAATGAGTAATCTACATGTGCATATCAGCCAAGTTTCTCCAGTTAACATCATCAGGAATGCAACAAATGAAAATTATGTGCCATCCGTTAAAGGCAGGGGACAGTGCCCAGTACCTCCTCTGTGAGATTCCTGCCCAAGATGCCTACTCAGAATTGAATCATGAGGATATACCAGAAAAATTCACACTGAGGGTCATTCCCAAACATACTAGGCTATACTCTTTTAAATGCCAGGGTTGTGAAGGTTCAGAAAAGATCAAGAAGCTGTTGCAGATGGAAGGATGCTGAACAGCCATGACAGGTAAATGTGACCTGTGATTCAGGACTGGCTCCTTTTACTAGAAAAGGCATCACTGGGCCAACTGGATGAATGTAAATGGATTGAGGATGTGGTGTTACTTCCATGTGGGTCTCCAGGTTGGGGTGGTCAGCATGTGGTTATAGGATAAATACACTAAAGCATTCCCAAGGTGATATGTTTAATACCAGTGGCTACTTTCAAATTGTTCAGAGATGTTCTTCCTGCAATTTTTCTAATGTTTATAACTGTTTCCAAATAAAACGTTTAAAAATTAAATAAAAGCAGGGTAGAAGTTCAAGAAATTAGAGTCTCTCATATGTTATACAATTGTATTTAAAATGAAACCTTGTCATGACGCATCCTGGCTCAGAAACCAGACAGCCTGGATTTGAATCCTAGGTCTTTATCCTCTTCATACCTTAGTTTCCTCTTCTGTCAGAGTGCAGAGGATAATAACCCATTGGACATGGCTGAGAGGATATTTCAGTGAGATAATCATGTAAAACTTAGAAAAGGTTCTGGTATATGGCAAACAGTATTAGTTATTGCCCATATTATCCCATAAGCAGCTAAAAACATCTGTGTAATTTAGCATCCTCAGTCCTTAGTAACAGTTCCTTGAATGATTTCCAAGAAAGTCCATCCTTGGATCTCTTCCCTATGCTCAATGGTATTGTAACTGAGCTCCAGTTTATGTGACCCATTATGCTGTAAAAATACATTATGAGATTGTGGTAACAGAGTTATAGATATTCCTAAAAGTCACTGAGCAGCCTGTTGGTTTCTCTATGGTCACCTAGATCTAGATTGTGAGATGGGACCAGATAAAAACATTTGATCAGCAGTGCCCATAGCCCAGATTGTAGACAGCCAAAGGCTAATTTCTTTGGGTTTGAAATCCAGAATTGTCTATGGTTGTTCCATTTTTGAATGAGAAGGAACCTCATAAATCACTGGGTCCGACTCTCCATTTTATAGGCAAGGGGACTGAGGCCCAGAATGGCAAAGGGGCCTCAGGTGAGATCATGCTGCTGGAGTTGGAATGCTGAGATGTCCTGACACAGAAGTAAAATAATCTGGGCCATGCTGAGGTCCCATGAGAGAAGGAGGAAGTGTTTCTGGAGGAGAAATACAATCTTTCTGGTGGTGGAGGATCTTACCAATTTGGGGGCCTGTGCTGTGGGGTACCTTGACCCATCACACCTCAGCCTGGAAGCTCCATACCAACGGCTTGGTAAGCTCTGAACTCTGAAAATCCCCAGAGTTTCTCTGGAATTTGGTGTAGCATGTACCACATGCCATAGACAAAGCACTGTTTAATCTCTTTATTGCCATCCGTGTGTTCGAGCAGGCTGTTGTATAACCAGACAAGGTGTCAGGCCCTTAGCCCTGGTCTCCTGACGGGTCTCTTGATTCATTGGTTGAGCCAGATTCCTCAAGTGCTCTGGTCACTTTGGTGTCCATTCCACATTTTAGGAGATTCCAACTATTTTTGGTAAGAAAACAAATATCTTCCAGGCTGCCAGCAGGTTTGCCAAGACACATCCTGATTCATTATACAACCACCAAGATACAAAGCCCTAAAAATAGCGAACTTGCTTTAATGTTTCGTTTGGCATCAGGATGCTAAGTTCATATTAACTGCAGTCAGTATTTTAGACTGATTTCATTTAATTTCCTGGGTATTATGCTCTTTGGCTCTGGAGGGCAACTTCTTGTTTATCTTTATCTCTGCTTGGCTTCAGATTAAGGATCTGTGCTTAAAAAGAAAATAAAAAAATCCCTAACTTTTCTTTTCATCACCCATCTGTTTAATAATTATTTTCCCTTTTCTTTTTTTAACTTGCTTGCTATGCTAACATTATTGTGTCTAAATAGAATGTCTATATTTGATTGCATTGTTCCTTTTAAAATCTTTTTCCTTATTTGTTTAGTTAGAATTTATCATATGCCAGAGCTAGAACCCTCTCAATAATGCAAAAATCAAAATGACTTTCACAAATCCCAGTGGATTAATAATAATGTGTGTATTTATCTCTGAGATCCATTAAGGAAGAAATCTTTCCTATTTCTATTTCTTTGGGGGGGGGACATTAAAATTTTAATTTAAATGTAGTTTGTTTAGGATTTAACTTTTCCCCAATTGGCATCTCTATATTTTATTAAGTTGCAAAATAAACTTCAGATAAAATGCATTTTGAGAAAGGAAGTGAAGTGCAGTTGGTACATTCTGATTATATTCTCCCAGCTAGGCATGATGGCCTGTGTTAGGGATAGGGTTTCAGCCTTACAATATGTATTCTTCTTTCATTTTCCTTGCTTAGTTGTATGAGGTCAAGTTTAACTGGGGACTATAGAATTTAACTGTTTTCTATGTTACTTTTTTTTTTTTTTTTTGGTGTCAGGGATTGAACTCAGGGACACTCGGCCACTGAGCCACATCCCCAGCCCTTTTTTGTATTTTATTTAGAGACAGGGTCTCACTGAGTTGCTTAGGGTTTTACTAAGTTGCTGAGCTGCCTTTGAACTTGCAATCCTTCTGCCTCAGCCGCCAGAGCCATGGGATTACAGGGGAGCTCCACTGTGCCCAACCTATGTTATTTTTGATTGGCATCCAAGGAAGCATTATCTCATGTCTTTAGTAGATGTGTTCTTGCACGCTCCCTCTCCCTCTCTCTCTTTTTCTCTTCTCTTCATAATACATGTTTACACATACACATCCCTGTATTGCTATAAAATTTCACAGGAATTGCCTTTAGTGTATGTTTGCACCAGCATTTGTGGCCTATGGACCATTGGGGTCCAAGATAACTGTGACTTGGACAGTCCTACTCTACTGGGGTCTCTCTACCAGCTGTGCTTGGATGACCACTTCAAGAAACTGGTTTGAGTTGATTGATTTAACCCACATTGAACCCACATTCTGAAACCTGTTCCCTTTCCATGTTTGCCATGCAGCCAACCTGAGATTCTCCTGTTTTGGTTACAGAATAAGGAAAAATCATGATTCAGGCACAGTTCTGGCTAGAGAGAGGCTCTTTGAGGGTGGGCAATGTTCCTTTAATATGCATAATTGATTCATTAAATCAATTGTGGGGGCTTGAGGACACTTTGAAATTTTAATATAATTTCAAACTTAGAGAAAAAGTTCAAGAGTAGCACAAATAATTTGAATTTCTGGACTCTCCATAGTTCACATTTTGACTTATTTGCTCTATCATTCTCTTTTTTTCTAAACTTTTTGAGAGTAAATTGAAGAGATCACATCCCTTTACCCCAAAACACGTGAGTGCATATTTTCTAAGATCAAACATATTCCCTTCCATAGCCATATAGCTCTAATCAAAATTAGTAAATTTGACATTTGCATAGTAACTATTATCGAATTCAGTCTAGATGTAAATTTTGTTAATTATCCCAATATCTTCTATAATTATTTTTTAAATCGATTATGTTTGGAAACACTGAGCTTTCATTTGGCCACCTTCATATTTGGCCATTTCCCCCTTCATTAGTGTATTTAATTGAAATGAGACTACATTCAGAATCATTTGTTTCCTAAAGTGCTGATGTGTGTCTTACTGGAAACCTTCCAGAGTATGAGCCCGCATCTCTAGAGGCTCTTGATGTTAGAAATTTTGTCTCCTGAAACCCTCAGGTCATTGCTATATTTGCTAGATGAACAAGTAGACAAAAATCCAATTTTAGGCTCCAGATGCCCAGCTTCTTAATTATTCTTTTTATAAGGGCCACCTTGTGTCACCTCAGCTTACCCTGTTCTGTGGCCTCTGAGAGACCCCACAGGTCTACTTTCCAGTGGATTGTACATGCCTCTCCTTTGCCCTCTCCACAAAAGGGAATATTTTGTGAGCTCTGTGGAAGGCACGTCCTTTCTGTGTTTTCAGGGTCCACATCGTCCTTCCCTTTAAAAATATCAAACCAGGTCTAGGGACTTTATTGGCCCATCTCTAAATCTGCATTTAATTAATGACTATAGGGTATTTTGGGAAATCTTTAAAGTTTTTCTTCACTCTCATGGCATTTATTGAACCTGCCATTTGTTCAGTTGGACAGAGAGCAGTGATCTGATGGAGTCCTGGGAGCTGTGGGTTGGATGAAGACCCTCTGGGCTCCTGCCACCCTTTCTGCCTGTGTGATCTTGAGTGTGCATCTGAACTCCACTTTGTAGTCCAAGAGCTGAGGTTCAGAGGAGATCAGGACTTGGGTGAAGCATAGATAGCTTATTACAAGACAGGATTCCTTGTCTCAGCTCTGCCACTTACTATAGCAAGGGTCAACATCTTGGAACAATCCTTTATGAAAACGCCAATTGTCATTCTAGAACCATGCCTGGCATGTAGGAGGTAGTCAGTACTTAGCTTTATGAAGATGACAATGGTTTTATTTTTATACTATCTTTAGTACAAGTTATAGCCTACTGGTCTACCTATGCTACTGGCAGTGGCAAGCAGGTCACATGTGGGTGCTAACTGGATCACTCTGTAGGCACCACCCAGAGCACTGTGGGGAGAATTCTGGCCCCAAGATGATGCTCTTTCCCTCTTGTCCTCTTTTCTCTCTCCTCTTCTCCCCTCATGTACAAATCACTCTTGATTCTTATTGCAGAAAATCAGCCACCCTTTTGATTGAGGGAGGATGATGATTGTTCCTCCCCAAAGTAAGAATATTTTTCTCTGATGAGAGTGGGTGGGGAGGAAAGGGAGTGGGGGAGTAGGAGGGCTGGGTGAGATGAGAAAGAAAAGCAGAGGGCAAGCAAGCCAGGAGAGCTCAGAGGAAATGAGGAGGGTCTCAGGTCTGTAACTATTTCTGGTTTCCATGTGGCTTGACCCACCTGGGCAGCTAAGAAGGGCTCCCTAACCTAAAAGTTTTCAAAGTAGAAAATATTATGGTCTGTGCAGTCCTGTCATTTTCCATTGACTTTAATTAGGAATAATTTATTGAGCATCTGTGATGTCTACATCACCATCCTGATCACTGCAAAATATGGGTGACTAAGAGACATGTTCACCTTGATGTCCCTAGGGACTGAGAGCCCACCATTCCCTGTAATTCAACCAAAGCTTCTCATGTAAATTACTTAGTCAGATCTGCCATCTGGCCAGGCTCTGAGCTCTGAGAAGGCCAGAACCTTTCTCACCTTGGCATCTACAGAGTCTATCTGGAGTTGCAATGTAACTCTGTTGCTAACTACCTTGAGTTAGGCCACATGTCACAGGTTAAGTCATGTAAAAGGCTCAGCCCTATAGAAGTTCCCTTACTTTAGACACAAACTCTGGGGCTTTTAGGCCTCCTGCACTTTTCATTAATTTGTTACAAATTTAGGGGTTCCTCCTACCCACTCAAGATTAATAATATGCTAGAATGGTTCTATCCTCATCACAGTTTCATTATAAAGGATACAAGTCAGGACTAGACAAAAGAACAGATGCACAAGGTGGGGTCTGGGAGGATCCCAAATGTGAAGCTTCCTTGTCCTCGAGGTGTATGACCTTCTTGGTGTATTGATATGTATTACTGGCACAGAAACTTAGCTGAGGTTTGAATCCAGAGTTTTTCTTGGTGATTCATTACCAAGGCATGATTTATTTAACCACTGGCCACATGATGGTCTGAATTTCTAATTACCCTCCCACTCTAGAAGATCAGGCTAATATCATGTGGCTTAAAGCCCCAACTCCCTAATCATTTGGTTGATCTTTTCAGCATGGCTATCCTCTACCCTGAAACTCCCCCAGAGGTCGACCATGAGTTAGTATAAACTTAGGTGTGGGCCAAGAATACCAGATACCCCTACCACTTGGGGAAGTCCATGGATTTAGAAGCTCCCTCCCAGGAACCAGGGACAAAGACCAGTCAGATTCTTTGCTGTACAAGAGAAGTGCTCAAGAAAACTTTTTTGCTCCAAAAGAAAGATGAAGAGAGTTTATAAACACCTAAAAACCTTGCAGAATGGTGCCATGCCTGAAAATGACCACTTTGTGCACACAATGCTTAGAGAAGATGGCATCTGAGTGAGGGAGGGAGGGTTTTGATGGGCAGGTATGAGGAGAGGGGTAGGGAATGGTGCGGGGAAGTGGGGTAGGGAAGGTCTAGGGCAAGAAGCTTGGTGTGTGATTTCTGTGGGTCTGGGAACATCAGCAGCAGCTCAAAAGATGGTTGCACTGTGAAGACCTATATTTTGTGTCCTTCCAGAAATATCATGTAGTTATTTTTTCAATCTTTAGTGAAGGAGGGCATCAATCAATTTCCTACTAATAATTAGCTCTTTACTTCTTCCTTTATGTTTGAAACCATACATCATCTTACCCTCTCTTCCCTTCCTTGGCCTTCTCCAAAATAGAGTTCTATCTTCACAAAAGCTGCAGAGTATGAGCAGCATAGGGTGAACCAACATGCTGGGACCATGGGTGACAAGTTGAGAGCTAGACGGGGCTGTGTCACTTCCTGTTAGGTGACCTCAGATGAGCCCTTCACCTGTCTTTTCTGCATTACAAAATTGGAATGATAAAAGCACCTACCTCATAGGTTTGCTAAACAGATTAAGTAAATTTTTTAGGTAAATCAGTAACAACACTGCCTGGTATGAAGTCACTGATTCTTTAGCAAGATTTCCTTGGCAATTCAGAAGGACAGTGTTTTAGAGAGCTGTTGTGCTGCTGTGACTAAATGATATGACTAGCACAATTATAGAGGAGGAAAGGTTTATTTGAGGGCTCACGGGTTCAGAGGTTTTAGTCCATAGAAGTCTGGCTCCATTCCTCAGGGCTCTAGGTGAGGCTGAACTTCCTGGTGGAAGAATATGGCAGAGGGAAGCAGCTTGAATCATCAGGAAGCAGAGACAGAGTCTCCACTCAACAGATACAAATATATACCCAAAGCCATGCCCTCAACCTCCTCCAGCCATACGCTACTATTTTGGCTACCACTCAGTTAATCTCTATCAGAGGATTAAATCACTGATTGGATTAAGACTCTCACAACCCTGTCATTTCTCCTCTGAACCTTCCTGCATTGTCTCACATGTGAGCTTTTGGGTGACACATCATATCCAAACCATGACGGGGGAGTGACAGCCGTACCACTGTCTTTGACAAACTATTTAGTGCCTTCCTCTCTGTCTCTCTGGATGGGAGCCAAGAAAGATGCAGAGAAAGATGGTTGGCCTAAGGTCAAAGGCCTCTTAGCCATCAGCTGCTCCTCAGTTTACATCATGAAGACTTCACCGGCATTTTCGTGCTTCCTACAATGTTCTTTCAGTTAGAAAGAGCCAGCAGTCAGAAACTCCCAGACTGAGGACCATGTCATGTTAGGAGAAGCTATTCTTCACCAGGTGACAGAAGGGAGCCACTGTCCCCATCCTCTTAGGTCGAAAGAGAGGTTATCGTTTTTCCAAATGCAAATGTGTGATTGTCCTGACAACTCTGCTCCACTTAGCAGATGTAACAGTCCCTGGCCAGCAGGAAGAGCCCTCCTGAGAGAAATTGGGATTTGGTACCAGAGATTCAGGATGTGCAGCCCCACAAATGCCTCCAGACCTGTGGGAATGAAGGGAAGGAGGAGGGCAGAAAGGAACAGTGGGAAAGAGATGTGTGATTTCTAAAAAAAGGTGCCTTGCTGCTGCTTCCTGCCAGCCAGTTCTGTTTTGTCAGGTATATTCGCCTGAATTACAGTTTGCAGCTACATGGAGAGCTTTGCTTTTATCTGGTTGAGCATCTCTTGGCTCCCTTAGCAAGGCCTCTGGAAAAAATTAGCCCAGGACGCCTTTCATTGTCATGCGTGCTTAAATCTCTCTGGCCATCCCAGCATTCATGTCAATACATCCCACACACCCAGCCCCAAATTCCTTTTGTCTTCCCCCTCAGCCAGAGCATGTTAGGTGCTAAGTTTGCCCTCAGGCTCTTTGGGCTTATTTTTGGAGCTGATAAAGGGTCCCCAGCAAGAGGCTGATATGGCTGATAACATGTGTGCTCTGCATCTGAGATCAGAGATGAGCAGGCAAAGCAGGCCCAGGGGTGTCAGCATTAGAAGGATTTCTCTGGAATGCGGATGAAGTGAGTCTGATCAGCACTGTCCACCTGTCCTTGCCAAGTGCCTATGGCCAGGGAAACCAGGAGGAAAAGTAAGGGCAGTTCTGCCAGCTAGGGAACTATGGAAGATGGATCAGCAGGGAGAGGGGATGCTGGGATCAGAGATGTCAATGTCTGGCAGAAGAGAGGCTGCTTGCAAGCCTGCTGGAGTCAGCTGGTCTGGGGTGAGATAGAAGTGCAGGAAGGAAGGAGACATTCTTTGCACGGATGAGACCCAGTCTCTCAGTTGCCTCAGGAATAGAGGACAAGGAAGGTCAGCTGGCTGGGGCTTGCTCCCAGAGCACACAGTGGCCAGCTCCCACTTGCCCTCCTGCCCAGCATCTATCAGGAATGCCCTTGGATCTAACACTGTCCTCTCAACAACTTGCTTCTTTTTAACTGACATGACCAAAAAAATTAAAAAACAAATAAACAAACAAAACAAACAAACAAACAAACAAAAAACTCTTGGAAAAGGAATAAGGTCTTTAAATACTGACTAAACTAGGTTACCCCCTCCTCTCTCTTGCTTGCTCCAGGCCTGGCCACAGTGCTGGTGTCCTGATTTTGGGTTATGTGCTCTGAGGAGGACAGGGGCTCAGTAGGGAGGGGACTGGCCACTTGGCCCTACCAGCAGATGCCGGAGGGACAATCTGAAGCTAAACAAATAGAACATAGAAGTTCCCAGGCCTCTTTATAGCTTGAGAATCAGGACAAATATCCATCATGGAAATGACATTGAAAGAGACCAAGAAAATTGAAGTCAGTGGAGTTAAATGACTTGCTGAAGATCATTTATTTATTTGCTCCAGAAACATCTGCTGAGTGCCAGGCTCTGGGAGGAATGTTAAGATATGACATGAATAAAGTGTTTTTGAAGTCACCAGTTCCAGCAGGCTCTGATCATGGCCAGTGGCAGGTGCAAACCCAGCTGCTTCCAAACCAAGCCAGGAAGTGTTGAAGCCCCAGCTGAGGGAGGTGGGAGTAGGGGATCCAGGCTCAGTTTTGTGTTGAGGTCAGCCTCTGGTGTGCTGCCTCCCATGCATCCTTGGAGCATGACCTCCCCTTGAAATTCTTCTCTATTTGTCAAATCCTTACTGGCTTTGGCCTCAGGTTGCTGTGCACGCTCCATCTCCCTCTGTCAACATTCTGCCGGGAGACCTCCTTTCTCAAGGCTGCATTCTTTTGGTATATTTTTAATCTTCCATGTTGTTGTAAGTAACAATTATTCCAAATATTTTGTTATTACAATAGATTTTTCTAATCTCCTATAACATTTTTTTCTCATCACTTTTTAGCCTTTGGAAAAAATATTGCAACCTATTACATTTATGATTGTATTGCCGCCTGTGACCTGTCCCCAAAGCCAGTGCCACACAGTATGGGGTTTATTACAGCAGCATTACATCTCTGGGTATCTGTGTCCATCTCAGTCAATTATGCTGTGGAACAAATAAACACAAAGTATCAGTGGCACATTACAGCTGCAAGCATTTGTTTCTAGCTCATGTGACTGCAGGTCAGCTGGGCTTGGCCAGGTATGGATCCAAGCTACAGGCTTGGATCAGATCTGTCCCATATGGCTGTCATTCTTCTTGGACCAGCAGGCTGCAGGGGCATATTCTTTTCATGCCAATATCAGAAATTCAACAGGGACCCACGGAAGCAAATAATGTCTTTTAGGACCCAGACTCAGAACTTATGCATGGTCACTTCTGCCCACATTGCAATGACCAAAGCAAGTCTCATAGCCAAGCACAACATCAGTGTGGCAGAGATATATATTCTTCTAGTGGGAACAACTACAAAAGGGGAGGTGGGGGGATTGGGAAGATAAGGTAATCCGTTAGCTGTCCTGCTGCACGAGAAGGGTATCTGGGGCTCTGACAGTCTCTTAAGAAGACTTTCAATTAATCTTCTTGCGTGTAGCCTCAACATCTCCTGCTTCCAGACATACCTGGTCCTGCTAATTCCTGAGCCATTTGGTATTGTGCAACATGGATCTGGTTGCTTCTCAGATTTCCCGCTACCACTTTAGGATTCACATTTTCAGGTTTGTTCAGTCAGTGGCCACTTGCCCATCTGCTTTCCAGCGTCTGGAATTTCCTTGCTGTTGTCTCTTTCTGCATTTGTATGTCCTTGTAGGCTTCTGTCTGTAATAAAATCCTCTTACTGTCACTTGCATGGGGTTTGGGGACAGAGCAGGGTTACATGCATCATGGTTCCCACCTGGCTCTCAACCCACAACAAGCAGCCACCTCACCCTCATTGGCTGCTTTGACTTTAATTATGAGCTACTCAGAGTCCCTTGTTGCTCGGAGACAACCAAGTGAAGGAACTTTGATGAAGTGTCTGACGGGTTGGTGACTCACCTGTCAGTCTGGGTTGCAGGAATAATATCAGCTGCAGAGTAACCCTTTCTGACTCAATGTTATGTCCATAAACACCAATAAATGATAGACACTGTCTACCTCTTCAGAGTTCTGAATGCATAGTGTATTTATTTTTTACCTGATTCTGAGGCATAAGAATCATTTATAGCCATCAAGGAGGCCACACCTGTAATCCCAACAGCTCTGGAGGCTGAGGCAGGACAATTCCAAGTTCAAAGTCAGCCTCAGTCATAAGGATTGGGTATGTGGCTCAGTGATTAAGTGGCCTGGGTTCTGTCTTCGAAACAAAACAAAAAAACAAAAAAAAACCAAAAAAAAAACCAACTCATTTAGATTAACACACACACACACACACACACACACACACAAAGGAATACAGAATATATCTGTGTGGTCTGTTTGGACTGCCTTCAATTATTTTTTATCAGTTCATTGGAAATAATGGGGGAGAATTGGGGTAGGAGGGGTACATTATAAGTCACTGTGTAGTCAGCTGCTTAACTTTTTCTAATGTGGATTGACATTGGAGCTCCCATATGCCAGATGGGAAGACTAAGGACAAAGAATGCTCTAATAGTAATAACATTTATGTCCTAAAGTTTGTTACACCCACAGTTTCTCTAACAGCTCTGGGCATACACAATCCGCATGTTAGGAGCCAGAAAAGGTGAAAAACCATCTCAAAACTGAATGGAAACATTTTGGAGTACCAGTGGGACAAAGTATAGGCAGGGGAAGAAGGGAGATTGATCTGAAAGGATTATTGAACCTTGTTATGGTTTGGATTGAGGTGTCCCCCAAAAGCTCACATGTAAGACAATGCAAGAAGGTTCACAGAAGAAATGATTGGGTTATGAGAGTCACCTGATGGGATTAAATGAGTGGTAACTAGAGGAAGGTTGGGTGTGGCTGAAGGAGATGGGGCACTGGGGCATGGCTTTGGGGTATATATTTGTATCTGGCAAGTGGAGACCTCTCTCTGCTTCATGACCATCATGTGAGTTGGTTCCCTCTGCCACACTCTTCTGCCATGTTGTTCAGCCTCAGCTCGGGCCCTGAGGAATGGACCCAGCTGTCTATGGACTGAGACCTCTGAAACTGTGAGTCCCCAAATAAAGTTTTCCTCTTCTAAAGTTGTTCTGGTTGCGTTTTTAGTCACTGCAGTGGAAAAGCTGACTGACACAAACCTGCAATTGGAAAACAGGAGTTCAAATTCCAATTCTGCCTCTTACATTCTATATGACCTAGGATCATTTTCTTCATCTCTTGAGTGAGAAAACAAGTCTCCTTATTCATTGGGTTGTTAGAAAAAGTAAAGGGTCCAAGGAAAGCTGTTTGATAAATAAATGTGTTATTCAAACACAAGTCTTTATTTGAAGATACTTTTGAATATGAGCAACTTATATAGGTGCATTCGTCATAAGCCGTGCATTTTGATGTGCTTTCTATTGCTTGGAATACACTATTCCTGGAAAACTGAATGACCTCTGAGAGTTGTTTACTATCCAATAAACTTAATAATAAACACTCAGTGGGCACTTGGTTGGTGCCAGGCCCTAAGCATGTTAAGTCATCTAATACTCAGAACAACTCTATGAAATGGGTTCTCTAGCTGTTATTGTTACCGTTTTAAAATGAGGGAAACTGAAGCTCAGGAAGTTACATAAGTTGGTGAATCTTGCCTCACTGACTGGCAGGCCCAGAGCCCCACAGACAGCCTGGCTCCGGGGTCTGCAGGTGTTTACTGCCTTACACTCTGGGGTGATGGAATGGCTTCTGTGCACGCCACCATCCTCTTAGCCTCTCCTTTCCGTGCTCTTCTTCCTCTGAAGATCAACTACATATTCATGTCTCCAGGGTCCTCTCTCTGGCTTTATTTTAATCTCAAGACCCTTTCCCTAAACAGGTGCTCCACATCCATGCCTTCCATTAGCATCTATGTGCTAGTGAACTCTGTACCCATGTTCAACCCAGGTCTCCCTCGTGGCTCCCAGAGGGATTTATTCAATGCCTGTTCTCATCACTTGCATGCCTTAAAATTCACCTCCAACTCCTCCTATTTAAAGTTTTGCTCATGACCTTTTCTTCTTGCCCACTAAAGCCACTCCTTCTAGGAGTGCCCTTCACTGAAATAGGCGGGGAAAGGCACGAGATCACCCTTGAGTCTCCTTATTCACCTCCTGTGTCCATCCAGCTCATCAGTAAGTCCTGTCAACTCAGTAACCTAAATGGCTCCCTGTCAGCTTAGGCCAGCATCCTAGTCCTGACCAGCACCCTTTCTCACCTGGGTGACAGTGACAACTTCTCTGAAGGGTCTCCCTGACTCTTGTCTTGTGCTCCTGCAGTCCTTGTCTCACATTGCTGTGGATAGGACCTTTCCATGACATGAAACTAATCGTGGACCTTCCAGCTTAGAACCCTTGAAGGACCTTAAGATAAGGGCCACCTTTAACTTGGCTCCCAAGATTGGTCGTGACCTGGCCCATCCTACTTCTTCAGATTTGGCTTCCATTCTACTTCTTCTGACATTCTCTTCTACTGAAATAGCAAACTTTTGTCAGCATCTCGTGCACCTGTCTTCCACTTCAGGACCTCTGTACACAAAGTTGTTACTTTCACTAAGAACAATCTCCATCACTTTTCCACTACACATTGAGGTCCAGTTTCTAGTCATTCTTCAGGTATTAACTTAAAGGGAAAACTTTCTGAGAAGCCTTCCCTGACTCTTCTACCCTTTACTAAGTGCCCTATATAACACTAACTATCATTTATTATAGTTGTTGGGTTGATTGTCTCTCTGGCTACACTGTAAATCCCTTAAGGGCAGGTTCCATGTAGGTCTAGGTTATGACTGTCTCCCTTGAAACTAGCACAAAGCCTGGCTCATACCAGGCACTCAATAATTATTCATTGAATGTTAAATGAATGTTATACAAAAACACCAAGTTTATAAATTCCCCAAATAAAACCCCCTGAAATTCAGTATTCTTTTGTCCCTAATAGATCACCAAGTGAAAAGGCACACCAAAACCAATCATTCAAGACACATTGAGGGGATAAAAGAAAATAGGAAGCAAACTTTCCTCCCCTTTTGTAGAAAGTTCGATGTCCTATTAATTTCTGATCTTTTGTTCCCCTGTGGAAGCGAGGAGGTGATGGAGAGATAATAGGTCATGGGGCTGGAGAGGTTCTGGAGGGTATTTCTAAATGCATGTGCCCCTGAGAAAAGGGGAAATTTGAGGACCTCCTTTTTTTCAAATTGAACAAAGGAGTTGGTTCAAATACTGCAATCCAGGCCTGGAGGGAGGTGAAGCTTTGAAAGCAGGGATTGAGGACAGTGTCTGGACTCACCTTCACCATCATGAATTTCTCCTCTATGTGCACATTTCTCAAAGCCAAGCATCACCTGTGTTCCATAGCAGAAGATGCGTTGCTAGAGGTGACCTGGGCTCACACTATCAGTGGTCAAACGTGCTTATCTCCCACTCTCCTCCATATTCACTGTGATTTAATTTCCTCTGTACCAGTCCTTCATCCATATGAAGAGACCAATGGCAACTCCAGTCATTTGAGATAAAGTTCCAAATGAGAACTCCTAGTCTCTTAGCTCTCTCCAATTTTCTTCTGAATCACATGGCATGGTTTGTAATTTTAAGCTTTTTTACATGATTTTTTTTTTTTAAAACTTCTGCTACCTTCCCTATTTTAGCTCTTGCCTCCTCCCCTTCTCTACCTCCCTCCACCCCAAACCTACACCTTGACTACCAAGGGCAGGGCCTGTGTTTATTTTGTTTCTCAGAGCCTAGCATAATGTCCAGCACATAGTAGGACTTCAATAAATACTTGGTTAAAAAGTAGGTGGTTGAATGGAACTCATAATGAGGAAAGACATGCAGGAGACTCCGTGATTATTGCACATATTACCTGTGGCTCTCTAGAGTCCTGCTCGGGTTACCTTAGGTGAAAAGATTAATTGTAAGAGAGGGACAAAGAAGGATAAGAAGGCCTCTCCACAGACCTCATGCCGAGCACAATCGTTGCTCTGACAGTCCAGCAATTGTTCCGCTGCTTTCTGTGTCGGTTGCTCTGTATTTCATCTTCTGTCACACTTCAGTGCCAACCGAAGGCAAAGGCTACAAGTCTGGGATTTGAACAGAAATTTAATGATGGGGATTATTTGTAGAGGAAGAGGAATGAGCAGGGGAGACAGGCAGGTTGCTAAAACACCTTGAAACTAGCTTGGGTGAGAAGCTAGTGTTACTCTTGAATCTGGTGGTTAAAGCTGGAGTTGTGGAAGGGGCCATCAGCATCCCTAGGTGGGATGAATATGGAAGAAAGGCCTCAAAGTCTCTCTCCTCTCGCCTCTTGATCTCCTGCATCTTCCAATTGACACTGCCTGATGGGATGTAAAGATCCCACCTGGGATCTTTCCAGGGCAGTCCTGAGGCACAGATAGGCAGGAGAAAAGCTATCAGGGGCCATTCTGTGGGTGATTCCCTCTTCGCAATTCCCTGCTTGAGATCACCTTCTTCCTGCTCACATGCTCCAGTCAGCCAGTGCCTGCACTCCCTTGACTTCAGTTTTTTGCATCTGTCCTCTTGTTTCTCTGCCTCCTTCTGCATCTGTCTTCTGCTCTTCACATGTCTTGCATTTAAATTCTTCCAGAGTAAATCTGATGGTGTCACTCTTCAGTATTGGACAAGATATTCACAGGCAAGCTCATAACAACTGCCTTTGGGTCAAACACCTGTCTCTGATTTAGCTACAAAGCTGACTGACCAATGATAAAGACTCTCAGAAGGGGCCATGGGTAGCAGAGGCCTCAGAGGAAACAGTTTGTAAGTCACCTTTGTCTGGCTTGTCTAGTGCACTCACTTTTACCCCAGTGGTGACCATCTTCACATATGAAGGATGATAAAATCAATATTAGGTGCTGGAAGGGACCAACTAATACTCCCCATTAGAGTAACCAAGGACAAGTTGCTTCTGATGATCAGATTCATCAAAGCTGTAGGGTAGCAATCAAGCATGTGAAGAGAGAGCCTACAGAATGGGAGAAAATCTTTGCCATCTGCACTTCAGATAGAGCATTAATCTCCAGGATATATAAAGAACTCAACACCCAAAACACAACCCAAATCATAAACGGGCAAAGGAACTGAACAGGCACTTCACAGAAGGAGAAATATGATCAGTCAACAAATATATGAAAAATGTTCAACATCTCTAGCAATTAGAGAAATGCAAATTAAAACTACACTGAGATTCCATCTCACTCCAGTCAGAATGGCAATTATCAAGAATATAAGTAACAATAAATGTTGGTGAGGATGTGGGGGACAAAATACACTCACACATTGCTGTTAGGACTGCAAATTGGTGCAACCACTCTGGAAAGCAGTATGGAGATTCCTCAGAAAACTTGGAATGGAATCATCCTTTGACCCAGTTATCCCACTCCTCAGTCTATACCCGAAGGATTTAAAATCAGTACTACAGTGACACAGCCACATCCATGTTTATAGCAGCTCAATTCACAATAGCTAAACTATGGAACTAATCTAGGTGCCCTTCAACAGATGAATGGATAAAGAAAATGTGGTACATATACACTATGGCATATTACTCAGCTTTAAATAAGAATGAAATTATGGCGCTTATTGGTAAATGGATGGAACTGGAGACTATCATGCTAAGTGAAAAAAGCCAATCCTCCCCAAAACAAAGACTGAATGTTCTCTCTGATATGCAGATGCTAACACACAAAAAGGATGGGGGAGGTTAGAATAAAGCTCATTGGATTAGACAAAAGGGAATGAAGGGAAGGGAAGATGGCTAGGAACAGGAAAGACAATGAATCAGACGTAACTTTCTTCTGTTCATATATGAACACAACCAGTATAACTCCATATCATGTACAACCACAAAAATGGAAAGTTAGACACCATGTATGTATAATATGTCAAACTACACTCTACTGTCACATATATCTAAAAAGAACAAATTAGAAAAAGAAAAAAAAAGAGCTGCCAGGTACAGTAGTTCTTCAAACATTATGCATCCACAGCACCCAGGGTTAGATGGGATGTCTGTCTTCCCCAGTCATTGTGTTCAGAGTCTGGTTCATGGGCTGTGGCTGTTCTGCTTCTAATCAGAATAAGCATAGTCATTTATATTCATAAAACGTAAATGCATCTGTCAATGAGGTTTCTGATAAAAGGAACAGGGCATGATACTGTAGTCCTAATCAGCTCTGCAAAACCTCCTGCAGATAGAAAATGAGCATTTTCTGGTGTTTTGGGTTATGTTAGATGTTGAATTTCCAGAAAATGACAGCAATGGGTTGTTGGTCAGTTGATGGCAACAGGGCTGCTGTTTTCTTGGAGTGCCTGTTCTCTCGGGGTATGGGCTCTTCCACATCTCCTCCTTCAAGAGCAAAGCCAGACATCCCTTCCCTTTACCTTCATCTTCTGCAATTCTCATTTTTCAAGCCCCAGTCCAAATGTCCCTTCTCATGAGACAGCACTTAGGTTGTGCAGTCTAGCCACATGCATTTTGTATCTAGAGTCTCCCACTCATTTGCAGGCCCTGAATTTCTCCATCTGTAACTGTGGGTGGCAATTGGATGATCACACCTTCCAGCGTTTTCCATACTATATTATCATTGTTCTGATCCCATTTTTCTTATTGGTCTGTGAGCTATTTACAGGCAAAAGTGAGCAGTTGGTAATGGTTTGAGATTGGTTAAAAAGATGGAAAAGTGCCAAAGCACAGCAAGGTAACATCTGATAACCATCCCATATTTACAGGTGGAGAAATTAACCATATGGTACCATGGTTAAGCACGTGGGCATTAGAACTAGAGTACCAGGTTTCAAATGCTGGCTCTACCACCTATTAGCCATATGATCTTCAGAAAGTTAGTGAAACTTTCAATTCCTTAGTTTCTCCATCTGTAAAATGGAAATTAGATGAGGTATATAGATCTGTCATGGGTATTAAATGAGTTAAAGAGAAAGTCCTTGGAATAACTCCTCACACACAGTAAGCCTTTAAGGGATGATACTTTATCATTCCCTCTCTCACTGTGTTGTAAGAATTCAGTTAGGTAAACATGTAACCACCTAGAAATTCAGCTCTCAGGAAATGGTTGTGGAAGTTGTCATGTTGCATTTTTACTGTTATTTTTCATCAGGTCAGGGAGGGGCTGTGGCTCCTCTGTGTCCCATGGTGTGCTGATCACAACTCACTCCTGTCCATTTTCCACACTGTTTTGTCTTTATTCTGATTCTGCTTTCCTTACTGGTCTGTGAGCTCTTCACAGGTGACAGTAGGTAATTGATAATTGTTTGCAACTGGTTAGGGTAGAAAATTTCTAGTTCACAGCAAGGTTTGGGGTGAAGCAATCTGTGTGGTGAGAGGTGGGCAGCAGACAAGGTCAGACTTGGAAGACTCTAGCCCTCCTTGCTGGCTCAGTGGATTCTGGTACTGAATCCACTAACCTTTCCTTCAAGTAAGCTGTTTGCAGTGGTTGAAATGAAGGATGTTATGTGGAACTTGGGTCCTCTATCCCCCCCCCAATATTATATAAAATATCTGCTTGGTTTCAAATGTCGGTTTCATCCCCTTGATTTGAAATGGAATTCTACATGAAGAATTGTTTGCTATCAAAGAATTTCTATCCAAAAGGTAACTTACTTAGGAGAGGGCTAATTCCTTCATTGAGCTTATGACTTCAGGTTTTGGGGGGAAAAAATAAAAAGAAGATAAATATCAATTAATAAGTACCACTTAATGGTTTTTGATTTTCCTTAATAAGATATACCGTTTTTCTGCCCTGAATTCATTTGCCCCGTGCTTCTGAGATGAGTGATTGTGAGGAATAGACATCAAACCAGAATTTATGTCAGAAATTGCCATAGTTAGAGCTGAGATGGTGCTTTCAGTCACCACTCCGTGTCAATCTGTCATCCCTACTACCTCATAAACATCTTTGCTGGTGCTTGCATGTGACAGGTGGACCACAAAATACCCACACAAGTCCTTGTTTGTCATATTATTTGGAAGAATGCACAGATATTATTTCTGGAACCTAGTTCATAAAGTTATGTCAGGCATCAGAAATATAAGCACTACTTTATGTAGATAGTGAATGGATGAATGTTCTATTAGAAGTCTGGTAAAAGAGAAACCTAGATTACTTTTGAGACTTAAACTGGATTACCGTCTAGCTTGCAGAGGACAGTTTCTCCAATGAGATTTCTCTATCACATTTTAAATGATTTCTGTCTAGGTTAAAATTCTAATTGTATTGGACTTGTTCCTTGGTGAAAAGTTGGTATTTATCCTCTTCTCCAAAAATTCCTTGTAGATATCCTAAATTTTACTTAAAATATTCTATAACTTTTTAATTTATTTTTGATTTTTACAGACCGCATTTTGATTCATTGTACACAAATGGGGTAAAACTTTTCATTTCTGTGGTTGTGCACCATGTAGATTCACACCATTCATGTAATCATACATGTGCATGGGGTAATGATGTCTGTCCCATGCCACCATTTTTCATACCCCCTCCCCTTCCCCCTCCCCCCTCTCATTTCCCTCTACGTATTCTATAGCTTTGATGGTGGGTTCTATGAACTTCAGGTCCCGTTTGGAGGTCTCTGGGTGTCCTTCATTGTGATAATAGTAGATTTGGCTGTTCTATGTGATGTAATTTCAACTTATAAACCATTTGATTTTGTTCTGTGTTTATATTCATCACTGACCAACTGGATTCTGTACAGTTTATTCAATGTGTTGTGATGTTTTGTAAAATCTTTGTCCAAACCTAGAGCTTGTCTCATCCTGGGTTTGGATCGTCTGTTGGCTTTACAGCTGTGTTCATTGTACTGTTTGCCCTCTGAGTGTCCCAAACCTGCTGTGCTTGCTGCTGTTTGCAGAGGCTCAGTGGGAGAAAACGGCTGTAGCTCTGAAGGTCGAACAGATACCGGGGCTCTATCCAGATTCAAATAGCCGGTGCTGTTCAGTACATTCACATTTTAAGGGTTAGTGCCATCATTGATGGAGACAAGTGGAAGTCACTCGAAATGGACACCCTTTTGCTTCCAGATATGTGTCTTCTGAAGGGGGATGGGTTCATAATAGCTGTATATCTCTGCACAAGGAGGCCACTAAATTTCCTTGATTCATTTCAGAGCTTATCTATGCTGTTGTCAGGAAGTTCTCCTTAATATCTAACCCCGTCCCTTCCTATGGCTACATAAGGCAACCAATTTTCCTTCATCCTTGTCTTCATGACTACTTCTCTAAAAGTGTTTGAGATTCATTTCAGTATGCCACATTTAGAATATTCTTCTAGGTACTCCTCCTCTCAAAATTGCAAGTGGAACAAAATCTGCTGTGCTCAAAATATGGATGCATTTTCAGAGAAGCACAACTTCAACCTTGAAAAGAACATTAAGTGATAAAAAATAGCAATAAATGCATGCTAAAGCCACTCTCCTGAGAGCTTTTCTTATACACTGAGTGGGCTTTTAGAGAATCTGGTCTTTTTTACAGTGTGACGGGGAATTACCCACGAGCTTTTCAATGAGACTGACCTGGGATCCACTACCACTTACCAGCCATCATTCTGAATCTCAGTGTAAGTGCCTATAAAACAGGGATATTAGTAGCCACCTCCTGGAATTATGAGGCTCAAATGACATTATCAAGTGGAATGAACCTTGCAAATGGCAGCCATTTGACAACGTCGGTTTCTTTCTGCCGAGCTTGTCAATGCCATGTGACAGTTGTGCTACAGGTTGATAAGTACACTAAATTTAATTAATGAGGTCTCATTAATTAAATCAAAATTTGTAGCTGTTTGGATAGGGCTGAGCAGAAGTTTATTTAGTTATTTATTTTTACCAAGAAGAATTAGCTAAGCAAATTCTTCTGTCAACCCAGAATGGAGATAAGAAGAAAAGTTAAGCTACTTAAAGTGTTTAGAAAATTCCAATTTGCACATAAAGAGAAAGAATTAATTAAAAGCAATCATTATCTAAGTCATTGAAAGGGTCAGGGAGACAACCTATTTAGCACTGCTTGCCACTGGTTCCATACAATTAGTTTCTGTGTGATTTACAAAGGTGTGCCTCATTAAAACTGGTCTGTATTTCAGACATCTCATCAATTAAGATGTGTTTTCCTTTCAAGGAATCTGAATCTGAGTTTCTCTAACCCAGGGGGGAAAAACAAGAGCACTGAATGGAGGGAAGTGCTGTCCACTGGTCATCAGAACTGTGGGAAAGAACTTCATTCACTTATGCTCATTTACATAGTAGCTGCAAGTCCTGATTCTCATCCCTTTGTTAATTCATTGAGCATTTATTGACAGCCCCCATGGACCTGGCATCCAATTACTGATGTAGAAAAAATTTTCTTCAGGCATCAGGGCACGAAGAAAAATCTTGCCATCTGTTCTAGTGAGAATGTGCTTTCTTCCCCTACAAGGAAGTCCCAATTGGATCCAAACACAGAAGGATATCAGATTTAACAAGGTGTTTCATAATGACTTCTATTGCCATTATACTCCATCCTGTAAACGAGGTAAGACTTAATTGTTTTGAGTTTCAGTTAAAAAAAAATAGCCAGGAAAAAATGCTGATGATCATCAAGTAATTACACGAGAGACCTGTGGGGTCACATTCCTGTGCTCAGCATAGGTTGAAGGTCTGATCGCAGTTTCAAGGTTTGAGGATACACCATGGGTTGTTAACATTAGTCAGACATTTCATGCAACAAGAATGCAATTACTTGTTGCATGTTTTTTATTGCCACTTGCAAATTTTTACCATTAGTTCTTTGTTCAGACTTAGTAAAAAAAATTTTTAGAAATAACAAGACTGAGTTGGATCAGGCTGTTTGCCTGCCCATCCCAATGTTACAATTGTGATCTTTTGTGCTCATTATCATTGAAATATGTGTGACCTGAAAGCCAGGGCTGGTTATCTTTGAGAACAAGACTGTTAGTAAGCTCTGTAGGACATAATTGTTAAGAGCTCTGGCTCTGAGTCTGGCTGGATTCAAATCTCCATGACTCCACAGAAGCACTTCATGATCACTGAGGAGTTTGACCCCCTGAGCTCTAGCTTCCCCATCTCTTAGAAGAGAATAAGAGTATGTACCTCATGAGAGAATGATAAAGGTTAAATGCAGTATTACATGTAAAATATTTAATATGTCTTTAAGCACACACACACACATATGTAAAATACAAAAAGTAGTAATTTGTCATTACTAGGAGGAGTGTAATGGACCAAATATTCTACTGTTTGAATGAGAAAATGATGGATTCTTGAAACAATTGCTCATTAAATTTAATAAGTTTTGTGATGGATTATGTAAGCAAATGGCTTATGGGCACTTCTGGAAAGAGTCAGAGAGAAGCAATGGGGATTCATGAAGAATAAGCCATGCAAATCATGGTTTGGGTGGGAAGGTGCATTAGACTTGGGGTCTGTGGATTCCAGAAACATAGTGTCTAAGTCTTTCATAATGTCCTTAGGGGCCACTGGGAATTTAAGATTAATACATGGCTTAGAGAACCATTTTTCTTTTTCTTTTTTTTTTTGGAACCAGGGATTGAACTCAGGAACACTCAGCCACTGAGCCACATCCCCAGCCCTATTTTGTATTTTATTTAGGGACAGGGTCTCACTGAGTTGCTTAGGGCCTCACTAAGTTGCTGAGGCTGGCTTTGAACTCACGATCCTCCTGACTCAGCCTCCCAAGTTGCTTGGATTACAGGCGTGTGCCACCGCGCCTGGCTGAGAACCATTTTTCTTAATTATTTTTTCCAGTGTTCTCTAACATAGCATTTTGTTTTTCTTTCTTTCTTCCTTCCTTCCTTCCTTCCTTCCTTCCTTCCTTCCTTCCTTCCTTCCTCCCTCCCTCCCTCCCTCCCTCCCTCCCTTCTTTCTCTCTTTCTTTTTTTCTTTTTTTCTTTCCCAGGGATTAAACCTAGGGGCCTTTAACCACCAAGCCAAAACCCAGCCCTTTTAAATATTTTATTTAGAGATAGGGTCTTGCAGAGTTGCTTAGGGCCTTGCTAAGTTGCTGAGGCTGGCTTTGAACTTGTGATCCTCCTTTCTCAGCATCCTGAGTTGCTGGGGGCTTGTTTGTTTTTCTTTATCATGCTTACCACAAATCTAATTATTTTGCTGATTTACTTTTTTTACTTATTGATTATTTGTCTCCTCACAAGAATTAAGCTCCAGGAGGGCATGAGTCTGACTATCTTGATAACATTTGCACTCAATGCATCAATACTATGAGAACTAGCCCCCAGTAAGTGATCATTAAATATTCATGGAATAAGTAAGAAATGAGACAGTTCAGGCTGGGAAAGCTGATCAGTGTTAGAGCTCTTGCCTAGTATGTGTGAGGCACTGGGCTACATCCCCAGCACCACCAAAAAAAAAAAAAAAAAAAGAAAGAAAAAAAGAAAAAAAAAGATGTTCTTGGATATGACCCAAATAGTCCTGGATCTCTACAAAGAGGTCTCTATTAGAATGACACTTCTTGGTTAGATTCTCTTTGGTAGATTCATTTAACATCTTAGTTATTTATGAGAAGACACAGAAGGCTTGTTAATCCTATCTGTAGATGGCATAAATTGGAAGATGTACCTAAAGTTTGAAATGAAATTGAAAATGATCTTAATAAATGAAAATCCAGGTCAATAAGATTGAATGAATGAAGCAGGAAAATAAAATACCTTCATTTAGATTTAAAACTCAGTTTCCCAGATTGGATACAAAAACCAACTAAATAGAGACAAGGTCCTACAGCAGGTCTGTGGAAGAGATTTGGGGGATAAACAGACCACACACTAGTTTTGACCTGAAACATTGTGTGATGGTAGATTTTTTCACATAAGCTATCCTAGACCAGTGATTCTCAACCTCTGCCCTATGTTAGAATCTACTGGGGATGGGGCAAACAAACAAACAAGTAAAAGCATACTGATGCCCACCCTCAGGGATTTTGATTAAATTGGCTTCGGGAAGGAGTTGATATTGTTTTGTTTCATTTTGCTTTTTCTTCCTTAGTGCCCAAGCAATTCCAATGTGTAGTCAAGACAGAACCTTTACCCTGACCTTATGTCCTGCATCCCATATTCTCCCTTGCTTAGAAGGATCTGGCTCTGCTACTGGCCCCCAATCACTTCTACTTCATCAATTTCCCCCTTTTCCCTGGATAATCCTCATCATTTTATAGGTATAAAATACTGTCTTCCATCTTTTAAAAGAGAGTCTCTTGGTTCTACAAGCTATAGCCCCATTTCTCTATTCTGCTTTATGGCAAATGACTTGTTTCACCTCATTGTTTCTACTTCCTCTGTGGACCTCAGTCCATTCAGAACTTCATCCCCAAGACTCCACCAAAACCTATCAAGGTCACCAGGGACCTCCATGTTGCTAGACTTGGGAGGAAGGGTAGTGTAATGGTTAAAGCCAAATTTTAGAGTCAGAAAAGCCTGAGTGTAAATCCTACTTCTACAGATTAGCCATGGGATCTCTCTGAGATACACTTTCCTCATCTGTAAAATAAAGGTCATACAGTATCACCCTATGTGTATGTAAGATTATATGAATCGTGTGAATTCACATTGTGAATAAAAAGATATATTCCCTGCTGAATAATTATATCAAAATGGGTTGTACTGTCATGTATAATTAAAAAGAACCAATAAAAAAAAGGAAATAAAAAAATAAAGGTCATAATCACTATGGGACCTGCAGAAGGTTGTCCATTTATATTAATTAATTTCTGTTAAGTCTTTGTAGAGCAAGAGCCCAGACTGATTTCCAAAGTTGCAAGAGTAGAGCACTTCAATACCCATTTAAATATTCAATAGATGTGAAAATGTTTGTTAAAAATATTTTCTGTTAATTTTAGTTTGTTTTTCTCTAATGTTTTCTTCTGAGAGTAAAAGGAGAATAGGTTGCAATCTGAATAAAATCCAAACTCCAAACAGGCTCTGCCCAGTGGACCTCCTCTCTTGCTTGTCTCTTCTCTACTCACTGCTTAGACCTCTGAGAACACCAAACCCTGTCCCACAGGCCTTTGCATGAGCTGTTCCCTCTACTTATTGCTCTTCCCTACCTCTTGGCAAGGTTGGCTTGCCCTTCACTTCTCAGCTCAGAGTTCTTCTTCCTACTTAGAGCCTTCTCTGTTACCCTCCATCTCAGCTCTGACTTCTCTTTCTCACCTTTATAACAATATGCATTTGTTACTTATACACACACACACACACACACACACACACACTTGGGTGGAGCTGGGGATTGAACCCAGGGCCTCATGCACGTGTTATATTGATACCCACTTGTACTTTGCCCATTTTTTCCCAGAGACTGTATGCTCCATGAGAACAGACACTGCTTGTCTTTATGGGTCATGCACTCCTGGTGCCTGGCAAATTCAGGTCCCCAAATGTTTTCTAAATGACTGATAATAAATAAATAAATTGGTGAAAAGGTAAAATAGGTGGGAGGAGAAGGAGGAATGGGTGACAGGATGACAGAGTGAGGGCCATGATGGGGGAGCAGGAATAAACTTGCTAGGATCTGGTCTTTGGTGGGTGATGACTGCAAAACAGCAATAAATGGAAGGAAATGGGAAACCCAGGGGAGAACAGGGTCAGAGTCTGTGAAGTGAAGAGACCTTTTGGAGCCACTTGTTTCAGGCACCCATTTTAGCTCTTTCCAGTAGGAAATTTATTGTTCTAATTTTCTTGACTGGTATAGAAAAAAATAATAACCCAGAACACAGTTCAGATGTGGAAGGGACAGCTCTGGGATCGCCATAGAAACCACTGCTGTTACCCTTCATTCCATGTGTTCTCTAGGGAGATCTGCTAAGACGTTATCACCTTATCCCAAACCCTAACACTGCCTAACCTGTCCATGACTCCGGTGCCATTTCTATTTACTTATCAAACATGAAGACTTGTGTTTCCCAACTTGTGTTGAACCAAGTGAGGAGAACCAGTGGGAATTCTTAAGTTAGAGTTGAATGCTGGCTCTTCCACTTGGTGGAGTGCCATCTTGGACCCTTAACATCTTTGAATCTTGAATTGAAAAATGCTTGAATCTTGAATTGGAAATTGCTGCTAGAGATGGTTCTAAAGATTGAATTGAACACCTCAAATGAAGAGTTTAGCTCAATAACTGCACATGGTTAGTGTTCAATAAAAATACATTTCTATGAGTTCTTCCAAGCTACATTTATTTTTTAAATTAACTTCTGCAGTCATAAAAAGCTAAGAATATGAACAACAGAAATAAACTGACTAATGGAATTGGGGGGAAAAAGTCTATTGGAATTGCTTAAAGGACTGAGGGAAGAGCTGAGCAAACAGGACTTGGGAAAGATGGGCAATTGGGGGTATGAGGAGCAAGAATTCATGAACCACTTTTCCAAAGCACTACTGCTGCTGCTGTCCCAGCTGCCAGTTCTCTGAATTTTTTTTTTTGTTTTGGCTCTCAGATGGAAATGCTAAGAGGGAGAGTTCAATAGTCTACCTTGGGTTTGGGTTCTCCTCTGTGGTCGGAAGAGCAGAAGTCTGGGACCAGTTGACCCACAAAAACCATATCAAGCTGAGAAGTACAATTCTGTATGGGCAGGAGACTGAGTAGACAGAACTACCTGTACTGCACAGACCCATGGCTAAGTGTTCCTGGGACCTACCAGGAAGATTTCTTTTGCCTGATTTTTAAATTTCTTCCATGTTGAAATCTAATTGCCTCTATCATAACCCAGCAGCATATCCTCCTGCCTTTCTAGATAATTGTTCCTTCTCTCAAATGACTTCCTCAATGTTGATTTGTGCATACATTTATTTAGTCAACAAATATTTATCCAATACCTACTAGATATCAGGTTCTATTCTGGGAACTGGTTTACCTTAATGAACCAAAGAAATTTCATGCCCTCAAGGACTTACTTCCTAATGTAGAGGGACCCACAGCCCCAAATATATAACATCAAATGGCAATGGTGCTAATAATCAAATGCTAATAAAAAAATAAGGCAGGGAAGGATGTTGCCCAGATTGATTATTCACATCTATATGTATTTCAACAGATCTCATTTTGATTACTTTGTTCTTTTGTCTGCCATGATGACTGTCTGGCTTCCTTTCTTCTGGAGTGAGAACCTTAAGGTGCCCTTGCACCTGCCTCATGGTGAATGCTGAATAAATGTTTGTTGCATGATTGTTGCAGGACTGGATAAACAATGGAATAATAGATATAACAATACCCTTGGAATATGGCTATTGGGGGATTGTTCTTTTCTGCAGGTGAGATAACTGGCCATTGTCCCAAGTGTGGGGACTTGTAGGTGGCCTGGACATAGAGGAGAGGTTCATGTGGCTCTGCCCTCACAGATACTCTGTAACGTTTTTGTTTGGTTGACTTAATGAGACATTTCCTTTCTCTCTTTTTGATGAGTCTCTCTTCCTTAGAATCAGATTGGTTTCTCTGTATTCTTATTTTTCTTTATTTTGTCATATGTGCTTTCTGAATATAAGATCATCTCTGAGATTTAAATGAAAAAATCCATCTCTCATAACTGCAGTCACAGAATGATGACATGAGAATGAATCTCAGCATGGGAAGGAACATCAGGACTGGTTGTGCCATGAGTAGCAATGGCCATAGTGAGTTTTTTTTTTTTTTTTTTTTTTTTTTTTTGCTTGTTTTTTTGTTTTTGGTGCTGGGGAGCGAACACAGGACCTTGCATATGCTAAGCATGTGCTGTACTACTGAGCTATACCCCTGGTCCCAGCAACGTTTTAAAAGGGAAGGTAGAATTCCTTAAATTAAATCTTCAAGCATCCATATTTAATGTCCATGTTTACTGAAGTGGAGAGAACTAGATTAATATTTTAAGGACTCAGTCTTAAATAGAAAACAGACAATGTAACACTTTAAAATATTTCATGAGACATCTGTGCAAATAAAGAATGTTGAATGCATGATGTTCCGGTGTGGCCTCCACCGTAGCAGGATGCATGGCTTCTTACCATGGACCAACGAAGGGGCTGCCCTTGATGCAGCTCTGGTTCCAACAGTAGCTGTGTTTATAATGGTCAGCTGTGTTGTGAGTATATTTAGCTGGTGCTAAATGCTCCTGAGAGGATGAATATCATCTGTTTCCAGTTTAATTGTGTTTTGGAGCATGGTACATTTTTTTCCAGATGAACAAATATTAAGCATTTTTTTTACTTCCTGAGGAAAGTTAGGATTGGATTCTGAAGTACAAATTGCTGAACTTATTAAGGAAATGAAGACTAAATGTAAAGAGTTATTGACTCCAGTTATAAGCACCTGTCAATATATACTGCTCGATGAAAATGCCATGGATTTGGTGACAAGTTGGAAATCAATAATGACAGACTAGAAATTATTGCATTCACCATGAGCATGAATGGACAGTTGGCTAAATGAAAGGAGGTTAGAGAGAGTGGTTAAATGGTTAGTAACTAGACAAAATCTTCATATAATATTTCAAACTTTGCAAAGCTGTTTTTTTAGCCAAATGTTCTGACTTTCATATTTTCAGAGCGAATAAAACTTGAAATTGGTATATGCAAATCAAAGTGTATAAAGTATTTTCAGCATTATCACTATTACAAGGATTCACCTGAGGCTACTGAAAAAGCAAATTTGATCAGCTGCATTTACTTCTCTGTTCATAAATCATAAACTTCCCAATAGAGATTTTAAAGGAAAAGTTAAGACCAACTTGAAATCAATGTTAAAACTGGAAGGGACTTTGGAGTAATTACACATCCCTTTCTGTGTATAGACAGTGATGCTGAGTGACTGCTCCAAGGTCATTCCCCTGCTAACAAATGCCAAGGTGGGGTCAGAACCCAGACTTCCTGACTTTCATTCCTGTGCTTTTTCTTATCCCCTTGCCTTCCAGAAGTCATAATTTAAATTAGCAAGACACAAATGTAGTTGTCTTAGTCTGTTTGTGCTGTTATGACAAAATACCCAAGACCGGATAACATATCAAGAAAAGAAATTTATTTCTCATACTTCGGGAGACTGGGAAGTCCAAAATCAAGGTGCTGATAATTCTGACGGCTGATGAAGGCTACTCTCTGCCCTTGAACTCCATGATCTCACTAGGAGAAAGGCACAGAGGACAAAAGGGCTGAATGCTATGAGAAGTCTCTTTTATTTATAAGAGTCTTAATCCTGTTCAGGAGGGAGAAGCCCTCATGGGTTTAATCATCTCCTAAAGTCCTCCCCCCTCTTAATACTGTTTAATTGGATTTTAAGTTTCAACATAAATTTTTGGAGGAACACAAATATAGCAGTAACCTATGAAGTTTTTCTTTCTATATATTTTTATAAAGACTGCTATTATGTGAAGAATGAATATATACTCTGTGGAATACTGGGACTTGTGTTTCTATATGTCTATAGTCCTCCCTCCCAACCTGTATTGTTTTTTCATCAATTTCTGAGAAAAAAGTTGCTAAGACAGGGTGGATTTCTGAAGAGCAGATCAATGCAACTTGTCTAGTGTCACAGAGAGCAGACAGAATTCTCCTGGTCTCACCCATCTGACTTTGGCTCTACTAACTAACTTGGTCTTTAATGGCAGATGCTGGAGAAAGCTATTGGGTCCCCTAACAGTTTCATTCATTTATATACCTGACATTTTAAGCAAGCATCTTTTTTCTCCCAGTGAATTCTGAAAATCTGAAATTAACAACATATACTTAATGATGCAAAAAAATACCCTGAATTCATGTTGGTTTGTTGCCACATCTCAGCAATGAAAGAAATCTTGGAATTCATTCCTCAAGTTGTAATGTGTTTGGATGTCCAAAACATATTATATAACAAAGGAAAATTTATAACTGTCATTTCAGATTTTTTTCAGTTAAAAATTGTGGTTGGAAAGATTACATTTTATTAAGCCAAACTGCTTCTATAATAGCTACTAGTTGTTCAGGTTATTAGGAGTAAGAAAAAATTAAGACTATGTCTTAGATCAGAACTTTTAGATTGCTAAAACTAAAAATAAAGTAGTAGCTACTGTTTCTGGAGCATGCAGTGGTTCAATAACTTGCCTGAGGCCCTTACCAATGAAATATATTCCCTCTATGCTATGTTCAAAGGGACAAATTTATTAACTCTTTGGATGTGCTCCTAGTTCTCCTTTACTTATACCCAATTCTCTAAGTGCTCAGAGGTATATGAGTTCTTGGTGTATTGACTGACATGTATTTTGCAATGATCAGTACATACTCAAATATACAGAAATTGGTAGTTACTTGGTTTTTCTTTTTTATAACGTCAGCTAGGATATCTTTTCTTATTGATTAATTATAGTTGTTGTTTTTTTTTTTTTTTTTTTTTTTTTTTTTTTTTTTTTTTT
>JAJEJO010000697.1:298419-377106 GCA_020662805.1 Glaucomys volans | reverse complement strand
TTTTTTTTTTGCAGTGCTGGGGTTTGAACCCAGGGCCTTGTGCTTGCTTGCAAGGCAGGCACTCTACCAACTGAGCTATATCCCCAGCCCTGTAGTTTATTTTAATAATAATGAAAGGATGTTTAGAATTCCAAATAATTATACAGTTCTTGGGTTTTTTTATTCCTAATAAAAGTGAGTGATATTTCATAATTCTATTCTGAGTTGGGATTTTTTTCTTTTTTTACTGATCTCCCCAGAGGAACTTGGCCTTTTTGATAGTTTTGAAATTGTATTAGAGAGACCAATTAGGTTGTCTAGACTGGTGTCCATTAGCAATGGGCCCTGATAGACCACACCCCCTTCCTTGAAGCCTTGTCAATCAGACTTGCTAAGTCAGTCTTCTCACAATAAGGAGAAGCCTAAGCAGATAGGATAACTCACTGTAATGTAGTGTCCTGCATGGGCTACTGGGACTAAACAAGATTCAAACTAAGGAGGTCTGAATAAGGTATGGAGGTGGTTAATAATATCAATATTGGCTCACTAATTGTGATAAGTGTACCACACTAATGTGTTACTATTAGGGCAACTGGGTGTGGGTTACACAGGAACTCTCAGAACTATCTTCACAATAATTCTGAGTCTATAAATGTTTGAAAAGAAAACATTTATTTTTTCTTTCAGGAACTACACCTCTTCTCCAAAACCAAACACAACAAACACAAACACAAACAAAAAACTAGTTTGGAGGTATGCTTTCTAATTTTTAAGTACACAAAGAAGTGTTTTGATATTTTGAAAAACATTTTCCAATTTGTGTTTTGAGATTCACACTTGGAAGAGTACATTCTGCACGAAGTTTCGAAATGTCTAACGGATTGCACATTTATAAAGCATTCTGCTGTACTTCTCAGGAGGAGGAGCAAAGCAAATGGCAGAGCAAATTGCTTTCCTCCTCTATTGCTGTCTAAGAAATTACCACAAACACAGTGGCTTAAAACAACATCCCTTTGTTATCCTAAGGTTTAGACAGTTCAGAAGTCTGGGTGAGGCTTAGCTCCATCCTCTGCTTAGGTTTCTGTGGTGGTCCTCTCTGCCACATCCCGTGTGCAGGAGAAGAGGGTTAACTGCCGGAGGAGGATATTGGCTGTATATCACTCAATTACCCAAGAAACTTATCTGTTCAATAAACACAAGAGCCAATACTTTTATTAAATGAGAGGGGGCATGACAGGTCTGGCCATACCAGCTCCGGCCTCTTACAACATTGACATGGAATTGTCCGACTTTCTTTTATTTATAGACACACAGGTAAAGGGGTCAAGGACCAGGAGGAGCTTCTGTGATGGACAGGACAGAGTGAAATTAGGGGAGCCGTTCTCTTAAGGGGAAAATTCCAGAAGGAGACAGGGAACCACTCCCACACAGTGCCACATGCCTAGAAGTTCCTAGAAGCCAGGTGTGACCAAGGTGTTGACTGACCCTGCTCCCTTCTAGAACTTGAGATTTTCCTTCCAGCTCATGTGGTGGTTGGCAGAATCCAGTTGAGATTGCAAGACTGAAGTCCCCGTTTTCTTTCTGGCTGTCACCGGAGCCACTTTCGTCTCTCTAGGTATCACCCACCATTCTTTTCCAGGTGGCATGTCACAGTCCTGTCACAATTTGGTGGCTTATTTCTTCAAAGCCAGCAGGGGAAACTCACTCCACTCTGCCAAGTGACCTGATCAGGCGTTGCCTATTCATTTGGCATTCCCATATTCGGCTGACTGAAGGCAAGTGGCAGTTTGCGCATGTGCTCCTTGGGAGAAGGTTACAGGAGGGCATAACTCAGTGGGGATCCCCTGAGGATGTGTGTGTTGCAATTTGAGAGTCATAAAACACACAGGTAGCTGGCACTGGGATCTCCATCACAGAAGAGCAAACCAAGGAGGGTGAGGACAAACGGGGAAAGCCTCTTGCAGGTGACAGCTGGAGGTCGACAAATAGGTTTCATCCCCTACAAAAGTTGCCAACTGTACCCCTCAAAGTTACCAAACAAGAGGGTTCTGTGAAGATCGTCAGAGGAAAGGATTTGGAGAGAGTTCATAAAGACATCAGTACATTTTTTTTCTTAGCAGTGAAGAAATTTGCACATAAATATGCTCTGAACTCCATGGCAACAATGTTTATGCACCTTAAAAACTCACTGTGTAAAAGTTCAAATAAAATGATCTCATTTTCCACTGTAGATGAATATTAATTTTTTAAAATTCATTTTAAAAACTAGTTTTCAAAAATGCTTCTCTTTTTAAATTCTGTCTGCTAATAACATTAGTAGAAGGATTCTGATCAGGTTTTTTTTTTATATTTTACATGATGCTTATCAATCTGTATACTTTAAATGGATCAAATATTCATTTTCACTATTTCTTTTGATATGTTCAGAGTTCTTTTCTTATAAAATATTAAATGCAGAAATACTTTTTCTGCCCTTTTGTTCCAGTCTTATAATCAACAGCTAGATTTTTAGGACTTCATTAAAAAAAATCTGATCTTGCCTTATGTCAGGTCCAATTAGGGCAGCTGCAGGGGGAGGGAGCAAGGTCACCTAGCAACACACTGTGCCAGAAGTGACCAATGGGGCAGACCTGCTGACCCTGACGTCCACCTTGGGTCCACCTTTTCCTGGGAAGGACCCCTGACCCCTTCCCCTGTATAAAAACCCTGAGCTGCCAAAGCTACGTGCGATTTCTTCTGGCTCTCCCACCCCGACTTTCACCCTGGGGGGCTGGAGATTTCGCTGGGGACACAGACTCTAATAAATCTCAAGCCACTACTTTTGTCTGACTTTCGTGAACCCTGAGCTTACTTCTTTGGCCACCTGCCGCCTTTGCGAGCATTCACCTTATAATACCAAATAGACTCAGAAATCCTAATACATATTTAGGCATCAGAACCTGCTCCCAATAAAGCACAAGCCACCTTTGCTAGCCCTGTCTGACAGAGGGCTTGTCATGTGATTGCTGTGTCAGTGAGTGGCCACAGAGGTCACTACAAACCCATTAGTGGACTGAACCAGAGACCTTTGCTACTTGGGTCTCAGATATACAGCCACCTTGAAGGAAGCCTGTTAACTAGAGGAGACACAGCCCATTAGCTGCCAAGTTGAAATGAAGACAAAAATATATTGTAATAACTCAATTAAGAAACTTGCAGGAGGAAAGGTTTCTTGTGGTTTCTTCTCTCCTTTGCTTTCCAGTCTCTTCCTACCTATATTTTCATTTTTTCTACTTAATTACAATGAGCCTTTGGCTGTGGCTATTGGTTCCTCTTATGCCAAGGGGACAAATGGTTGTTATTCAGGACAGTGAGAACACAATCACCTATAGCTCTGGGCAAAATAGCTCATTTAGCACAGAAAGGTCAACCTTTCCTTGCTTCCTTCCTTCATTGTCTCCTTGGGGTTGTTTTCATTGTAGGAATTAAATAAAAGGGTCTTTTTGAAAAATACAAAATAAGGTAAACAGAAGTAACCTTTCCTGCCAGAGTAAAAAGAGCACTAAGTGAAAGTCCGGAAGAAGTGAATTTGTCTTTGGATGGAAGGTCACAGAATGAAGTGATTCTTTATCAGAGCCGAATCCAGTGGAAAGTCTTGATGTTTCTCAAGGTTTTCAGCCTGTGGTTCATTGGATTTCTATCCCATAGTTTTCATCAAGCTTCCCCACGGCGTAGGCTTGTCTAATAGCTGTGTCAGATTTATTTTCAATGAACCTTCATATATAAATCTGGTACTTTCACTTATTAACTGAAATTCAGGGTTGGGTTATCTTATGAGTGAAGCAACCATTAGAATTTTTTATTCAAGAATCTGGGTTTACTTTGGAGTAATGGGTTTTGTAAATAGTATCTTTGTCTTTAAATTTCGTTTCTAGACCATCTAACATCATTTTGCATCATGGTGATTAAATCCAGGTTGCAGTTCCTTGTTTGGGAGCACCCATGTAGCAACTGGCTTGGCAGTTTAGGCATGTTTTGGCACAAGACCAGGCACTGGGCAACTCGTTTGTTGTTTCTCTCTATCTGGTACTCTTCCTGGGGCATCCTCAGCGATGCTGATACTACCCCTCCCGCTCTGGTCTCTCCTTCTCCTGAGTTGTATATTCTATGCTTGGACATTCCCTGTCTTGACTTATTTACTGTTGATTCTTTTTCTGTTGGGGTACTGTAAGTTCTTTGAGTACAAGGATTCCGCCTTCTTGTCGTTCACATTTTCACAATGCTGAGTCTGAACACTTGATGTTCACCTGCCATGATCTTCTGTACTTCCTTGTAAGCTGATCAAAAATGTGATTTTTTTGTTTTTGGTTTTGTTTTTGTTCTTGTACCAGGGATTGAACCCAGGGGCACTTAACCATGAGCCACATCCCCAACCCTTTAAAAATATTTTATCTAGAGATCTCACTGAGTTGCTCAGTGCCTTGCTGAGTTGCTAAGGCTGACTTTGAACCTGCCATCCTCCTGCCTCAGCCTTCTGAGCCACTGGGATTACAGGTTTGCACCATCATGCCTGGCCAAAGCAGTGATTCTTCAAATTGAGTGCAGTATATTCTTTCCCTATGTTTAGGGACACAAAGATGGGATCAACCAAACAAAACGTCCATGTCTATCTTTAGAACATTCCCCACCCTTCTCTCAAGTTCCCCTCACCTATCTTGGAGCTCCCAGGCTCCTCCCTGGGTGTCTCTTACTTCTCATTCTGAGTCTTCCTCTTACTGAGGTTTCAGCTGACCATTATTCTCCTAGGTCAACCACATTCTAAAAGACCTTGAGAACTAGAAAGACTTTAAGGCCAAAGTAATGCACCTCCAATTGTGAAATCCTGGCTTGGTGGATGATGGGGATAGTTGAACCTATTTGGTCTCCCATAAATGGAATGACATGGGTAGATGCCTACTCTCCTTGCCGGTAGGTCAGCCCTGCTTGGGAACTGTTTGAAGAAATGAGAAGGTTGACCTCTGTCCTTATGGAGCAAATGTGCTAGCAGGAGCATGAGACTATACATGCGGTGAAGGACCACTAACATATTGTTGAATCTCATCACATGATCCCGGATTCTAATCTCAGCTTTTCTGCTTACCAATTGTATGTCCTTGGGCAAATTTCTGAAAACCTTGGAGGCTCATTTTCTTCATCTGTAATGCCAGGGTAGCAAAACCTATTCTGGGGATGTTATGAAGATCCGTATGTTGCTGGTGTGCTGTTCTCCATGTATAGTGGGTGTGTGTGACATGGGTGCCATCGGTATTAAGTCTAAGCAAGGCAGTTTGCAAGTCTGAGAACAGGTCTGTTGAGAAAGGTGGTGATACAAATGGAGGAGGACTTTGCAGAGGAGCACCTCTTTTCCTCCTGGGAAGCTCTAAGTGCTGGCCCACACCCATGGCCTCCCTCATCCCCTGATCCATTCTTGGAAACAACCTGTGGAGGAATAGTAAAAAGTATGAGTGAAATCTGCCAAAGACAAAATCATAGCAAATTGAGCTTAAAGGTCGAACTGGCTTTTATTGAAGATTCTAAAATCATTCCATATCTCATTCAATAATACAGAATGGGTTTCCAGTGTGTTGGGTGGGAGGGGTTGGCTTTATAGGCAAAGAAGAAGAAAAAAAAAAGCTTAAGAAGGCAGAAATAGTAAACAAAAGGTCACTCCGTCATTTAAAGTTACTGTCCTGATAGGGTGATGGGATGTCCTTATCATGCAGACTTCAGACTCAGATAAAACAGTCCCCCCTGGATTGGTTGCTATGAATCTCCTGTTTTTTGTTTGTTTGTTTGTTTTTAAACTGGTTCATTTCAGAGTTCAGTTTGATTACATGGCACTTGCATGCCTGACTCCATCTGATCTTGTCTGGTCTGTTAGGGCTTAGTTCAGGAGCCTAAAAAATGGCCTCCTAGAAATTTTGTTTAACAAATACATACACACTCTCAGTCTACAATGGAGGGGTGAAGGTGATTTCCTCCCTTTTTATAACTAGCTGTGTTTCTGAGTCTCTCTTCTCCATTGGACTATGGGTTCCTCATTGTCAGAGTCTGACTATACCTTCCTGTTGTCCCCAGGTCCCTGTTAAGAGTATGCTTAGTGCATAATTACTGGTAGGTAGAGATGCTGGAGTGGTTCTGCACCAAATTTTCCAACAGCACAAGTGATGGTATGAAGTATTTACTGAAACTCTGCACAAGTGTGTTGTACACTTATTCTCTCTATACAAGAACATGATTCAGTTAAAGGAGAGCTGGCAACGAGGTCTGTGGCTCAATAACATTGTGACGTCAGAAGCAGAAGAAATACAGGACCTAGGAAAGTTGCAACAACCTTGAAAATGATGGTTGTGGTGCATGAAAGAAGAAACAAACAACAAAACAACCCTCCAAGCTCCAAGCATATAAAACTGGAAGAGGAGTCTATAAAATCAAGCCTGATGCCAAAAGACAAGTTGGCAGATTGTAATGGATCATTGCAAATTCCTGCAGCCACCTGGTGTGTGATTTAACACTTCTCTGAGCTTTTGTTCCATGATATTTGGGGCTGAATTTATTCCCATTCCCTTTTCAAAAGCAATGTTTTTAAAGGGCTGGATGTTTTCCTTCCGTTCTTGTTTACACCTTGCCATCCTGCTGTTTACAAGATTGGTCTCTCATGCTCTGCCTGGGGTGTTTTCTATTATCATGTAGTTAAAATTGCCAAAGGAGTTTTTTGAGCTGTTCTGTTTTGAAGAATGGGGGAGCCATGCTGTCCTGTGGAATCCCAGCCTGGCATAGCATCTCCCCAGTGATAAAGGCACATAGCTATTATGAACTTGTGACCAACTGTGAAACTTTGCACATTCCAGCATTTTAAATGCTTGAAAGTGCTGTTGTGCATCTCCTTATAGAGATATGATATCAGGCATGCTTCTCACAGGGGCTGATGCCTCATGCTGGAGTAGCAGGAAAGGTGATTTCTTTTCCAAGTGAAGCACTTGCCATTTTCTCCCCAGAATTGGATTAGAGATGATGTGCCATTGCCTCCTGCCCCTCCCCCTCTGCATCCTGTCTTCACCTTGATCTAGCCTTTCTCACCCATCTGACCGATCCTGGGTCTGGTGATTAGATGGTGTTCTGCCTGGTCACCCAAACATGGTGGCCCCTGAGCAAAGGGGAAATGGAAGCTGGAAATTACAGTTTTGATTTCTTGAAGCATGGAATGCAGAAAAGTCAAGGGATTTGAGTAGAAGCTGCTTTGAACATTTGCTTTAATTACAATTTTGATGGATCCTGGAACCAAGTGGCATGGCCCTGGGTAAAGTGGTAAAGCAGGTCAAATTTACCAGGCCTTTCTGAGCCTCTTTCCCTCTGTATTGGCTCAGGAAGTCTTCCTGCTCTCTCCCCTTCCACGTATCCTTCTCTGCTCCTGATGCCCCTGTCTGCCAATCTCAGACCTTCCTCCTCAGGACAAACAGGGCTTAGTTCTTTAGGTTCCTTTCCCTGTGTGCTCCTTTCTTCCCATCAGAATTTCTAGTTGGATATTATTCGTTCAGGGATAAAGCTATCTAATTTAATACTAAATGAACATGTATTGAGTCAGATACTTATGCTGGGTGTGTTCCAGTAGGTTGAAAGGAATATAAAGAAAAGCACAACTCACCAGGCCTCAGAGGACCTGGGTTTTCAATTCCAATTTGGTCACTTATTATTATTATTTTTTTTGCGGTGCTAGGGATTGAACCCAGGGCCTTGTGCTTGCAAGGGAAGCACTCTATCAACTAAGCTACATCCCCAACCTCCAGTTTGGTCACTTATTAGCAGGTGAGCATGGGTTAGGCTACTTCACCTTTCTGGACACCTGTATCCTCATCTACATAATGGAATTGATGAGTCCATGCTAGCACATCTCAAAGAACACGAGACTTTCTCCTACCAGGATTATTGTAATGCTCTAATGAAATCAGGCTGTTGAAATCTCCTTGCAAGCATAAGGTAGGAAGGCAAAAAAGTGCCTTATCCCTGCCCCAAAGGTATAAAGTCTTTGAAGAATATGACAAAGTAAAAAACTTCAGCCAGGTTTTAATGTTTCCTATAACCACAGTTGGTCTGAACCTGCTTCCTTGTCCATTCATTCTTTTATGAATGCACTCAACCCTCACAGGGTTACGGTGAGGGTTGGAGATGTTCCTGGGCCTCTCATGGGTGATGTCCCAGGAAACACGTCACAGGATGAAAACATAAGTTGGATAGTCATTAAATACCCCTCACCTACTGAATGTGAAGGGGGACAGCTTAGTAGCATGGAGCACTGCAGAGTGTGGGCTGTTTCTTCTCGTGACCATGACTGACTGGGAGCTGCCGCTCATGGTTGCCATCCCTCATGGAGAGAGAACTCCTAGCCCAGAAAAAGATCCAGATTCAAAATTCAAGTTATGGTCTCTGCTGAATGCAGATTGCTTTCACACTTCTGTAAAGTAGAAAAATTATGTCTAACCATCCCCAGTCAGGAACGTCTGTAAATGAGATGATGGGTAAAGCCCCTGAGCATAGTGCCACTTGTCACTTAGTTGGTATGTAATGCAGTGTTAGTTCTCTTCTCTCTTAACATGCACTTTAAGAGTGACTCTAGAGTGTCTGACACAAGAGCTACTGCATACTTTACTACCTGTATGTGAGATAGATCCAAATAACTAAAAATAGCGTTAACAAGAAGGATGATCTAATCCAAAAGTGACATTAAATAGGTGGACATTATTCTCCAAGATGGGGCAAGATGGGGTTAATAACAGTGCTGTGCAGGGCCATGTTGAAATCCAGGGGAAAAAAAAAATAATCAACAATAGTGATCCTGTCTTTATTTAAAATTTTGATGTTTTATTCATCATGGGTGTCTTTCATTATTTTTGATTTTAAGAATATTTGCATTAAAATATGATTTAGGTTGATTGCTATGGTTTCTTTAGTGTCTTCTTAAATTTTGTGCCAGGGTGAGTGTGATGCTGACCTGTCTGACTTCACCCTGTTCCTGCCCTATACTGTGCTGGGCAGGAAGTTCCAGAGAGGCCTTAGGTCCCAAGCCCCCACTCCTTCTGTTCCCTGACCCACTCTGTGGTCCTGAATTAAGTTTAACCATAATCTAGTGAAAAGACTATAACAACTGAAATTTTGATGTTCTTTCCAGTTAAGTGACTACAATGAAAAGTATAATTTGGGAAGAAACATAAAGTAAAACTTCATCAGGAGCTTGATTTAAATTGAGCATCTCATGCAATAGCCAGGATCCTGGCTGCTTGTTTTAGGTAAGGTTTATTGGCACACAAGCCCCCTCGTGTTTTTGTGTCATCCATGGCTGCTTTTGTGCTACAATGGAAGAACTGAGTTGTTGCAACAGAGAACATATCTGCAAACCTGGAAATATTTGCTATCTGGCCCATTATAATAAAAGGTTGTAGACCTCCGATTTAGATTATTAAAGCACTCATATGTTCTTGGATAAGAATGTGTGTTTGGTAGCAACTGAGAACTCCCAGTTGTTCAGAGATTTATGTAACAGAGGATGCAGGGGGCTTTTACAGACTATTATAACCCTCCATCTTGTAAGAAGTTGGGATGTGGGGAAGGGATTGGAGAAGCAGCTGTGGGTGGATGGGGTCTCTACAGTGCTGGAGTCCTGTTGAAGTCCAGCCAACATGAGATACTTATGTGAACCTGATATTGCTCATAACTGGTAGTAAGCATACCTGGTTTTCCACTGGGTTTGTGGAAAAGTGCATTCATCTGCATCATCCATAAATGATTCATGCATTTAATCGCTTCATTCTGTTAATGTTAACTTTTTAACTGACTGAATTCACTAATTTTACAAGCATTTAGTGAACATCTATTTGTGCAGAAACTATTTGAGTCATCTTCCAAGGGGTTTGCATCTCAGTCTGAGCACTAGCAGATAGCGATAGGAAGGCTCTGGAATCATGTTCTCATGTTCTTTTGAGTTTGGGTTGCATAGAGGAGGCCACAGGGAGAAGAGAGGCGGAGATGAGCTCACGGAAGGCTGTGAATGCTGGTTAGGGAACTTGGACTATAATCATTAGCCAGTAGGGAATTTCTTTGATCAAGGAAGTGGTATGCCTTCGCTATGCTTTAACTAAGGTGTTAATTGGTAATCTGTGGAAGGTGGTGAGAGTAGATGTAGTGGGACTAGTTAACGGCAATTTCAGTAGACAGTAGGATTTGTAGTCATACAAAACTCATGAGGGCCTCCATCAGCGGTAGCCATGAAAATGGAAGGAAAGACAGATCTGAGACTGCTGTTTAGGGTGAAACCAACAAAAATTCAGCCATTTGAAGAGAGAGGGTTCCTGGATTTTTGAATGGCTGAATGAATTGAGGTCACTGGAGGCTACAGAAGCTATTAATAAAAATAGAGGTTGGGTGGAGGAAGCAGGGTTGGGGGTCAAGAATAATAATTTCAGTTTTATATAGAATGAATTGGAAGTGGTATAAAACACCCAGGGAAAACATGGAAATGCATGAGAGAGCGTGGGGGAGAGAGAAAGACGAAGAGGAAGGAGGAGGAGGAGGAATGGGAGGAGAGAGGAGACAGAGAGACAGAGATTGGTGCTAGTGATGAAGATCTAGGAATTATGAAAGAGAAAGTAACCATTGAAGTCATAGGCTTATAAAACATCAAGGAAAGAAGTCAGAGACATATGAACTCTGAAGAAACAGCTTTGGTAGTTTGTCAGATAAAAAGTGGGAAGCTCAGTTAAAATTCTATTTCAGATCAGTGAAGAATAAGGTCTTAGTGGAAGAATATCCCATGCAAAATTTTAGATATATTTATTCAAAAAACCTATATTCATTGTTGATCAGAAATTCAAATGTAACTAAAAATTCTACATTTTTATTTGCTAAATCTGGTCACTCTAGACTGGTGATTGCCTTCATATTTATGTGATGTCAAAAGAGGAGACAGTAGAAGAGCCTTGGAAAGGAAGATGGTTCCCAGGAAAATCAGGATGTTGTACTATCGCAGAATTAAAGGACAGAATGGGTTTCAGGAGAGTGGAGCAGGAAAGTCAAGGTCATTACATTTGGCAACTAGAAAATCAGTAGGCACCTTACAAAAGACAGATGGAGAGCCTGTTACAGGGAGTTAAGTAAATAAAGGTAGAGAGATGGAACAATCCTGCAGATCCTTCAGTAGGAAGCATGATGGAAATGCAAATGGCAACAAATTAGAAGGCAGGGTTGCAGGAGTAGACAGGCTGGGGCTGTTCTCTAGCTTTGAGAAGAAGCCCAGAGAGATGGTTTCCAAAGAGAAGTGATAGGGAAGAGGTGGAGTGAGGTGTGGATGACCTTGGAGGAGACCTTCAGGATATAAATGGAGAAATTAACCTTTACATAGAGGATGCTCCCTGTCCTGTTCACCAGTCATGAAGGAAGCAGGTAGACATGGACAAAGATATGGTGATTTTGAGAGTAGGGAAAGACAAGGAAGACTTTTTACTTCTATTTGCTATAAGCCTGTGCTATTGAGAATGTATGTCATGGAGGAAGAATTAGGGGGGCAGAAGGGAAAGACTCAGGCTCAGAATACCACCTCTTTGCTGATGGTGCAGGACAGATATGATGAGGAACTCAAAGAGCTCAAATATGGATGCTTTTAATTCATCCTGGTTGGAACATGTCGCTCTCATCTTGTGTTTTCCTTCAGCTCTAGCAATCCATATTGATTCGTATCATGTGAGATTGCCCACTAGAGAGGAGAAAAATAACAGAAACAGAACTGAACAGACTTTCTCCTCTGTTTTGTGAAACCAGGAGATTCTGTCTATAAAAGGATCAAGGTCGTTTATCTCCATCCCCAGTCCTAGACTGGGGCAGCAGGATGCCTGGCAATAGGCATTTTGGGGGACATCTGGAATTTCTAGTCTGGGTTTTCTGTCCCCCTCTGGGCAGATTGTGTCATGTGGGATTAATGGCTTTGCCATGTCACACTCAGCATGCCAGGGACTCACTGATTGACACACAACACAAGCTGGTTCCAACTACCCTTCTGTTCTCTGGAAGCTGAGGTCAAGAGGTAGCAGGCTATTCTGCAAATGGGAGAAAAGGAGGTTGAGAAACTCAGCCTGCCATCTCAGAGCTGCTTCCCTGTCTTCCAGCAGGAGCAGGGGATGTCCTCTGCAGCACGGGGAGGGAGCCATTTGCAGAGCTGTGGAAGCACGGGAGAAAGAGAAAGAGTTATTTCAAGGAGGGGATGGGGTGTTGCTGTCTGCCTAGGGAAGCTCTTCAGTGCCTCCACCTCCAGAGAACATTAAAATTTCCAGCCCCTTCTCCACAGCCTTCTCTCTCCCTCCCCCTCTCTCCAACACAAAGGCACAAATGAAATTCCTAAAAGTAGAATACTGCTGTCTAGTTATTTTTAGTATGCTGTTAGTATTTATCAAGCTTTTCAGTGTTAATTTGTCCTCCCACCCATTTCTCTTCCTGCCTCTGTGTTCTGGGCTGAGGATGGAAGGAGCACACATAAGAAGCAGCTGGTGACCTCGCAGAAACATGTCCTCAAGAGAGGAGACATGACCCTTTAAAATCAGTCTCCCCACTCCATCCCTGAAGCCAAGGGGAAAGAAGGATCTGTATTCCATTAGCTCTGGAGAGCAGCACAAGTACTGGTGAAAGTGAATCCATTAGAATGTCTAGGTGGTGTTAAGTTGGGTCCTGGGCCTGGGTCAAAGAGTTGAGTCAGGAAAGAAATGTCACTTAACAAATGTCATCATGTGGACAGAAATGGGCCAGAGGCCAGGTAAATGAGTAGAAATGAAGGGGAAGCAGATGTCAGGGGAGAAAAAAAAATTAAAATCCATGAAGATAGTTAGGATTTTGAGAGAACTGAAGGACTAGAGAAAGATGGGGTAGGCTGGGGTTGAAAAGGCCAGAGAAGGAAAGCTCTGAAGCTTCATGCTGCAACCCTGCTCATTTCTGCCTCCACTACCTGTCCTGCCACCTAACACCAGCCATGCCCAGAGCAGTGACATCCTTCCATAGAGAAACTCCTGGGACATGTTTTAACAGAGAGCTGTTGCATAGAAGCAGAGCCTTTTCAAATATGAGTCTTATCTATCTGCTTGGTCATTGGGTCATGGATGTCTTGCCTGCCCATCAATGTATTTATTTCTTGGGAAGCAGAAAAGAATTGTGTCCTTTTGCATCTTCAAACAAACAAAACAAAAAACCAAAACACGTATTTGATTCATTATTGCATTCTTTTGAACTTTATGATCCTTTTCAGTTTCTAGAAAAATATAATAAATGAAGCAAAAAGAAAAACTCAATAAATAGGCTAAGAGCAGAGTAAACAGAGGAAAGAATCAGTGAACTGTAAATAGGATCATAGAAATTACCCAGTCTGAAAAACAGAAAAAAATAGGCTGATAATTTATAAAAAAATTAGAAAAAAGGAACATGGCCTTGGAGATGTATGGGTATATAAAAATTATCTAACATTTATCAACAGCATCCTGGGGGGAGAGGAGAAAGAGTGCAAGGCTAAAAATGTATTAGAGATTTTTCTAAATTGGGCAGAAGACCTTGGTCTCAATATATAAATTAAAAGACAAAGACTACAACAATGGATTTAAGAAAAAGTCTGTATATTGTTGATAAGAAAGTCCCCTCAGACATAACAATAAAAAACAACAAAGTCTAGAGAACACAACAACATTGTCAATGAAGTAGATCTAATGTACGTTTATAGACTCCACCCAACAACAGACTGGACATTATTTTAAACACAAAAAATATATCATGATAGATAAACTATACAACCAGTCTTGACAAATTTAAAATAATTGAAATCATACAGGATATATTCTCAGACCATGATGGAATCAAACTAGAATTCCATAACAGAAAAGATGACAGGAAAATTGCCAAACAGTTGGCACGGAATTATCATGAACTATTATTGACTATTGGTGGGCGTGCCTACCTGTAATATCAGTTACCTGGGAGGCTGAGGTGGGAGAATTGTAAGTTTGAAGCTAGCTAGGCAACTTGGTGAGACCTGTCTTAAGATAAAAAATTAGTAAGTCTGGGGATGGAGCTTAGTGGTAGAGCAGCCTTGTGTTCAAGCCCCAGTACCAAAACCCAAAACCCTGCTCAATAATTTGTGGCCCAAAGAGGAAGTCCTGAAAAAAAAATCATACATTGAAGTGAATTGAAGTGAAAATACAAAATATAAAAATTTGTGACACTTGGTTAAAGCAGTACTGAGAGAGAAATCTACAACATGAGTATAATACATTAGAAAAGAGAAGTCTCAAATCAATAATAGAGTATTGTTAATTATTAATAGATTATTGATTTGAGACTTCAGTAATAGCTCCCATCAAAAGAAACTAATTTTTCAAGAAACTAGAGCAAAGAGCAAAATAAATCCAAAGCAAGTACAAGGAAAGACTTAGAAAAGGCAAGAGCAGAAATCAATTAAATTTAAAGATAAAAACAATAGAGAAAACAAATGAAACAAAAAGCTGTGTTTTGGAAAAAGTCAATAAAATTGACAAACTTCCAATAAACAAACAAACAGAAAAGATATAAATTACCAGTATCTAGAATCCAAAAGAGGATATTACAGACTTAGAGACCTTAAAAGAATAGTAAGGGAATATGAACAACTTTATACATTTAAGTTTGATAACTTATATGAAATAGACCAATTTCCAAGAGAGCACAAACTACCACTCACATAATGTAAAATATATAATTTAATAGCCTTATGTCTGAGAAGATGAATTAGTAATTTAGAAACTTCCAAGACAGAAAATTCCAGGCTCAGATTTTTTAATTGGAAAATTCTACCAGACATTTAAGGAAAAATTAATACCAATTTCTACAACCTCTTTCAGAAAAGAGAAGATAAGGAAACATTTTCCTACTTCATTTTATGAAGCTAATAATACTGTGATGCCAAAACTAGAAAAAGTATATACCAGAAGAGAATAAGAGACTAATGACTCTGATGAATATGGATGCAAAAATCCTTGATAAAATTTTAGCAAATGGCATCCAGCAATATCTAAAACTAATTATATGCTTTAACCAAATAGGATTTATTCCAGGAATGAAAAGCTGATTCAATATTTGAAAAGATAAATCAATGTGAACCACAATATAAATCTAAAAGAGTAAAATCACAGTAACTCTAATTGATGCACAAAAATTATTTGACAGAATTCAACAGCTATTCATGGTAAAAAAAAATCAGATAAGTAGGAATAAAGGGAAAATGTATCATTAAATTGATAAAGAATATCTGCAAAATGCTTGCAGTAGGTATCATACTTAATAATAAAGGACTGAATCCTTTGTCCATAAGATCAGAACAAGGCAAAAATGTCATCTCTCACAGTCCTATTCAACAAATACGTAAGTTCCACACCATGCAAATAAGAGAGGAATTAAAAGTCATACAAATCAAAAAGGAAGAAATAAAATGCTCCTTTTGCAGACGACATGGTGGTCTACTAGGAAAATATCATAGAATCTACAAAAAAACACCTAGAACTATTGAGTTCAGCTAGATTGTTAGAATGTAAGATAAACGAAGAAATTCAACATTTCTAAATTCTAGTAATGCACACATGAACATTGATATTAAATATACAATATCAGTTGTAATCACATGTGAAATACTTATGTGCATATCTACCAAAACATGTATTGGATTGGTATGATGAAAATTACAAAATGCCAATAAGAGAAATCAAAGAACATTTAAGTAAATGGAGAAATGTACAATGTTCATGGATGAGAAGACAACATGGTAAAGATGTAAAGTCTCTCCAAATTGATATTCAGATTTAGGGTTGATGCAATTGTTTTAAAAATCCCTGCAAGGGTTTTGCATAAATAGATCAAGATTATTCTAATATATGAAAAGGAAAAGAAAACAGAAGGTCTGAAACAATTTTAAAAAAGAATAAAGTGGGAGGAATCATTAACCCTGATTTCAAGGTTTAGATAGCTACAATAATCAAGACTATATGGAATTAGCAGGGGAATAGAGACAATGATCAAGGGAACGAATAAATAATCTGGAAATAGTCATATTAAAGTACTATAGCCAACTGTTTTTACAACAAGTATGTAAAAGTAATTTAATGGAGAAAAGATATCCTTTGCAACAATTGGTGCTTTCTCTAGATGTTTCAATCTGCTTGTTCTGCTATAATGAAATACCTAAGACTGGGTAATTTATAAATAACAAATTTCTCACAGTCCAAGAGGCTGCAAAGTACAAAATCAAACAGTTCGATATCCATAACTTAAGACAAACAAAAACAAAAGTAAAAACTAAAAAAAAAAATTATGTACAACTCAATATCATAGATTTAAATATAAAATTATAAAATTTTTAGGAGAAAACATAGAAAAAAATCTTGAGGACATATGAGCTGTGGAAGAATTCTTAAACATAATCTATAAAAGAAAAAAATACATGTGATACTTTCATTCCACGGGATACTACTTAGCAATGAAAAGGAATGAACTTCCAATACATGCAACAACTTGGATGGATTTTAAAAACTGTAAGTCAAATTTTAAAAATTTATCCAAAGGTCACGTACTGAATAATGTTTTTATTTTATTTGCAATTTATAAAAATGGCAAAACTATAAAGATGGAGAATATATTAGTGGTTGCCAGAGATGAGGAATTGGGGCCCAGAAGATGGGTGTGACTATAAAATGGTAGGAAGATGTTCAACACAGTGATGGAACACTTCTGTATCTTGGTTGCAGTGGTGGTTACGTGAATCTATGCATGTGATAAAGTAATATGGAACTGTAAAATATGTCTGCCTAAACAAAATATTGGTTAATATTGCTATTCTTGAATTTTATTTAAAAGAAAGTTATCACTTGTATACAGTTGACTGATTCTTTCTTCTATTCACTATATTTCTAAGGTTTACCTGAGCTATTGCAAGCAGCTGTGATTTGATTTTCCATGTTGTCTAATATTCCATTGTATGAACATGGTTATATTTATTTCTTTGTTCTCCTATTGATGGACATTTGTGTTAAGTCTAGCTTTTTGCTCGAATCCTCTACTTGTCTCCTGGCACAAATTCTCTAGATGTTTCAGTCCGTTTGTTCTGCTATAACGAAATACCTGAGAATAATTTATAAATAAATTTCTCACAGTTCAGGAGGCTGCAACATACAAGATCAAGGTGCTTGCAGGTATATTATCTGATAGGGCTCAGTCTCCTCTTTCAAGATGGAGCCTAGTTGCTTTATCCTCTGGAATAACAAATGCTGTATACTCACATGGCAGAAGGGCAGAGGGTGCTTCCTTGAAATTGGATCACTTCTCTTAAAGGTATTAATCCCATTCATGAAGACCAAGTCCTCATGATAATCACCTCCCAAGGCTACATCCTTAATACTGTTGCATTGGGTATTAAGTTTCAACTTGAAATTTGTAGGGGACACAAACCCTCAAACTCTAGCACAAGACAGAGCAGGTAGGAGGGGTTCACTCAGGTGGAGGGTGTGTGAGTATGAGACTTCATAAGAAAAGGCTAGTTTGTTCCTAGTGGTTAAATCAATTTATATATCCCCCTGTAAGTTTAGTTTGGTAATTTTCTTTTTTGTTTGTTTTATGTTGTTTTCTTTTAATTTTTTTGTTTGTTCTAATTAGTTGCACGTGACAGTAGAATGCATTTATACATTTTGATAGATCATACATCAAAGAAGTGTAATTTCTCATTTTTCTAATTGTAAATATTGTAGGATCACATCAATCATGCAGTCATATATATTCATGAGGTAATAATGTTTGTTTTACCCTGTTCTTCCTACCCTCATACCCCTTCTGCTCCTTTCACTCCCCTCTACCTAATCTAGAGTAACTCTATTCTTCCCTATCATCCCCCCTGCCATTGTGAATTCACATCCACATATCAGAGAAAACATTCAGCCTTTGGTTTTTTTGTGTTTGACTTATTTTGCTTAGCATGACATTCTCTAACTCCATCCATTTACCAGCAAATGCCATAATTTCATTCTTCTTTAAGGCTGAGTAATATTCCATTGTGTGTGTAAGTATATTTATATTTTACATAAATATAAAATATATATGTTATATATATATATATAAATCCCACATTTTCTTTATCCATTCATCTGTTGAAGGGCACCTATGTTCATTTCATAGTTTAGCTATTGTGAGTTGAGCTGCTATAAACCTTGATGTGGCTGTGTCACTGTAGTATGCTGATTTTAAGTCCTTTGGGTATAAATGGAGAAGTGGGATAGCTGGATCAAATGGTGGGTCCATTCTAAGTTTTCTGAGGAATCTCCATACTGCTTTCCATAATGGTTGCACCATTTTGCATTCTCACCTGCAATGTATGAGTGTACCTTTTCCCCCACATCCTTGCCAACACTTACTCTTGCTTGTATTCTCAATAATTGCCATTCTGATTGGAGTGAGATGAAATCTTAGAGTAGTTTTGATTTGCATTTCTCTCATTGCTAGAGATGTTGAATATTTTTTCATACATTTGTTGAGCAATTGTGTATCTTCTTCTGAATGTCTGAATGAACAGACTGAAATGTCTGTTCAGTTCCTTTCCCCATTTATTGATTGGGTTGTTTGGTTTTTTTTGGTGTTAGGTTTTTTGAGTTCTTTATATATCCTAGAGATTAATGCTTTATCTGAGGTACATGTGGTAAAGATCTTCTCCCAATCTGTAGACTCTCTTCACATTATTGATTGTTTCTTTTGTTGAGAAGAAGCTTTTTCATTTGAATACATCCCATATATTATTCTTTTTATTTTTAATTTTTTTATTTTTATAGACTGCATCACTGTACACAAATGGTGTTCGTTTCTATGGTTGTACACAATGTAGATTTATGCCATTCATGTCATAATACATGTACATAGGGTAATAATGTCTGTCTCAGTCCACTGTCTTTCCTGCCGCCCACACACTCCAGCCCCATTTCCCTCTACACAATCCAAAGTATCTCCATTCTTCTCTCACCACCCCACCACCCCTGCCCCTATTATGTATCATCATCCACTTATCAGAGAAAACATTCAGCCTTTGGTTTTTTGGGATTGGCTTATGTCACTTAGCATGATATTCTTCAACTCCATCCATTTACCAGCAAATACCATAATTTTTTTATTCTTTATGACTGAGTAGTATTCCACTGTGTATACATACCACAATTTCTTTATCCATTGATAAAGCTATTGAGTAGCTATAAACATTGATGTGGCTGGTTTCCTGTAGTTTACTGATTTTAAGTCCTTTGGAATTAACTTCTTGCACTTTAGGGGTCTTGTTAAGAGAGTCAGATCCTAGGCTGACATGGTGAAGATTTTGGGACCTATTTTTTCTTTTAGTAGGCACAGAGTCTCTGTTCTAGTGCCTAAGTCTTTGATCTACTATGAGTTGAGTTTCATGCAGGGTTAGAAATAAAGGTTTAATTTCATTTTGTGAGATATGGCTTTCCATTTTTCCCAGCACCATTTGTTGAAGAGGCTATCTTTTCTCCAGTGAATGTTTTTGGCACCTTTGTCTAGTATGAGATAACTGTATTTGTGTGCTGGTCTTTGTGTCTTCTATTCTGTACCATTGGTCTGCCTGTCTATTTTGGTGCCAATAGCATGCTGTTTTTATTACTATGGTTCTGTAGTTTGAGTTCTATAGCTTGAGGTCTGGTATTGTGATGACTCCTGCTTCACTTTTCTTGCTAAGGATTGCTTTGACTATTCTGGGTCTCTTATTCTTCCAAATTAATTTCATGATTGCTTTTTCTATTCTATGAAGAATGTCATTGGGATTTTAATAGGAATAGCATTAAATTTGAATAATGTTAATAGTAATATGGTCATTTTGACAATATTAATTCTGCCTATAAGAGCTCTTTCCATCTTCTAAGGTCTTCTTCAATTTCTTTAGTGTTCTATAGTTCTATAGTTTTCATTGTAGAGGTCTTTCACCTCTTTTGTTAGATTGAATCCCAAGTATTTTATTTTATTTTTTGAGGCAATTTTGAATGGGGTAGTTTTATTTATTTCAGTTTCAATGAATTCATTACTGATGTATAGAAATACATTTGATTTATAGGTATTGATTTTATATTCTGCTATTTTGCTGAATTCATTTGTTAGTTCTAGAAGTTTTTTGGTGGAAGTTTTTGGATCCTCTAAATACAGAATCATGTCATTGGCAAATAGCAATAGTTTGAATTCTTCTTTACTTATTTATGCACCTTTAACTTTTTTCTTCTGTCTAAATGCTCTGGCTATAGTTTCAAGGACAACGTTGAGGAAAAGTGGTGAAAGAGGGCATCCTTGTCCTGTTACGGTTTTTAGAGGGAATGCTTTCTGTTTTTCTCCATTTAGAGTTATGTTGGCCTTGGCTTTAGCATATATGGCTTTTACAACGTTGAGGTATGTTCCTACTATCCCTAGTTTTTCTAGTGTTTTGAACACGATGGGGTGCTGTATTTTGTCAAATACTTTTTATGTGTCTATTGAGATGATCATATGTTTTTTTTAAGTCTATTGATATGATAAATTATGTTTATTGTTTTCCATATGTTGTTCCAACCCTGCATCCCTGGGATGAACCCCTCTTGATCATGGTGCACTATCTTCTAAAAATGTTTTTGTAGGTGATTTGCCAGAATTTTATTGAGAAATTTTTCATCTATGCTCATCAGGTATATTGGTCTGAAGTTTTCTTTCCTTGATGTGTCTTTGTCTGTTTTTGGTATCAGGGTGATATTAGTCTCATAGAATAAGTTTGGAAAAGGTTCCCTGCTTTTCTATTTCATGGAAAAATTTGAGGAGTATTGGTTTTGATTCTTCTTTGAAGGTCTTATAGAACTCGACTGAGAATCCATCTGGTCCTGGACTTTTCTTGGTTGGTAGGCTTTTGATGGCATTTTCTATTTCATTACTTGCAAATGTTCTATTTAAATCATGTGTGACCTCCTGATTCAGCTTAGATAGGTCATATGTCTCTAGAAATTTGTCAATGTCTTCAATATTTTCTATTTTATTGGAGTATAAGTTTTCAAAATAGTTTCTAAATATCTTTCGCATTTCAGTTGTATCCATTGTGATATTTCCTTTTTCATCACATATTTTAGTAATTTGGGTTTTCTTTTTCTCTTTGTTTGTGTAACTAGGGGTTTATCAATTTTATTGTTTTTTTTTTCAAAGAACCAACCTTTTGTTTTGTCAGTTTTTTCAATTGTTTCTTTTGTTTTAATTTCATTGATTTCATCTCTAATTTTAATTATTTCCTGCCTTCTACTCTTTTTGGTGTTGATTTGTTCTTTTTCCAGGACTTTTAGATGTAATATTAGGTTATTTATTTGTTGACTTTTTATTCTTTTAATAAATGAGCTCAATGCAATGAACTTTCCTCTTAGCACTGCCTTCATAGCATCCCAGAGATTTTGGTATGTTGTGTTGGTATTCTCATTTACCTCTAAGTATTTTTTTCATTTCATTCTTGATTTCTTCTACTATCCATTCATCATTCAATAGTGTATTATTTAGTCTCCATGTGTTAGAGTAGCCTCTATTTTTTATTTTATCATTGATTTCTAATTTCAGTTCATTATGATCTGATAGAATACAGGGTATTATGTCTATTTTTTTATATTTACTAAGAGTTGCTTTGTGGTATAAGATACGGTCTATTTTAGAGAAGGATCCACGTACTGCTGAGGAAAAAGTGTATTCACTCATTAATGGATGAAATATTCCCTATGTGTCTGTTAAGTCTAAATTATTGATTGTATCATTTAGTTCCATAGTTTTTTTTATTTAGTTTTTGTTTAGAAGATCTTTCCAGTAGTGAGAGAGGTGTATTAAAGTCACCCAGTATTATTTGGTTGTGATCCATTTGATTCTTGAAATTGAGAAGGGTTTATTTGACGTACATAGATGCTCCATTGTTTGGGCGTAAATATTTACGATTGTTATGTCTTGTTGATGTACAATTCCCTTAAGTAGAATGAAATGACCTTCTTTGTCCCTTCTGATTACTTTGACTTGAAGTTCACTTTATCTGATATGGAGATGGAAACCCCTGTTTGTTTGCACAATCCATATGAGTGATATGCTTTTTCCTATCCTTTCACCTTCAGTCTGTGGATGTCTTTATCTGTGAGGTGGGCCTCTTGGAGACAACATATTGTTGGGTCTTGTTTTTTTGTTTTTTTTTTTTCATACTGGGAATTGAACCCAAGGGCACTCCACCACTGAGCCACATCCCCAACCCTATTTTGTATTTTATTTAGAGACAGGGTCTCACTGAGTTGCTTAGGACCTCGCTAAGTTGCTGAGGCTGGCTTTGAACTCTCAATCCTCCTGCCTCAGCCTCCCAAGTGCTGGGATTACAGGCATGTGCCACTGTACCCGGCTTGTTTTTTAATCCAATGTGCAAGTGTATGTCTTTTGATTGATGAGTTTAGACCATTAACATTCAAAGTTATTATTGAGATTTGATTTGTATTCCCAGTCATTTTGGCCCATTTCTGGATTTTAATTTTATTTACTTTCTCCTTTGACTATTCTGTTAGTGTAGTTCCTCCCTTTACTGTTTTTTTTTTATTTTATTTTCACTTTATCTTCCTGGAATATTTTGTTGAGAATGTTCTGTACTTCAGGCTTTCTAATTGTGAATTCTTTTAACTTTTGTTTATCATGGAAGGTTTTTATTTCATCTTCAAATCTGAAACTTAATTTTGCTGGATATAAAATTCTTGGTTGGTATCCATTTTCTTTCAGAGTTTGAAATATGTTGTTCCATGACCTCCTAGCTTTGAGGGTCTGGGTTGAGAAATCAGTTGGTTTTCTCCTATATGTAATTTGCTTTTGTTCCCTCATGGTCTTTAAGATTTTACCCTTATTCTGTATTTGAGTCATTCTTATTATGTGTCTTGGTGTGGGTCTGCTGTAATTTTGTGCATTTGGGGTCCTGTAAGCCTCCTGTATTTGATTTTCCATTTCATTCTTTAGGTTTGGGAAATTTTATGACATTATGTCATTGAAAAGATTATACATTCTTTTTGTTTGTATCTCTGCTCCTTCATCTATTTCAATAACTCTTAAATTTGGTCTTTTCATGTTATCCCACAATTCTTGAAAGTTCTGTTCATGGATTCTTACCATCTTCTCTGCATGGACAACTTTATTTGCAACATAAAATATTTTGTCTTCATTGCCTAGTAAGTTCTGTCTTCCAAATGGTCTAATCTGTTGGTGATGCGTCCCATTGGATTTACAATTTGGTTACAATTGTGGTTCATTTCCTTCATTTTGAGGATTTCTGCCTGTTTTTCTTCACAATCTCTCTTTGTTGAAGTGATCTTTTACTTCCCGTATTTTATCTTTGATTTTACTCTTTATACCATCCTTTACTTCACAGATTAGTTTAATTGTGTATATTCTAAACTCCTTCTTGGACATTTCTTCTACTATGTTGTCAGTGGGTTCTCTTATTAGGGGCATCTTTTTTGGGGGGGGCACTTTGTTCCCTTGTTTTCTTCATGTTACTTGTGTGTTTTCCCATCTAGTTGCATGGATTTGAGGCAATACAGATTCTACCCTGTAGACCTATATTGTCCCTGAAGATTTCCTGTATCCCACCACTAAGAGGGAGACCAATATCAACAGCACCCAGTATAGAAAATATAACCTCAAATCTAATAGTTCCTACCAAGGTTTCCACTGCCCTCTGGCTATAAACAGCAATGATGAGTTCAATCACTGTCCACCATATAAACAGAAAATTTGCCAAAAGGATTTACAATCTCAAATAGTGGACAAAGAAAGAACAGAAATAGTGAAGGACATGAATATTCATACAGGAGAAAGGAAGAAGTCAGAAGCAAAAATCCACAGAAAGAATGGAAGAGGAACCAACTGAGATTGACTGTTAGGTGTAGAAAAGGTAGAAAGGGAATCCAGGAAAATAGACAAGTGAGAGGAAGAATATGTATGAGAGTAAAAAAAATATATATATAAGAATATATAGCAGAACTGCAAATACCACGCATAGATCACTGTCCTCAACAAACTGATGCACAAAAAACACCCTGCTCCAAATATGGTGGAGAGAGATGCCAGAGAAGAAAAAAATAAAATAAATCTTGGTAGAAAATTGAACAACTGTCTCTGCTGGTATCTGAAAGCTTCTCAGCCCTGTCTCTGACTTCCCTTAACACTGCCTGGCCCAGACCGGCCCTGGCAGACCCAGTCACTTCCCACCAATCTGGACCTCAGATGTCCTCGGTTTGGCCATGTTGCAGTTCCAAGATCTTAATGCCACTGGAATTTGGAGAGAGAACACAGGGGATGCGCAATCCTGAGAAACAGTAGCTAGATGGCGGCCACCAGCACTCCCAGCAGGAAGACCCCAGGCTCAGCAAAACCCACTGGTACCCTGACACTGAACTTCTAGGTCCTGACTGGTGTCCCCAGACAGGGGCGGCTGCACCCCAAGATGGTGGTGGCAGCAAACCTGCAGGCACCCCAAGCCCCAGGCTCTGGCAGGTGTCTCAAAGTGGATGTGGCCACGTACAACCAAACCTGGAGTCTCCCTGCCAATGGACTCTGGGTAGTGGTAGAAGCAGTAGTAGCAGGGTTGGTGGCAGCAGGCAGGGGGTCAGCAGCAGCTGCAGTTGTTGGTGGCATTGGCAGCAGGTGTGTGGGGGGGTCAGCGGCAGCAGTGGTGGTGACGGCAGCTGTGGCAGCAGGTCCAGTGGCATATAGGCAGATGACCTCCAGGTGACCTCCACGAGTAGCAGTGGCTTTGGTGGCAGCAGTCTTGGTGGCAGCAGCAGCAGAGGCAGCAGCAGTGTAGACAGCGGTGGCAACCAGAGGAAAGACCTCTGTGGCAGCAGCCTCCTGTATTTTCATCTGTCTATTCACCATTCTTGCTTTTCCCCTCTGTGCCATGCCTGTCTGATCTGTGGCTCATTTTTCTATTGTCTTTTTATGGCAGATTTGTAGCATTTCTTTATATGATTGTCATAGTGGTCTCTTGCTCATTTACTTGTGGCACACTCATCTCAGATATTGGCTTATCTTTTTAATTTCTTTATACGGTTAGTACTTTTGTGCCTTAAGAACTCCTTTCCCATTTTGAGGTCAGAAAGAAGTTCTCTTTTATTTCTCTCTGAAAGTTTAAGCCCCATGTTTTTCACAACTAAATCCTTAATCCCTCTGGAATTGCTCTTTGGGTATGGCTTCTTTTGGCTCCGTAAATTGTTCCAACGTCTATGAGAGCTCTGTTACCTTTTAACAGCTGAGTGAATGAGAAAAATCAAGGAAGAAAAGTCATCTGCAGCACGATTTGGGAAGATGGCTAATCCTCCCTTAGGTAGCCTTGAATAGATGTTGAAATGATATTCTTGCACCATCAATTTTTCAAATGTTGTAGCGTCACGTTTTGTTTGTTTTTTTTTTTTTTTTTTATACTGGGGATTGAACTCAGGGGCACTTGGCCACTGAGCTACATCCCCAGCCCTATTTTGTATTTTATTTAGAGACAGGGTCTCACTGAGTTGCTTAGGGCCTCACTAAGTTGCTGAGGCTGACTTTGAACTTGCGATCCTCCTTCCTCAGCCTCCGGAGTCACTGGGATTACAGACGTGCGCCACCGCGCCCGGCTGGACCGTCACCTGTTAGAAAGTAGAAAACAGACAACCCAGCCCCAAAGGCAATGGATCCACTCTCAACATTTGAACTCTGACTTAGGTCATTTGAACAGGTTATTTGATTTTTTTAAAAAAAGTATAAATTCAAAAGACCAGTTTTTAAAGTATTCAGAAAACAGGTTCTCCATGTGGAGAGTAATGCAGTTTAGACAGGAAGCTACCTGGCTTTAAGCCTTGATCTGTCATTACTTGGTTGAGAAACCTTTCTGTATCAGTTAGGATTATGTTCAGTGAACTATAACACCAACCCTTCTACAGTGGCTCAACCAAATAGAGTTTATTTTTTCTCAAATAACATCCCCAGAATAGGCAAGGCTGGCCCAGTATGGTGGCTCCTTTCAGTTCAGGCTTTACAGCACGTAGATTTTGTCTTTGTGGTTGTTGCTTCATGACCGTAAGACAGAGCTCTTCTTCCAGCATTGTATCAGTGTTTCAGGCATGAAGAAGAGGAAGAGCAAAGAACACAGACTGAATGCCAAGTTCCTTTTAAAGAGTTTTTCCCAGGAATCCAACCTAGTAACCTCTATTTGCATCTCTAGAGTCAGAACTGTTTCACCTGCCCATCATTCTCAGCTGCAGTTTTAGCATGGAAAATTCCAGTTTTGAACAAAATTAAGGTTCTGAAAGGATAAAGGGTAGACCGAACATTGGAGAGGTAACTGGCAGTATCTGTCCTACTGTCTAAGCTTCCAGCAGGGATGCCTGTCTACCCATGGAAGGGTCGTTTGGTTGACAAAATGAAAGATCAAATGCAAGAGTACTTTATAGACTATAAAATGCATTTCTTAATCAGAGTGGAAATGTTTTGAACTATTTTCTCAGAGAGCAAATCCAATGCTAATGGTTAGTTCTACTGAATCCCTTGGGTAATAAGTATCTATTGAACCTTGGTTCATTCTCTTTCAGACATCTTCCAATAACCAAGTATTAGCATCTTTGTGGATACACTTGCTCAAATATCAATCTTCAGAATATTGTGGAGCATTGTTGTGGTGGACATTTGCTGATTCTTTCCCCCTTTTCCCTTCTTCACAGACCCTTGAATATTTTTCCATGTAATTTCTGTTTACATGAACTCTACCTTTACCTCCAAGGATAACCCTGGAATAGCTTAAGCAGTTCAGCATTCTAGACCCCAAAGAATAGTGATTAATTAAGTGATGGGCTACGTGAGTGACCTCTGAACTTTGTTGGGACTGCCATGAATCTGACGTCCTCTTGGATGATATCTATCTATATCTGTATCTATAACTACATCTGTATTTATATAATCTTAAAGTGCTGTAGCCATTTTTTGTACCAAGTGACCTGAGGGTGAAGTCATTCCACAGACAATACTCCGTGTTGTGAAAACCTTAGAAGATCAAATGATATAGCAAAATTTTGGTTTCCCAAAGTAACCATATTTCTTTCTGTTTTGTTTTATTTTTTTCCTGGCTCAATGAAGCACAATATATCCTTGTTTTGTTATTTATATAAGTGAATTTGAATCATGTTTTCTGTTACTTGTAACCAAAAGATTGTTAAATGACAGTTTCTACATCTTTTCCCTGATATTGTAGTATTCTATTCTATTATTTAGTATTTTAAATAAATTATATATTTAGATATCTTAACATATTACATATGCACATTATGTATATATGAATATACATGTATATGTTTGAATATATATTTTTTATATATGTATTCTGAAATTTAAAGTCCTTTCTGAAGGCTGAAAGACCTGAACATATGTAACTAAAAATGCATATTTCTCCCAGTAATCAATGGGCTGCATCTGTCCAGAGCATTTCAGACTGTGAAATGCTGGGTCCTGATCCCTGTCCTGTTGAGGACTGTGCTTATTACTCCTGTGGTACAAGACTCACCCTTGAGTCCTTTGAGCCCAAGACCAATGGGGCTGAGATAAGTCAGTGTTCTTGTAGGTGCGTTTTCTGTTTCCTATTTGAAGAGGCAGCTACAGAAGAAATAAAGTAGCAGTCTTACCTAAATGTTTTCCTGAGTTGCCAGATGTTTTAGTATGGCATTCACTAACCATGAGTAATCTCAGTTGCAGGGCCGTTGACCTGCTGGTGATAAAATCCGTCGTAGCCCAGAGGACGGCTCCGAGGTCTGAGGCTGTGTGACTGTGCACTGTGAGTTGCTTTTTAACTTCTTAAAATGCCTGGATTTTACATTGTGTCAATTATGATTGAAAATGCAAAGATGTTGTATCCTGGCTAGGTTGTGTGTTCATGCTTGTATAGAACAAAATCAAATAGAAAATACTGACATATCTGTCTGGAAAGCTTTGTCATGTAGTATCTGTTTCCGTTTTTACCTCTTGAGAATTTGTATTCCAGAGAAAGCTCTACACCCTTTCTAATATTTAGAAATATTCCTAGTCTCTTCTATGGCAACCAATTAAATGGAAACTTTATTTAAGTATCAAAGAAATTTGCTAAAATAAACAAAACAAGACATATGATAATGAAATAAAAACCTGGCTTGCTGCTTCCTGGAAAAAAAAGGGTAGTATGTGCTTCCCCTTGCTTTCCAAATCTACTCTGTCCCGTTCTTTCCTAATCTACTTTCCAAATGAGTAGATTTCAGGATGGGAAATTGAAGAGAATATTGTGCAGCAAGGAGATGGGATGTTTTCTCATTCAGAGAAGGTTCTTTTGAAAATCTATTATAGTATAATTAGGGAAACAGCAACAGCAATAGCGAATTTCCTGTTAAGATAGGAACATTATAACTTTCCAAATTTGTTGATATGAGTCTCCAAAGCCATCTCATTGAACATTTGGGAAATGGGCTTTTTAGGAAGGGAAATCTACTGATATATCAATTTTTTGAAAATTTTTCAAAATAAACTAATGACCCCAGATAAGAGCCAGCCAAGGTTTGTAGAGGAAGCAGTATGGCTTGGGCTTGGGGAATGCTCTTTGTGCCTTTTGGAAACAAAGCATAACTATAAATCTAATATTTTCTCGGCTAACTAATTTTATATGAGTAACAAATGACAAAAATAAAATAAATGAGAGCAAAAACGAAACCGTTTCTCTGTCGCAGGGAAAGCAGCTAAATCAATGTAACACGAAACTCAAATGCATAGCTTTTCATGCTACTTCCGTTTTCCCTGTTTGGTCTCCATGGTTTAATGAACTATTACACAAGCACCATGGCTCATCTGGATATAACAAGAAAGTGAAAGCAAAAACTCTTTATTCCACATCTGAAAGGCCAGTCCTTTTCATGAAATCTGTAGAACAGTAATAAAATGGTTGAAGTCATGTTAACCAAAATCTAAAATTTTTTTCCCCTGGTGAAACTGAGAACTCTTTTGCCTTTCTTCTGGACAGAAGGCCATGATAAAACTAGATATATAAATGGGCTAAGATCAGGCAGCCTTGTTCTTGTGGAATTTGGTTGGACTACCCATGGATATCAAGACCAAGACATGGCAGTAGCCCCCAGACCTTTCTGACATCAGACTAAACCATAAGAGGCCAATACATGTCCTTGTTAAGACAGAGAAGCTGGAGTGAGATCCAACGTGAGAACCTTCCCCTTCCATGGAGGTGTGGAGAATCAACAGGTGCTGTGGCCTTCTGTCATTCCTGCCCCTCCTCTAGCATCCAGGCTCCTGTTCTGTGCCAGTGACCATGGGGACCCGGGATTCCTTGCTGTCGATTCCTCTCTAGAGTGAGCCCCAAATATGCCCTACTTCAGCTCTGGTATATAGGGAGCAAGAAGTCACAGGATGTCACGGTGCACATTCATAGCATCTTCCAGATGTAAGGAGGACAGTGTCCTGTTGAGGACTATTCTTATTACTTCTGTGGTACAGGACTGAGTCCTTTGAGCCAAAGACAGATAAGTCAGTGTTCATGTAGGTGCATTTCCTTAAGCTCTTGGAACAGGGAAGAAGCTGCTCCAGGTTGGTGGGTGCTGGCTGGAGAGAGCAGTGGACAGGCGGGAAGAGCATGCCTTCTGGAGCAGAGGTTGGGCTTCTAACTGGGGCTTTCCAAAAGAATGGTGTAAGTCAGCAAATAACCCCAAATTTCCTGGGCTTTGTGGAATTTTATGCAAGAAATCCAGACACTCTAGTAAAAAACAGGGTAGAGGCAAAGAACCAGCTAACAAGATAAAGGAAAGATATAGATAAAGGTATTTTAATGTGAGCCAGGCCCGGTGGCACACGCCTGTAATCCCAGTGATTCAGGAGGCTGAGGCAGGAGGATCATGAGTTCAAAGCCAGCTTCAGCAACTGAGCGAAGCCCTAAGCAACTCAGTGAGACCCTGTCTCTAAATAAAATACAAAATAGGGCTGGGGATGTGGCTCAGCGGCCAAGTGCCCCTGAGTTCAATCCTGGGTTCAAAAAAAAAAAGATATTTTAATGTGAAGTGTATGAACAGGCTCCAAGTTTGTGATTGTCACTGACGTCCTGTTGCCTGAGTGTCTCTAGCATCTCCATTTCAGGATGTTACATTGTAATTACGTTTTTCTTTAGTTTTCTGCATTCATCTTTCCTCCTCCTCTTAAAAACAATGAATGTTTTAATCCTCTCAGCCCAAGAGTTCGCCACACTTTACTTTTAATGTCTCATAAATGCCCCTCTATCGAGATGAGACACCCATTTGTCATCAGCATACCTTTCATTCAGGAGAGAGATTATCTCAGAGACTGAGAACATAAGAGGCCAAATATCCATCTCCTTCCAGATGTTTCCAAATATAGACACAGAGACAAATACTGATCATCCAAGTGATTGATTTCCTGTCAACCATTTTCCACTTGGTCATGCTTTTAATGACGAAAGCTAATAAATTCAGCAAAAAACCAAACACAAACTGCCTTTCTATTAATATACGGTAAAAGAAGAGAAGGAGATAATTTCCCAGAAATTTTGCAACATGTTCTTTTAATGTTATATTGGCACAGAATGTAGTTTGCAGGGGATTAATGGTGACTTCAATTGACCTACTGTCTTGAGGAGAATAATAGGGCATGATATGGCCTCACAATAACAGACCATGTTCCTAGAAATATAATTCATTCACATAATTCAATAAATATCAATTGAGCACTTGCTACGTGACAGGCACTGTGCTAGATGATGGGGAGGTGTTCATAGGGAACAGGAGGGAAAGGTGGAGAGGGATGATAATTAAAGCATCACACAAATATGTTTTATAAATGTGCTAAGTACTCAGATGGAAAAAACAACAATGTAACATAACAGGGATTATCTCTGGGCTCATCAAAGATCAGGGAAGTCTTCTCTCAAGAATTGAAGGGGTTGGAGATGGGCGAAGGCCCTGAGTTAAACAGAAGGAGCATGGAGCTTACTAGGTCTGGAATCCAAGCCAGAGTTGCTGGAAAGCAATGGGTCATGATGAAAAGGAAAGCTGAAGAGGTGGCAGGGCCAGATCATGAGGCTTGGTGGAGAATGAATGAATGATTGAAAAAATCTGAGTAGCTCATAATAAGGAATAGGTCCTATTGTCTCCTGTCATTGGTGTTAAAATGAAAGGAGTTTGCAGTTGTTCAATGACTGCTGTTATACCTCTGGAGAAGGTATTCATTCATTCAACCAATAAACATAAGATAAAATCCCTATAAATTCTAGTAGGCAGATAGTATGCCAATAGACAAATGTTTTATAGTAAATTTCTGTTTATGAATAAGTTGTTAATGGAATTTAAGTATACCTTGTATTGCATCCAAGTGTGGTTATTCTTGAATGAAATAAAGTTATGTGTCCTAATAGTCCTGGGGTGAAGCTCAGGACAGACATCCTTCATAGCACTCCATTCTCAATAACGACTGGAGAAATTCCAAGAGAGGAAAATAAGAGAGGAAAACTGTGCAGTGATCAGTTTATTCTTGATTCTGAGGCTCTGTTGATGCCATTGTCTCCTCTCTGCTTCTCTCTGGAGTTGTGGGGAGCAGGTAAAAGGATGAGGGGAGCAACATATGTATTTATGGGCAAATAACTGAGTCTAATACTGATTGTCAGAGTATTCCTGTTTCTTATTACAAGATGAGCTTGGTCCACCTTATAAGACACTTGATGCAGTTCACATGCCATGCACATTGGCCATCTCTAAGGAAGGTTCACAGCTTACAGCAATGCACACCTTTACGGAGGAGTATTCCTTTCCACATCCCCCAAAGCTGGTATCTCTTGGTGCTTCTTAAAATCATCAGTAACTTCCCATGGATGATGATAAATTCCTGGAAACTTGATGGTTGGCCCTGTGTTCTCTGAACATCTGTTTGAAGATCTCTTCATGGCAACGTTTGCAAATCTGCGTAGAAAGTATAGAAAGTATCAATGCTGTTGATGAAATGAAGCAGAGCGCCTGTGAGGGTCACCTTCAGGCTCTGGTTGCAAAAGTCAGAGAGTTTGATATAAGTAGTTTATTATATCAAAGGGAAGCAAAAATAATGATCTGTTTTAATGTTTAGGAACTTCTTTCTGACTTTCACTGTGTATGAATGAAAGCTGTTATCTCTCTACATGCTGTCTTAGTTTGTTCCACCTGCTATAGTGAAATATCACTAATGGAATGGCTTATAAACCACAGTGATTTATTTCCTACAGTTCTGGAGGCTGAGAAGTCCAACATTAAGATTCTGGCAGATTCAGTGGCAGGTGAGGGGCTGTCTCCTGGTTCATATATGGTGCTTCCTGGCTAGGTCCTCCCATGGTGAGAGGGTGAAGGAGCTCTCTGGGGTCTCTTTATAAGGGCACTAAATCTCATCCATAAGGTCTCCGTCCTCATGACCTAATCACTTCTCAAAGGCTCCATCTATTTCCTAATCTCATCGCCTTGGGATGTAGGATTTCAAAGAACGAATTTGGGGGGAAACAAACTTTCCAACCAGAGCCTATGCTGAGAGTCTCAGTTGGGGAGGAGTGATGGAAATGTTGGCCCTGTGCTCCTTTACAATAAGCTTTCTCACTGTGGTGCTGTTTTAATTTTAGACCAGATAGTTCTCTTGGAAGGTGCTGCTGTTCTGTGCAATGTAGGAGGTTCAGCAGATTCCCAGGGCTAGTAATTTATGACCCCAGTCATGACAATAGTCTCGACATTGGGAGGAACAAAATCACCAGGGAGGAACAAAATCACCCTCTGTTAAGAACCACTGCCTCATACGTCATAATTAGTGACTCATAGCGATGAGTTTTAGCTTTGTATCATAGTTTTATTGCAAATGTGTCCAATTCTAAATATATAGCCTTCAGTTTAATAGGATGGTATCTTCACAGTTCTGAAGTTCTTAGATCAATTAAAAATAATCTTATGAAATATATCAAAATAGATTCTATTGTTATTATAACTAAAAAGAAGAAATAAAAAATATGATGAAACCAGTATTAGAAGACTAAATAATTTCCTTAACCAAATATATGAAATCCTAACATGATGATAATGTGTTTTTCTGGGGGGTTATACACTTTGAAAACCTTACTTCATTTGTTAACACCTTACATAGTTTTACCCTCAAAGTTGAAATCTTACATAGTGATTTCAACTGTTTCTTAAATGTTACATTTGCAAGAATCTTAATGCCACAAAGACTCCAACTCAGTCAGCTGCAAGAATTAATAGTGTTTTGGTGACACATAGGAACTTAAATGAGGCACATTTAATGAGATCAATTCTAGTTTTATAGGAAGCTGGGAAGAACAGAGAGGGGGAAAAGTGCCGCTCTTGCGTCTTTTGGTGACGATACTTGACATTTTAGTTTAAGTTATTATAATGGTATATTGGTTTAATGTTCCCTTAATATCTGTGGTTTAATCAAATTTTCTGAAAATGGAAAGAATGTATTCTCTCTGTCACTGTAAAGTTAAGGAATGACATTTCAAAATCACTTTAATCATACAGGATTAGATCTTCTAAAGTGGTATTTTACTATGCTGTGGTGCCCAGGAAGACTTAAGGTTATGTAAGTTTACTAGACATATGACTAATATATGACACTCTTAAGAAAACTATTTTTTAAATTCCTTTTTACTCTTATTATTTATCTCACTTAAGGGCCTCCTGCCTCAAAGTGTTGCCTATAATTCATATGAAGCCAATATTATTTGTAAAATAGAACTTTCTTTTGTGTTGCTGTTATGTTCAGGAATATTTAAGGATCTTTCTCTCTCCTTCCTACAAAGCTTGAAAGCTCTATGCTAAAGCTTCTCAAACTCTCTGTGGGAAGGACTGGACTTGTTATTTATTTATTTTTTAATTTCCAGTTTGTCACAAGCCAGTACAGGTCTTCCTATCTAGAACTTGTACTTAAATTCTGCCACGTGGAACCCAACAGCTAAGTTCAACAATATCCAAGTCATTCTGCACCCCCGTTCATGAGGCAAGTGCAGCTGACCACAGATTTGGAAGTTGCAGCAATGCCCAATGACTGTCAACTGTTTTCTAGATCGTTACCTACACTTGTCTGGTTGCAATCTGATGAGACGGTCTTTGGACCCCACGTGAACTGGCATTGCCCTAGATTCTGAGCTCCATGAGGACAGAACCCAGGTCTGCTCTTGTTCAGTATCATAATTCCAGCCCCTGACACTGTTTGTCACATTGTAAACACATTAGGTACAGGTAGAACTGATCATTCCATAGGTAAAAACACCTGCCTCCTAAGTAGCTTGGATCAAAGCTTGATCACATTTTAGCACCAACAGGATTACCATGCCTTAACTACAAGAGAAAATAGAAATGACACTCTCAGAGTGATTTATTTTAAAAATCTGTATTCTTTAGTGTAAAATCTGCTAACATAAAACATAACTCTTACCCCTGGCGCTGGCATTTATAAGGGAAGATCACTTGATTAATAATTTAATTTTCTTTCACTAGAGAGTTGCAAAAATCCACTTAATTCATGTTCACCTGTTCAAGCAAAATAAGAGGAACTTAAAGGAAATCTAAAACAATGAGCCATTAAATAGTAATATTGAGAGAAAAGTGTTCCCAATGCAAGAACCACCCCCCCAAAATACCCTGTATTTAATCCCAAAATAGCTTCCTTTGATGCCACTCAAGGGGATTGAAACTCTTGAACAGTCTAAAAGTGTATTTATGAAAATAAGAATCATATGGAGTTAGTTTAGCATCTACCACTGTTGTTTCTACCAGGAAAAACACCTGAGACACGAGTAACATTTCTCAAAACTTAAAATGTAAACAATTCAGAACAAACCACTTGACAGTTCTATGTGAACCTTCAGTAGTTCAAGAGTGCTTTTCTGAAGTGGTGAGAGATTGAAGCTGAATGCTCATTTTTTCATTACTATTTCATTATACCTCATGTTAATAGCCAAGAAAAACAAAGACATTTACTATATGGTTTTCCCACCCTGATTAGCCACTTACTGTTTCCATGGAACATTTGTTATTTCTGGGAATCATATGGCATGTGACCAGAACCATAATTAGTAACAGTTTGATGTTATAGGAATACAAAATTTAGCTATTTCTAGCTTCATTAGATCCATAACTTCCTTTAAAATACAAAAGCAAGTACAGCCCCTAACAGTGCATCTTGGAGTCAACGTTTTTTCTCCTTTGCCAACTGCAGTCTTTGCTTATGTGGATGGAGAGGTGTTTGAAGACTTGTAAGAGTTGGCAGAGAACCCTCAGACTTTGCAACAGGAGATTTTCCACTGAGTTCCCATACATGTTCCAGCCAGAGGACACAGAATAATCACTTTTGCATTGTATTGGAAGCCACTGGTTGCTGAGGCTGATTATGCAAAGTGAGGTGAAGCATATCATCCATGGCCAGATGTAGTCTCCCCCATGTTACTAATGCAGTTATTAAGGATTGGAAATGCAATATTGCTTAGCAACACACATAATAGTATTTGCTCTTTTGAGCCGCAGCAGTCATAGGGGTATGTCCTGGTGGGTATTTTTCCTTTTACTTTCCAGCGAACATTACTTGTACCCATTTCCATAGGAATAAAAAAAGAGCTTTTATTATGGCTTTGGGGCATGAGTTTAGGTGTACTCCATGTGATACAGAGATCAGACCTGAAACCTGGCATTAGCACAATCTAGAACCAAGAGGAAATGAGGCTATGGCAAAGGATAAGTAGTTTAGAATTCCTACAGCTCTCATGACCTGTATAAGGTTTCTAGTTTTCACTGCTGGTAAGTCTATTTGGTGGTGATGTTACCCCTGTGAGATGCAGGAACTCACTGTAATATTGTTCAGGTTTTTTGTTTTGTAGACTCGAGGACTTCAGTATGCAACTAGATTCCACATACTAGCCAAAAGGGAACAGAATTCCTATTTCCTTCAAATGGAAAGGCAACACTTTGGCTAATAATGGTGCTAGCACTCCCTTGTCATTTATACTTCACTGTGCATATTGAGAACAAGTGACCATCTGGGAAAATTTGCTCTGGGTGGACTTCCACTCCCTCCCCTCCTTTCTTCTCTAAATTAGACTAACCTCTGTCCAGCTGAGAATCCTGGCTTTCCTCTGCTATTTCCTCTTCTCAGCTTCCATAATCATCCATCCTAGCTTGATCTCTTACATCCTGGTCTGCCCTGGGAAGAGCAAGGAATACCAGGCTCTAGGACCATCTTGTAAAAATGACTGTCTCGGGGCTGGGGATATAGCACAGTTGGTAGAGTGCTTGCCTTGCAAGCACAAGGCCCTGGGTTCAATCCCCAGCACCACCACCAAAAGAAAAAAAAAAATGACTATCTCTAAAGAGGCTTCAACAATTTTGAGAGGAAAGAAGGCCAACCTTCCCTCAGAACAATGACAGGGGAAGAATCCAACACAGAAGCAGTCATTTGTCCTGGAGGGGAGAAATGTTCTACTTGGGACTGTCACCCGTGATTGATGACTGCTTGACCCCAAGACATGTGGACGTGCTTTAGGGATTCATGTGAGTGAGCAGAGGGACTACTTCTTCGTTCTTCACAGGGCACTGTCCTGACTGTGTACATCTTCCTCACAGTTTCAGTTCCCGGTGCTTTCCACATCCTTGGCTTTATTTTTGCTTTGTTGTGTCCTAGAATCACTAATTAATTATGGACCCAGTTCCTTCTGTGCACTTGCTAATTGAATGTTTTGAAAAATTACTCCATGCTGGCTTCAGTAACGAGGAGAGAATTAAAAGGCTGAGAGGTACTGGGAAAGACAGACCACAATGGTCATGAAAATCCAGCAAAAGTCACCTGAGATAGCTGTTACCCTAGTAACCAGAGGAGACAGCACTTGGGGCAGAGACATTAGAAAAAAATATATTCAAAAGGAAGTGCCAAAGGATCAGGATCTGCAAGAGAGCCTTTGGGAACATCTGTGAGAAGGAAGCCCTGTCTGAAGTGTGCATGGGCTAGATAGCCCTCAGTAGCTGGTGCTGCTGTTGGGAAATAGGGTTCCCCTCAACACAGGGTGAAGGACCAGGACTTTGGTGTCCAACATACTGAGATCTGTGACTGGACTCATTTACTAGCTGTGGCACTTGGAACAAATGGCTTAAACTCTGAACATCCAGTTGTTCATGTGTGAAATGAAAAACAGCAATTGTGTCATGAAGGTTTGGTAAGGGAAAAGTTGGTTAGATCACGTTGAATGGAATTGAGCTGGTTAGAGTGTCTAGACCACTTCCTGGCACATAGTGAACCCTTAGTACTGGTTAGCCATTTTATTATGCAAGTATTATTTATTTTTTGTTGATTTTGTGATGCAATCGTAGTAAAACATTAACATAGGTAATTACTTAACCTGGCACCACTCAGGACTCAAGACACGTTGTAGGAAAGGCCTTGCTCCTATTCCCTCTTCTACATGCTCTTTCTGGCAGTTTGTTTTCTCCCCTTACCACACTCCCTCCTGCATTTGGGAGAGAAGTGATATTAAAAAAATTGGATAGGAAGAGTGCAGCTGCTTGGTGGGGACCTTGGGTTGTGGGGCTATAGCGGAAGTGTGGGAAATGCTGAGAGGCCGCTAGACCACAGCTGGCCAAATAACCCCTGGAAATCATTCCCAATGTGTTTTTGATCATCCTGGACTGCTACTTACTTGGCATTTAGACATAGGTGATTTGCAGTTTCAGATTCTAGAGTTTTTCCCCTATTAAAATGTAAACCTTCAGCATGGCCAGGATTTTTGTTTCTTAGGTTCACTGTGAAGTCCCTGATGTCTAGTTATCGCCGTCAACTCTTCCTTTGGGCTAAACCTCCTAAATGTCCGCACGCTGGCCTACAAGTCCTGATAATGTCCCCCACCATGTTACCTCTCTGATTTTTATCTCCTTCTACTCTCCTACATAATCAGGAAGATGAGCTGTGGACATCAGAAAGACTCATTAAGCAGCAATAATATTGTAGGAAGATTTAGAATCAGTAAAAGTTGAGGTTTAAATTCTAGTTCTTCTACTATTCATTGGGGTGTTACTGGGCCAATCATGGCACCTCTCTAGGCTTTAGTCTCCAAACTGAAAAAGAATTGGACCAGGGTGCTTCTAGTTGTAGATCTAATGGCAGCGTGGCTATTTGATTTATTCGTTCAGAAACATTTCTACGAATTTTTGGTCCCTGGTGTGAAATTGTGAATCTTAACCTGGTGAATCATAGGGTAACAGCTGCTTTCCCACCCTCAAGGCTTTGCAAAGGAGGGAGAAGAGTAGCCAGAGGCTGACATCATGTCCATCCTTCCTCATTCCAGGTCATTTCCATCAAATAGTGCTTTCCAACGTTAATCACTGAGACTGTCCCCATGATTTTTACCTTACTGCATTCTGTGTATACTATGTTTTAGCTAATATCTTCTTTTAATCCACCCCCCCCTTTACATTTTAACTTACACTTGCTCCAAGCAGTAATAGCTGTGAAATTGCAGGTTGGACATGCCAGCTATTTTTACTAATGCACATTAAAATAAAGACATAGTCACAGTCCACCAGAATTATGTGCAACCCCAAATGGCCTTGGGTGGCACTCATGGGACACATTCTACATTTTGGGAAATACCCCCATGAAGCTGAAGAGCTGAATACTGTGCATAGGACCCTGGGAACTCCATTGCCATCAGTGTCCTTTTCCTTGGGAGGAAAGGAAAAGTCATCCTTCTCAAAGAAAATACTGGGGATCCCATTCTAAAGCATTGGGATTATCCACTTTTGGGGGTGTTGCAATGAGTTATGGAAGTGACTAAGACTTCTTTTTTGAGGGACATGACAAAGAGAGTTGTAAAGAAGAAAGAAAGGCATTTTGCTGGCTGAAAAAATAAGAATCAATGGGAGAGGGAATGGCTGGAGAGAAAGAGCAAATAATTGAGTAAGAGAAAGTAGTTGAACAAGAAGAGGAGTGGTGGGGAAAATGTTGGGGAGAAATGCATTTGCTCAAAGAAGCAGAACATTAAATGGGAGGCAAGGAAGTTTCTGGATGTCCTCAAGTCTTCCTCCTTTTGGACTTTTGACTCTTGTCACTTATAAGAACTTGCAATTTTCTTAAGTGTCACTTATAATCAGGGAAGGCTGATTAGATGCCCCCAAGTGTTCAGCCTCACTGTCCAGAGGGATGGTATTCTCAATAAATTTCCTGCTCATGGGCTCATTCTCAGGTTAGCCCCAGCCTGACATAGACATAGCTTTGGCATGAGGGATAGATTTAGTACTTCAAGACAGAAAGAGTTAAGAATGCTTTTAGATTTCCTCTAGCATCCTTTCACACTTAATAAAGAAAGGGAAAGCTCTTAGGCTTTATCATAATATAGATCTTATTGACTTACACCCACACATCCTCAGGGGTCAATATTTAAAGAGTAAATACTTTTAAAAAAATCTGAATTCCAGAGGATTAAAATATCTGTTTGGGAACATCTCTCCTGGTACATAGCTGAAGTTACTGTGTGCAGATGGTCACAGCTCTGTAGAGGGGGATCATATTGGGATCTGACCTGCACTGCACTTTGCCCCTGTAGGAGCAGATACATTCTAGGGGCCAATTCAGCTGCACAAAGGTCCATCAGGAAAAAAAGTCTGCATTGTTTTGGATCTTTCCAGATTTTTCCATTTAAAATAGTGCCCACTCAGAGGGAGTGCTGATATGGATTCCATCCTTTCCAAAGGAGGACAAGAACTAAGAGGCACTGAGGAGTCTGAGTATGGTCTATACATCAGGGAGAGCAGATTCGGCCAAAAGACAAAGAAGCTCTTTGTTAAGCTGTGCCAAGAATGTTATTGATTACCCTTTCCCAGGACGAATGTAGGAAAACCTCAAGAATTAAATTGCACTCAAAGCACATGCAATGCAGCCCCATGTTCTGTTCTTCCAAAACCTCAACTAGGATATTTATAATAAGGTTTTGGTTTTTTCCCAGATTTGAGAGAACACTCATCTGAAATTACATTTTCAGGTCAATTTCTGCCAGATGTTCTTTAGATAAATTACAAATACTTTTCTCTTCTTTAGTCAGAGCATTGTCCCTTGACAAGACCTTTTTTGTTTAGCCATTTATTATCTCTTTTCTATATTGTTCTTCAGTTCACTTAGAGGCAGACCCAGGGCTAAAAGTATTTCTCCAAACCTTTGCTCCCCCGCCACCAATAGGCCACCTTGATTCTTCAGAATTTTCCAAACCCTGCCAAGGCTGTGACCAAAGCAAACATCTCTTTGGAGCCCACGGATCTCAGCAGCACCAGCGTGGGCTGGCCACTTCCAGAAGAAAAATCATGGCATGATATGCTCTACTGACTTAACATAAATAGGAGAACCCACCTCTCTACACTTGGCCAGTTCCTGGGATGATTCAAATGAAGTAAAAACTTAGATCATTGGGCCAGAAGAAAACAGAGTCTTCAGTTTCACTTCCTTTTATATAATTTTGGTCCCTGTTTGTTTCACATGAATTTTATGTGAGCAAAATGACTCTGGTGCATATACATTAAAACCAAACCAAAATTTAACAGCCTCCCCTCGGATAAAACAGACCATGGGAAAGTCTTTGTTCTGCCCATTCTCTGAAAAACTCAGGTCTAGTGTTGCTTGTTAGTTAGGGGAAAAATCATTTTCTCTAGATATAAACCACTGAAGCAATCGCATTTTGGATGTGGTGAAGATTTTTAAGTTTATGAAATGAGTCGGGGAGGAGCATAGGAGGCTGAGTTGAAAAGATCACGACATCTAATTCAGTCTTCTCTTCTGGTGAATTAGCATCATGCCCATGCTGATAGCTGGGTGTATTTTCTGTTTCTAATTTCCTCAATTTTCAAACTGTAGAATAACATATTATGGTGTCTGTTTCCTAGAAACAGAAAACACAAGTAAATATTTGAGAAATTAGATACAGAGAAATTTGGTTTGAAGCTTGTCAAAAAGATGCATGAAATCGAGCCCCAATAAAAGACTTGTTCTTTCTTGCATCTGGTTTATCATGTTTTGATGAAATTTTTCTTTGTAGCCCACTCATGAATAGTTTCATAACTAATACATATGTGGTCACTGCCTAGACGTGGCACTTAAAAATCAATACATGTATAGGCTTTAGATTAAATCTTTCATTTAAACAGCATTTTATGAATCTATGCTATTGCAAATAATCTTTGAGGGTGTCTGAGGCAGGAGTTCAGATGGAAGCCTCAGCCTCCATCCCCTCCCCTCATCTTCTCTTGTCATCTCTCTGGCTGCCGATGGCAGGACTGCCAGGCAAGCATGCTGTATTAGTTTCCTGTAGCTTCTGGGGCAATTTACTACAAATTTAGTGGCCTGAAAAAATGCCAGTGATTAGTGTACAGGTCTGACAGTCAGAGTCTAAAGTGAAGGTCTCAGCAAGACTGTGCTCTGAGGCCCTGAGAGGGAATTTGTTCCTTCTGGAGGCTGCCGGCCTTTCTCAGCTCATAAGCCCTTCTTCTCACCACTCCAGCCTCTGGTTTCCACCATCACACCTCCTACTCATGGTTCTGAACCTCCCGCCTCCCTCTTGTGATCACAGGACCCATCTGGGTCCTCCAGGACAATCTTCCCATCCTCAGATCCTTAACTGAATCCTATGTGTGAAGTCTTTCTCCTGTGTAAGGTAATGGATTCCCATGTTCTGAGGACTAGGATGCAGACATTTTGGGGAGTCTTTTACTATGTCAAATCTCCAGCTTCACATTTTCAAGCTCCATCTTACACCTACCCACTATCCCCTACACACTCACACACACATGGGAGGATCCACCCAGGCAAGGGCTCACTCAGGTCTGGAAGTGGCTCAGACCAACTGAAAAGGAAATTCTGGGATGCCAGTCACTGGGAGGGTGGTTAGGTTTAAGAGAAGAATGGTACAAGTTCAATGAGAGTCCCATGCTGTTGGCTTTGGGACTCCTTGATCCCTGAGGAGAAGTGCAACCAAAGCAAGGCCAGAGTAGGGCTCTCTGAAGCTGGGTGATCAGAGCAGGGTCCAGGTGCTGGAGGCTACACTGATTTTTATAGATAGGCAACATTATCATAAATTCCTGGAGATGAACGACCTTCAAAGGGGAATCAACTACCTCTTCTAAAGGAAGTAGCAGAGATGCAATGCCAGAGGGCAGGGGACCAGTGTTGTATCTCCTGGCATTTATGAACAAAATTAAAAATCTATTTTTATTTTGTTTTAAGTACTGTGCAAGCTGAAAACAACAAAATCTACACAAAGGGCAGATGTGGACCCCTGTCCTCCAATTTGCAACTGACTCTGATTTAAACATATAAGCCTAGCATCCCTAGGCATAGTCAACATCTCATGGAACAGTGTGTGTGAACACTGAACCTCAATGCTTAGTTCAGAGTTGGTACACTAATTAAATTGCTTAAAGCTGACAATTACATCCATCATCATGTCACACCATCCAACAGGCTCAGAAGAGGTTTAGCCAAGAGACTAAGTGACATGGAAACTTAAGATACATGGAAACCGCTGGAATATTTGGAGCAAGATCTGGCTTACAGGCCAGCGCTAGCATTCCAGCTACCTAACCCCACAGTGACTCTTATTGGTCACAGTCCCATTTTCTCCTTGCTTGTTGATTTCCTTGGGTAGTAAATAGACCCACTTACCCACACTGTTAGTCTGTTAGAAAAGAACTGGAGTTCAGAGTTGCCTCCACGGGTGACTTGAAGGGAAAAGCTCTATGTCCCCTGGATCACTATATGGCCCTAATTAGACTTGCTTCACGTGCCTCATAAGGTTGATTGAGGTTAATGGAAATTACATATGGTATGTGACAATGCTTTCAAAGTATATCATGCTATCTGATTGAAAGGGCGTTCTGATTGCTGATTAATGCCCTTCAGCTCTCTGTCCTGCTGCGTGTTAGAGTCACCTTGGAGTTTTAATAAAGCACTAACACCAGCGCTCAACCTCCCCCGAGATTCCAACCTGTTGCTCGTGGAGGCAGACTGGGCACCAGTATTTGTGAAGGCTTTCCTCTGCGCGCACTTGAACCACTGCCCTTGTTCGCTTTTCCTCCAACTCTCTTCTTCTGGATGCTCATGGGAGTCACGTCCGCATTTCATCCGGGTCTTCATTAAATGTCACTGCCTAAAAGAATCCTGCCGCCACCCCTCCGTTTAAACTCACCTTGGCCAATGGCTCCTTACCCACTCAAAGCGCTTTTGTGTCTTTCAAACCTTTAAGGGTCGCCTGACATGATGTTAATATATGTGGGATGATGAGGCTTGAATTCTATTCAGTGGAGGAATGGGGGCCCGCCCTTCAAGGAGACATCCCTAAATTTGTGATCCCCTGTAATTTTACGAATTCAGAGCTAGCCTGAGTCCTCCTGGCAGGGAGTGGGGGTGGGGGTGGGGACAGCCCACGATAAAGGAAGGCTGTTTTGTTTTTCAAAAGTGAGAAACATGGTTTTAAGATGTTCCCAAAGAAAAGGGAGGGGATCCAATCTTTCTAAAAATTGAAAGCAAATCTTTGGCAGAAGACAAGTTGACAAATGGAAAGAAACCTCATCCTGCAGTTGCAGAATCAATATCCAGATTGAGTGGGTAAGTCTAGCTGGTCAAAGCAGAACCTCGAAGTTGATATAAAAAAAAAAAAAAGTCACGAGCGACAGCTGCGTGCTCCGATCTCCTTACATCCCACGCCTTCCTCGGTGACAGACAGAGGAGAGGAAATGAGAAGGTTGTGGAGTGGGGGGCGTTGGGGGCGCAGGGCAGGAGGCCTGGGGAGGCGAGCGCTGCACGTGGCAAAGGGAGAGCCTCTGGAGAGGGAGAAGTGTCTGCCTGTGGTGTTGGAGCCCAGCACCTCCGCCTTGGAGCTGTGAGGACTTGTCTGGCTTTCCTGTCATTCCTGGCTCCGCAGCATCCTCTGGGAGGCGAGAACAGCACCAGCCCCTGCCTCATCCAGTCGTTGCAAAGATTAAACAAAATAATATGTAGAAGTTTGTAGCACAGTACTTGGGACACAGCAAATGCTTAATGTTTATTATTGTTGATGGCTTTTTAAAAAGTTGTCATCTGCCAGAGAAAGCTGGTGAAAGTTTTTTCTTTTAGCTACATGGTAGTAACCCCAGGAAGCCTGGAAAAGGGCAAGGGAGCTGACTTCCGCTCTTCCTCAAATGCTGGGAGGATCCTCTATTTGTCCCTCTTGGGGAAAACTAGTGGTAGATTGAATGCTAAGTGACTGTAGTCAAAGTTAGTGTGAAATGTACACAGCTGTACTTGGGTATTTATCATTTTAAAGAGTATTAATCAGGCTGGCTGAGGTGGTGCACACGTGTAATCCCAGCAACTCAGGAGACTGAGGCAGGAGGATTGCAATTTCAAGGACAGTGTCAGCAATTTAGCCAGGCTCTAAGTGACTTAGCAAGACCCTTTCTCAAAATAAAAAATAAAAAGGACTGAGGATGTGATTCAGTGGTAAAGCCCCTCTGGGTTCAATCGCTGGTACCAAAAAAAAAAAAAAAAAATCAAAATTATATTCCATATTATTTTGCTAATATAAATTAATCGCTAATTAATATTTATTTATGATTTGATTAGTTTACTTTTAGGCAAAGCACAATAAAGTGAAGCACATGTTGAATGTTTTCTAATTTTTGTCCAAGACTTAGAAAAGTCAAACCAAAGAAAGGCCACATGGGTAATGATGAAGAAAATATCACTCAGTTGGACCCAGCTTCCAAATCATAGCCTTTGCCTGTGACTCCAAAGGGAAAACTTACTTAGGGGAAATCCACTAAGTCCCAGAAAATGTCACAATTGCATAAGTGGTTTATTATCATGTAGATGTACTTTAATTCATAACTCTGTTCCTGAAAAACTATTCCTAAATCAAATTTTTATCATTTATTTCCCCACTGACTTTTGTAATGTCTGTATAACATTATCTTCATTTCTGATTGATTTTAATTCATGGTAATTTCTAATTCTCTGTTAGACATGGTCATTAAAAACATGCAGAGGAATACTTGGTGGCACCAGGCAAAGCCATGGTCTTGTTTACTATTTAAGAACAGTCAGTGTATTCTTTTGCAAATTTAAGGAATGTTTTTCCTCAAAGTAGGGCACTGGTATACTTTGGTGAGCTTTTTCATTTTTATTTTTGTAAATATCACACTATGGTCTTAAAATACTTTTTTTGGGTTGCTCAGGTTATGTCATTCAAGGTTTTTTGTTAGTCCTTCTCCCAGTCCATATGTTCAACTCTTGCTTTAGCATTTCTGTATATATTGTGTTCTGACAAATGGAGCGACAGGTCATGGATTGGAAATCCCCACTGGCCCAGAGGGTGACAAGAATTGAATGAGCTCCACAGGAAACTACCCCTGAGGCCAGGGCTCATCTCTCTTGCCCCTTCAGTCCTACCAAGAACTCCAGCTGAAAAGATCAAAGCCTCCTGTATAACTAATGTGTGCTCTAACACATTACTACAAATTTAGTGACTTAAAGTACCACCAATTTATTATCTACAGTTCTGGAAGTTGGAAGTCCTAACTGAGACTCACTGGGTTAAAATGAATGTATAGGCAGGGCTGGTGCTCTCTGCAGACTCTAGCAGAGAATTTATTTTCTTGCTTTTCCACTCCTAGGGGAGTGATGAGTTCTCAGATTTATCACCTTTGTCTCAAATGGAATTTATTTAATGTTAAGTTTATATAATTTAATTTTTAATAATGACTGTCTAGCTACCAACTCACACAATTCCTGAAAATTTAGTGTTAGTTTTCGGGAGTCAGTACAAACCAGTTACAATCAACCTCTGCTACTGTATTTCCGAATAATATGCTTGTTACTGCTGTTTTTGGACTTTTCAATTTTGATATTCTCTTCTTTTTTGGTACTGGGGATTGAACTCAGGAGCACTTAACCACTGAGCCACATCCCCAGCCTTTTTTTTTTTTTTTTCGTATTTTAGAGACAGGGTCTCACTGAGTTGCTTAGGGCTTCACAAAATTGCTGAGGCTGGCTTTGAACTTGAAATCCTTCTGCCTCGGCCCCCCAGCAGCTGGGATTACAGGCATGTACCAGCATGCCTGGTTCCCCTTAACATTTTGAAGGCAATGTCCCATTGTCTTCTCATGTCCAATGTTACTTTTGAAATGTTCAAAAATGCAATTCTTAATTCTAAATTTTTTAAACAACCCATGATGGATGTCTGGAAACTTTCAAATCTTTATTGCTGGCATTCTAAAAATTTCACAATGATGTGTGTTACTGGGATCTTTTTTCACTGAATGTGCCAGGCCTATTGGCACATAGGCACACTCAATCTGGAAATTGAATGTTCTTCACTTTGGGGAATTTTATATTTTTGTTTTGAAAATTTGCTCACTGATACTTTCTCTTCTAGAATTTCCATTACTTGGTATGGACATCTTGGTTTGATGATCTGCCCTTTTTTATCCTTTCTCTCCATTTTCCTTTTCGTCCTATTTTCCTCTTTCTTTTTAGTTTATGTGTGAGATTTCCTAAATGTGTTTTCAAAATCTTTTATTAAATTTTTTAAAATTTCTGCTCTCATATTTTATTATCTAGGAGCTCTTTCTTAATTCACTGAGGATTCTTGTTTAGCCTCCTATTCTTGTTTCATGGATACAATATCTTGCTTTTCTAAGGTTATTGATGATCATCTTCAAGCTTTCTCCTGACCCCTCTTTTTTGTTTCCTACAAGTTCATTTCTACTCCTAAGTTTATTGTTTGTCTTTCATTCGAGGCTGTCCTGTAATGTCTGGTAATTCATGCTGTTCATTCACAATTAAGAGTGAGATGCTGTAGAGCCCTTTGGAAGCGCTGTGTGCAGGAATGGAGCTCTGGGGGCTTTCTGGGGGTTATCAGGCAGACCCTTGTGTGCCCTGTTGGGAGCCTATCATTATCTGCACCGTGGATCTTTTCCTGGGGCTGTCCTCTTTCTCCCCACAGACATCCTCTAATTTCTTGCCAGGCTGCTCACATTTTAGATGCTGAGGCGGGGTTGGGGCCATGGGTTCCATTTTCAGCATCTTTCTGCTAGGGCAGAGGAGGCCATGGCCTTGCAGAGTAGGAAAGAGGGTGTGAGACAAAAGCACTCTCCTCCTTTTCCGTTCCACCCTTTCCTCTCATCTTTAGTTGTTTCTGGTGCCTGTAGTTCCTGAGCAGTTCCTGGGTTCTGAGAGGCAAATGTACAAATGTACAGGTAGTTAATTTTAGTTTTCTCTCCTCTGTAAATCCAACCATGTGTGAAATTTCTTTCCATTTTCTGAAATTTTTGTTGATTTCTTTCTTCTGGGGTTATCTCCTCTTCGTCATTTTTGACCTATGGATTTACATTTTTATATTCCTTGACTGTCCTTGTGTTAGGGTTTTGTTTGGGAAGAGAACAATGGGTATTCAATTTGTCATATGTAACGTGAAATCAGTATGCATCATTTTAAGACATCCCATCAACAGTGTAAGTGCCCATTACCTCGTATGCTTGCTAATATTAGATATTATAATTGCAAATTTATATCTTTACTGACTTTTCAGGGAAAAAGTTGATATCTCATAGCTAGAGCAAACAACCATCCTAGTTTGCCCAGAGCTGAGGGGATTTCTGGGATGTATAATACCTGGCATGAAATGAAAAAAACCGTGGGCAAACCAAAGCAAGTTGGTCACCTCAATAATTGCATTAATTGGTTGACTTATCTTGATTTATCCCCAAACATTTTGAAACTGAGGAAATTATTGATGTTGGAAGAAAAAGGAGTATTGTCCTTTCTCTTTTGTCTCTGTTTCTTACATGTTGAACACCAGACTTGGACATGCTACCCTATTTTGCATGCAAATCCCCACCTCCTATCCCTCTGGAGACAGTGGAGAACATTGGAGGTGCTTCAGGAGTGGGGGAGCAGGATTAATGTATTAGCAGACAAGTCTGAAGTCAGCGTTGTATTATTTCCTTGGGCCTTTAATTTGAAGGTTAGGGCTCCATGAAAAATGAGAGCTTGGTGGGAGAGAAGTGAGGATGTCTTCAAGCGGGTAGATACGTGCATCTGTGTTTCTTTGGCTGCCTCAGTGTTAGATTGTGTTTGGGATGGGAGCCATGTTGGAAATTCATCTTGGCAAAGAGGAACTGAGGAGTTGTACCTCAAAAGAGGTCTCACTAAAATGGTGTCACCCAAAAGCAGACATAGTCAGAGGAGAAAGATGGGCAGTGTTGTATACTAACTGCAAGTTAAATTTAAAACAAATTTTGGCATCCAAATATTTATTCACTGTGTTGCTATGATACAACCTTGTGGTAACAGTGCTTAACTCATTAGCGATTTTGATGTTGTCTTCATTGATTCGCTTGGTGGACACTTGGGACCTAGAGGTGAAAGAGCTCATAGCATGATAGGGAAGAGAATCAGAAGTAAATAAAACAGATGAGCACAGAAATGTTAGTGAAGGGCTATAGACATAAGGAAGGGTTTACTTACAGAGTGGGGAGGGATAAAGTGACCAGACTTCATTGAAGGCACCCATCTGAACTGGCTCTCAAAGGACAGGCAGGGATTTGTCAGGAGGAGCATCCAAAGTACTGTGCTCACTTCTATCCCAGCCCTGCTCTCACTGCTTTCCCGGTGTGAGAGCACCAGTCTTTCCCAGTTGAACCAGCACAGTATCCCAGTGCCTAATAGTGCTTGGTATACTGGCAGTTGTTATGGTTTAGGTATGAAGTGTCCCCCAAAGCTCATGTGTGAGACAATGCAGGGACATTCAGAGGTGATCTGATTAGATTACAAGAGCTGTAACCTAATCAGTGTGTTAACCCATTTGATGGATTAATAATTTGGCTGGAGGAAGTAGGTCACTGGGAGCATGAATTCAGGGTTTGTACTTTGTTCCTGGCCAGTGGAGTTCTCGCTCTCTCTCTCTCTGTACTTCCTGGCTGTTATGAACTAAGCAGCTTCCTTCCCCTGTACCCTTCTGCCATGTGGTTTTGCCCCATCTCCGGCCCAGAGCTAAGGAGTTGACTGACCATGGACTGAACCTGTCAAACAATGAGCCCAAATAAACTTTTCCTCCTCTAAGTTATTCTTGTCATGTCTTTTGGTCACAGTCATGAAAACTCAACTAAAACACAGTTCTCATTAGGGTTTATTGTATAATATGAATGAATGTTTCAAGTTCCTGAGTGGGTGCTTCAGATTCCCAATCTTAATCTGCTACCTTGTATTAGACCATTGTCTGATGCTATAACAAAATTTGTGAGATTGTGTAATGTGTAAAGAAAAGAAGTTTACTTAGCTCACAGTGTTAGAGGCTGAAAGTCCAAGATTGGGTGGCCCATCAGCTCAACCTCTGGTGAAAGTCTAATGACAGATGGCATCACGATGGTAGGGGTGCATCTGGAAGAGATCACATGGTGAGACAGGGAAGCCAGAGGGATTTAGGGGCCAGGCTAGCTTTTTTAAAATAACAATATTCTCTCTCAGGAACTCACCTGCAAGAATGACATATTCAATGTCTTCTAAGAGCAGTGCCCCCAGTGACTATTTACCTTCCATCAGGTCCCATCACTTAAAGCTCCTACACCTCAACATGGGCACATGGAGGACCAATCTTCCAGCTCATGAATCTTTGGGGGATACACTCAAATCATGTCCAAATCATGACTACCTTGTGAAATTGTTTTAAAGAAGCCATTTTATCAAAACATGTCAAACTCTGGGATAATTAGTGTACTGGGCCTGCACTGAGAATTAATATACATAAATGATTGATCAATTGCTGGTCTCATACAAGAAAGAATGAAGTCTCAAGAAGAGACCAAGGAAATTAGAAAATAGAATAGCAAATCATAGGCTATAAGGTGGGGTGGGAAGGCAGAGAGTGGAAGAGAAAAGTATAGGAGTGGTAGAGGGTGCATATAGGAACTTTCTGTCCTACACACTTCAGATTGCAAGAGTTTCTCCAAATGCTGTTCAGTATCTTAGACTGCAAGTGACCTAATTGCTGAAACCAGATTGGAAGTAGAGTGAGACGGTTGTCATTGTGAGAATCACTTGATCTTTTTTAAGGAGGCTGCTTGGACCCAGCCACCCACGTGAATCTCCAGGCCAGACACTGAGGTGCACCAAGTCCACACCCTAGAAGTGACCCCAGGCAGCGCCTCTCATACTTCAAACAACTTGGAGAGACCTCCTTGGTAGAAAGGGAGGCTTTCATCTTTCTGGGTAAAACACCAAGTAGAACTAAAAGTTTCATTTTTAAAATACACTTTATATCCCTCATTTTATGGGGCTTAGTCTTGCTCATGGGCCACAGCAGATGGTAAGTCTCTGATTTATAATCCTTGAAGCACAGTTGTTCCTCAAAGTACTTGTTTGCTTCTCGTGTCTCCTGTGGTGACCCGTAGGTCAGACAGGCCTCTTCCAAGGCTTTTGATGTGCAAGGGCTTGTGTTTCAAAAGGGTTTGGTTTTCTTAACTTCACACTGGGTTGGTGGGAAGGAGGTTCAGTGGGATGGAGGTAGTGATGGGGAAGGTCCCCTGGGATGGAAATTAATTGTGGAAATTAATTGTCTTGGAGAAGAGGGGAGGCTGCTGAGCTCCTGCCCCACCCAACCACTTCTTTTCTGCCTGTTAGCAGAGAACAAGCACCAGCTCCCCATTAACTTAACTTTCTCCCATGTCCCCACCAGAACCTATGGATTAACTTGGTTCAGTCACAAAGGAGAAAATGAAACAGTCACTTGTTCCTTCTTGTCCACAGGAGGAGGAAATATTTGCTTTCTCTCTTTCAAAATGGCCCAGGTTTTGTGGAGGACTATTAACAACGGAAAGAAATACACTCTTATCTACTCAAATCTGATTTCCACATAAAGCTGTCAGATTTTAGTGCTGGGATACTGGGATCCCTCCATCTTTAAAACTCTGCCAACCATATATACCATAAAGAAGTTTTCTCATTTCTCCCATTTTTTGGTGTGTGGAATCTTTCATTCCCAAATGTCTTTCCATCCCAATGAATTGAAATCCAAGTGAGAAAATTGAATATGTCTGCCATCCAGAAAATTCTAAGCTGTCCTGGACAGGTATATTTGAGATTGTTTCAGAATTTTTATTTTAAGCACTTATTGAGCACACAACTATGTGCCTGATACTGTGAAAAACACTTTAGGGAGGTTAATTTATTTAATATACTATCTTCATAAATAGTACTACCTCAGTTTTCCACATGGAAGGCAGAGAGAGGGACGACTGATAGCTAGTGATCAGTGAGCCAGGCTCTGGACACAGGCAATCTGGCTCCACTGTGCACTTTCTTAACTACTTTGCTCTGCTTGTCTCTCTAGCCACTTATCTTCCCAATGTTCTAGATTATAGGATGTAGATTGGTCTATAAATGTATTTTGTATGGCCCATATACAATCCCAAAACTCAGATAATTTATATGGGAATCTGAATTTTCTGATTTTTTAAAAAAATAAGAATGCTCAGCATCGTTAGACTTGCATTCCCAACCGGGCAATCAGCTGAGCAACAGTCATTTGTTTGGAAAAGACACACACTGGGGATTGCCACAGTCCTCCCCATGGCAGACCATAGCATCCTGTTCAATTCCTGTCTGACTCCTAGAAGCTTCTGGGCTCATGACCTCGATTCTTGATGCTGTATGTATGGGTACTGCTCCAGTTTAACAAGGACTGCCTCCAAAATGTATTCCTCAGTCTTCCAGACACCAAATTTACTCACGGCACCCTGTAACTGAATTTCTGGTGAGTTGTATCTAATGGTTGATCTGTCACAAAGGTAAAAACTGAATGTGAGTAAGTTCCTTTCTCTGGCCTGGCATCCCAAACCCCTATTGTTCTGGCAAAGGTTCTAGCCACGTGGCTGATGCTGTGGAGCCAGAACTGGATTCTTTTCTTTTGTTTTTGATGCTGGGGATCAAATCCAGGACATATGCCAGGCAAGCACTCTAAAAATGAACTGCATCCCAGCCCTGAGCTGGATCAGACGAAAAGCCAAACTCATCCGGTGGAGAAAAGCAAGATTCAAAAGTCAGTAGCAGCCCCTGTCTGGGAAATGAAAGGTATCACTGAGGTCCAGAAATTCAGAGTTGGGCCCAGAAGGACCTAGGCAAGAAAGGAAATGAAAAGCACATGACATAAGACAGCACATCAGAGGAGGAATGTCAATCAGGTGGCTGTAACTCCCTCAGGAATGTCACTTCATGCAGCTGAGTTTATACTTAATTATCTGCCATGGTTTCCCCTAAAGGCCCAAATGCTAAAGTCGTGGTCACCAGCCTGTGGTCTGCAGCTATTGGGAGGTGGAAGAACATTTAGGAGGTGGGACCTAGTGGAAGGAAGTTACGTAATTGGGGGTATGCCCTTGAAGGGACTGCAGCCATCTTTCTCTCTCAGTTTGCTTCCTGGCTGCCATGAGGTGAGAACTTTTCATTATCATGTGCTCCCTATCATGATGTCCTACCTTGCCACGGTCCCAAAACAACAGAACCAGCCAACAGTGAACTGAAACATCTGAAACCATGAGCCAAAATAAATCTTTCCTCCTTCAGGGTGATTACCTCAGGTATTTTGTCACAACAACTAAGACATTTTCCTTATGTCTTAGTCTGTTCAGGCTGCTATGAAGAAAATATATTGGGGAATTTATAAAGAATTGAAATTTATTGTTCATACAGTTCTGAAGGCTAGGAAATCCAAGATCAGGGTACTGATTGAGTTGGTGTCTGGTGAAGGCCTCTTTCTCCTCTTTCTCCAGAGTTGGTGCCTTCTTGCCAGGTCCTCACATCATAGAAGGGGCAAGGGCATTCCCTTCAACCTCTTTTATAAGGGCATATTCTCATGACGAGGTCAGAGCCCTTATGACTTAATCACTTCCCAAAAGGCCTCATCTGTTAATACCAACACACTGGGGATTAGGTTTCAACATAGTTTCTGGAAGGATATATTCAGACCATAGCAACATCCAATGAAATCAGTGCCCCAGCTTCAAAGTGCTGTTGTAGGGATTAAATGAGATAATGTACTCTAAGTAATTAGCATGGTGCCTGGTATGATCAGTGGCAACCCAAAGCCCCCAGGAGGTCTTGAGTGGTCCCAGAGAATACAAATAGGTATTTTCAGTTTGCCTGTGTGCAGAACTGGGCGTACGGTCTGGGTGGGTTCCATCATTTCTCAGGCAAATCTAAGAGTAGGAATATTCACAGCCTTAACACTGTGTTGTCATCATCTATTTTATTTTTATTTTTAGTACACTTATATTTACTTTTATTTTCGAAAGTCAGTGTGACAGATGGAGAGCTAGTGTAGACTGTGGATGATGCTGAGTGTTTTTATTACACTCACTCTTTGTATGTTTTTTTAAGTTTAGTTAGAATGATGCACTTCTCTCTTTATACTTTGCAGTATTGTTTGGACAGTGATTTCATAAGGTGCATGCAACTTCAAATGAGCTCAGATTTTTGTTTTTTGTTATTTTTTCCCTTCCTTTCTCCCTCCCTCCCTTCCTCTCAGCAATCCACACATTTGTCCTATCTAGTTAAGCATTTCGAAAAATGCAAGCCAAGGTACACGAATTCCACAAGATTCATTAGGAATAAAAGGTTTTGGTGATCAAATACATTTGGGAAATGCTTCCTATTATATCTCCCATTTTGAGATTTGCTATGCATGTTCAAACATATGAAGACTTTGAAGTCCCTTGAAGTAAGACATGCAAAAAAAAAATAGACAAGAACTTTTAATCCAGATTTCTCAAATGCACTTTATCATGGAACTTTTCCTCTCTTGAGTAAACCCTATTAACACCCTGCAGGGTCCACTTGGAGAACAGTTGATCTAGGTCTGCTCATTATATGACTTTCTAACCTTGAAACTGGGCTGATTGTCATTGCTGCTGCTTCCATTAAAGGTGTTATATTTTATATTTATAGATTTATCTAATTCCCAAAGACCTAACTTAAAAAAGCAAATCAGAAGAGCACGCTTTCTACCTTCTGCTTCACACATATTTGAATGAATAGTATACAAAATGAGATAGCTCATGGACAACATGTGTGAAAGTCATTACAAGTCTTTCAAAATTTTATCTTCTGTTTTATAATGACTCAGGCAGAGTGATTTTATTTTTGTTTTGTTTAGTCAAAACATCCAAGAGCCCTCCAACAACCTCTAACTTTGCATATTCCTTTTCTTCCCTTGCATTTAGGGAAAGCATTAACCCGACACAAGTTCTCTAAAATGAGTGTGTAGGATTTATTTATTTTTTTCTTCCAGGACCTGTCTATTCTTTTTCTCTCACTGTCTACTTACAGAAATAAAATCCATCACGAAGTGGTTTGTTCTATGATAAGTTCCTCTTGTGAGCGGCCACCTCCCAGCATCTTGCTAGAGCCTTGGCTCAATCCATCTGGCTTCTGTCCCATGGAGGGAGGGCTTCAGGATATTAGTGATCCCAGAGAACACTAGATTCCAGGTAAAGGGAGAGTTTTCTTATGTAGGGCATGGCCTGTTGCCCAGGCTTGTGACACTGCTTTGACTCTTTTGGACCTCTTCAGTGACAGGGACTCCAAAGGGGAGTACTATATCTTTCTGGGTAACACCCAGCAGAACTGGACTTAGGTACATGCTTAGACTTGAGGCTTCTTTAGATGTGACAGGGAGTGGCCAGAATTAGATGTGACTGAATTCATTGTATCTGGAACAAAACACAAAAACAAAAAACTTTTGAATTAGTTTTATTGAATGTAGAAAAACTTCTTGCATTATGTGATCAACTGGGAGGTCACAGGAAAAGGCCTCTGTCTTTAATGCAAATGTACCATAGCTCCTGCTCAGAAGGCTGTCTTTTCACTATACTTCTTCCTTTCAAGTCCAATGTCAATCATAGCAGCAGAGATAAACATGGGTGTTAGCTTGCTTCTGTTCACTTACAATTCTGTTCAGGGCAGGCCTATGAAGGGATGACTCTTTCCATCACAGTTGGCTAATTTTAGAAAGGTTAGACTTCAGGGGTCTTCTGTTCCTATGCTATGCATCCAGGCAAGTTGCCAAAAACAGCAAGCTTATTCATTGATTTTACTTTGTGTGTTTCTGATTCCCATCTGTAAAATGGGCAGAGAAATGAAGACTTTTTACAGAATGACAAAATAGATAATTGACCAAAAATTTGCTTCTGGGTGCTTTACAGATTAACAGCTCCATAGTCTTGCTCAGTGGCAACATATAATTTTGATCTTTAAAAAAGATGAGATGGTCACAAATTCCCACCACTCTTTCAATCAGTCACCAGATTGTTTTTCATGTGTCTTAAGATTCAGAGAAGCAAAATGTAGAACCACATTTTCCGGGTTGAATTTTACCTTTCTCTTTTCTTTGTTACTAACAGATACATGTAAAAATCCAAAGTTCATATCACAGATTTTATCCTTTAAAATAGAAAGTGGAGAAGGGAATGAGTCAGAGAAACTATAGCTTTCAAGAGCAAACGCAATTGAACATTAAAAAATCTTAAGACCATTTCTGTGACTTTTTATATAAAACTCACTAATTCTGGGGATCGTGGCCTCTTCTTTTCTGAACAGGATTTCCTCCAAATTAGTATCCAGTACTTTTAGGTCTGGAAAACATGAAAATGGATCATCTCAGAGGGTCAAGAGCTTGTGTGTCAGACTGAGAGTTATTAATTCAACAGACCTGGAATTCTGATCCCCTAAATCCCCAAAGATGAGTTTTTTTCAAGTTTTTCTTGCTCTTGTCTGAATGATTTCACTGGATCTAAGCTACTTTGCTTCCCACTTGTTCCTTCATCTTTCTCCAGTAAATTGGTCCTTGAAGCTCCTCAGTGCTCGGTGGGGACCTTGGAGTGCAGTGGGGAAGGGAGGGTCCCTTAGCTGAGCCTCTGGGTACTCTACTCCTTATTTGACCAGAATGACTCCATTTTAGCTGTTTTTCTTATACTTTCCTAAAATAAGGATTTCATGCCATAATGTTGAAAATGTTTTTAAATGACTGTTCTGCCCCATCAGAACCACATGTGTCTTGCTTGGTATCAGTCACCCAAATTCCATAGTCTCTTTATGTGAACTTTAGGTTGTTTCCCTTCTTCCTCAAGATATCAGCTTCCTTAGACTTCTGTAGTAGTTTTTCCTTTGGTTTTTTTTTTTTTTGCACTTCCATAATTCTGTACCATTTCCCCTCCCTGCTATGTAGACCTGGACATTTCCCAGCATCCTCTTTTCACATAGGATCCCTATTTCTTATGAGCTTAAACACCTGTCTTACCTCAAGATCCCTAAATTCAACTCATACTTCAACTCTGCCCTCTTAAATATTTTCAAAACAGTTACTCAGAATGCCCAGGAGATATCCTGGCTGCTGTTATTCTTTAAGACCTGTGGATCCCATGTATGCCCAGGAGCTATATCTCTTTCCTGTCTTTGAAGCGGTACCGTAAGCTCTGTGAGGGTAGGAAACATATTTTATGTTCCTCATCTTAATATCTAGCACTTGTATGTAACATGGTATGTGGATTAGTGAAGAATTTCATTGGCTAAAAATTATGTACACCCCCAAATGACAGCTTTAATAAATAAGTTTGGAGTTTTCCTTTCTCCCATAATCAGGTGTACAGGGGGACAGTCTGAGAGCTGGCATGACAGCCCACCATGCTCTCAGAAGCCCAGCACTTCCATGCTCTCAAGCACCCTTAACGTTTGCTTGTCTGTGGTTCCAAGCTGTCTGAGCCTGGTCCAGCATTATGTCCATAACCCATTAAAGGAGAAGGAGAAGGGAAATGAGCAATTTGTGATGAATAAATTTCTTGGTGGAAAACACTAACAAAGCCACAATCAGCCAAACCTCCTTAAAGGGCTTCCAGAAGTGCTACCTGTTGATTTCTTTCTTTCTTTTCTTTTTTTTTTTTTTTTTTTTGAGGGGGAGTGGTACTGGGGATTGAACCCAGGGGCACTTGACCACTGAGCCACATCCCCAGTCCTATTTTGTATTTTATTTAGAAACAGGGTCTCACTGAGTTGCTTAGTGCCTTGCTTTTGCTGAGGCTGGCTTTGAACTCGAGATCCTCCTGCCCCAGCCACTGGAGACACTGGGATTACAGGCATGAGCTACTGCATCCAGTTCTACCTGGTTATTTCTACTTGCATGTATATCGTTGATAAAATCTGTCACCCCAATCATTAAATGGGCAAAGGAACTGAACAGGCACTTCACAGAAGGAGAAATATGATCAGTCAACAAATATATGAAAAAACATTCAATGTCTCTAAGCAATTACAGAAATGCAAATCAAAACTATACTGAATTCCATTGCACTCCAGTCAAAATGGCTATTATCAAGAATACAAATAACAGTAAATGTCGGTGAGGATATGGGGAAAAATGTTCACTCATGCATTGCTGGTAGGAAATTGGTGCAACCACTCTGGAAAGCAGTATGGAAATGCCTTAGAAAACTTAAAAATAGAACTACCACTTGCCCCAGTTATCTCACTCCTCAGCTTATACGCAAAGGACTTAACATCAGCATACTATAGTGATACAACCACATCAATGTTTATAGCAGCTGAATTCACAATAACTAAACTAAGAAACCAACGTAGGTGCCCTTCAACAGATGTATGAATAAAGAAAATGTGGTACATATACATAATGGAATATTACTCAACCATAAATAAGAATGAAATTATGACATTTGCTGGTAAATGGGTGAAACTGGAGACTATCATGCTAAGTGAAATAAGCCAGTCCTAAAAATCCAAAGGCTGAATGTTCTCTCTGATATGTGGATGCTAACACACAATGGGGGGGGGGATCAAATAATAGAAGTTCATTAGATTAGACAAAGGGGAATGAAGGAAAGGGAGGGAGGATGGAAATAGGAATGACAGTAGAATGAATTGGATGTAACTTTCCTATATTCGTATGTAAATACATGACCAGTGTAACTTCACATCATGTACAACCACAAGAAAGGGAAATTAACTCCATGTATATATGCTATGTCAAGATATACTCTACTGTCATGTAAAAAGAACAAATAAAAAATTTTAAAAAAAGCCTGTGTCACATGGACACATTTAGCTGAAAGGAGTCTAAAAAAATGCAATGTTTTTGAATCTGGGTATGTCATTGGTTTTAATAAAATTGGGCTTCCATTAGTAAGGAAGAAATAGATAATGAATATTTAGTGAGCAACCTGCAGTCTCTACTAGGTTAGGTATGTACCACCTTGTACAACTGTGTCAAGTACCTGGAAGAGAGCTTCTCAAACTGTGGTTCCCAGACCAGCTGCCTCACGAGAACTTGTTAGAAATGCAAATTCTCAGGCCTCATCTCAGACCTCCTGAGTCAGTAGTAGGGGTATCAGTTTTCCATGTTTTAAACACCCTACAGGGGATTCTGCAAAGTCTGAGAACCATTGTCAAGAATGACCATTCAAGGATGAAGTCCTAGCCTTTCAGGCTCTACCTGTCCCAGCATCACCAGAATAGGCTGGGATGGTTCCTTTGGCAACCTATTCACCAGAAATCCTTTATAAGGCAATTCAAGTTCATTCAAATAGAGTTACAACAATCCAGGGTTATGATGTTGCTGGGTACAGGAGGAACTTGAAGGAAAACTGGCATGAACGTAGAAGCAGGCCAACCATGCCAACAAATGCCAAAAGCTCCTTTCCCTCAAATGTCATCTTCCATGCTATTCAATGGAAGGACTTCTATCCTGTGAAGTATCAAAATAGAACATATATTACTCTGGGATGTTGTAATTAAAGATTATTTGAAATGTACAATTCTTAAACTTTAGTACTAGGAGTGGCCTGTGTGGAGGATTTTAGTCATGCCATAAAATCCATCTACATCTCCCTCAAGTAATCCAGAATTAACTAATACAGTTAATTAAAAGGGGCTCACAGAGCACACAACCTCAGTTAGGCTCTCTGGCCCAGGGCTCCTCAAAGCATGGTCCACAGGCCGATCCAATCTGAGAACTCTTCCTTAATGAGACCAAGAACTTGAATCAGAATGTAAGTCAAGTACATGACCAAGGTCAACCTTTAGTTCAGTTAACACTTTTTCCTCCTAAAACTTTCTCAAAAAAGAAATCAGTGTCAAATAAAAACAATTCGTTTGCAAACAGGCTCCTTCAAATGGCTTCCTTCCAACTAGAGGATCATCCCTGCCCTTCGTGGGAATTCTAAACCTGCCACTTTGAGCATCTTTCTGTCCTCCACTTTAATCAACATTCAGTTGGTGCCTCTCTTGTACCAAGAAGTGTGAGGGGTGCTGGGAGCACAGTGGGTCACAAGACAGTCTCTGAGGACACCAATTCTCATCCACTGGGATAATATGTGTGGAAGTACTTTAGAAACTTAATTATATTTAACAATCAGTATTCCCTTGCCTTGGATAGATGGAATCAAAGGTGTTAAGAGAATAAGCATCCCACAAAATATTGCTAGAATAAGAACTCACTATGCCCAGTCATCCTTACTTTTGGCTCCATTCACCTCATTCCTTTCTCTGTCTGGTGCATCTCACCTGCAAAAACATTGTTCTTGAGTGTGAGGATTCAGAGTTGCATTTCAGATGAGAAGCATATGATACTGACAAGTTAGTCCATTTCCACCCTCCCTCCTGGGTGTCTCAACATAAGGCCACTGCATTGAACATCATCAGAGCCTCTGTGAAGGGCAATTTAGCTCCAGGAAGAGAAGGTGCTGGTAACTTGAAGGTCCTCTAGAGGATACCAGGGGGAGGATGCACTTCTCAAATGCGTTCTCTTGGCCAAGGGACTTAGGACACATCAGGAAAGGGTCAGGATGCTGAGGAATAGAGATCTGCTGTCAGAGGGGCTTGGAAGAATGAAAGAGAACAGGGGTGGGCCTAGGAATTTAAAGACTTGCAAAGCTGCAATGGCAAGTCTGAGCATTTGTTCAATCTGAGTGTGTATGTAGGTGTTTTATTTTTGTTCTGTGAACCTTTCTTTGTGTTTTAATATTTCATAATTTAATATTTAAAAATTTTAGAAAGCTCCTTAGAACAGCTGTGCTTTCAGATGATCAATGTAGCATAGAAGAGAAATAGCAATAAATAAAATATTCATGGCCCTAAAATGATGAAGGACGGAGATAGTTTAGCTCTGCGTGTGTGTTCAGAAGCTTGAACGCAAAATCCCCTGTAGGGTGTTTAAAATGCAGATTGCTGACCTATTTCTGATTCAGTAGGTTGGGGTTGAGGTCTAAGAATTTGCATTTCTAACCAGTTTCCACAACAAAGAAATCCTGGTGATTCCTTCTGTAATTGACTATATAGTATGTGCTCTTCCCACAGTTGACTTGATTATTCAACAGATATTTAGTAATTACCTACTTTGAGCCAAATCCTACGTTACAAGTTAGGGATGCAGGGTTCGTTGTTCATGTGTAACTCCTCATCCAGAAGCAATCATTAAATATGATTTATATATTTATGTCCAAAGATGAGCAGTCATTTTGATATGAAGCAAGCTGTTGGATATTATAGTAGTGAATCAACAGGATAGGGAACCCACTGGGAGGGCGGAGTATGGAGTCTTTGTTTTTTATGTATAGTATTTAATTATGAATGCAGACAATTTTCCTTTTCTTTTCTTGTCTTCTCCCTGCCCCCTCCTATTCTTTTCCTTCCCTCTCTCCTCTGGACAGAGGTGGCTGACTGACTAATCCCACAGCAATCTCAACCCCCTTCCTGCTTGCTGCCTATTACCAACATTTCTAGAAAGCCCGATATTTGTTCTGCCAGCTTCCCTTATAGCTGGGGCTGGCTGTATGTCCTAGTTATGGGCAATGAGATGCAAATGGAAATATGTTGGGGACTCTTGGGGGAAGATTTCACTTCTATTTAAAAGAGAAGAATAAGAGTAAGATTATTGGTACTGCCCATTTCCCTGTCTTCCTGCCTTGGAGCTGGAAGCATCTTGCGACCTTGAAGCAACCAGTGAGGAGATAAAAACTTCCAAATGGCAAAATATTAACTAATAAAAGAGCCTGGTCATCACTAACACTTTTGATCACCCTAACCCAAAAGTTAGTAAGCCACCCATATTCAGGCTTCATGTTAGTTATAAAAGCAAAGCTTTATTTTAATACATCTTTAATTTCTAACACAGAGGAAGGCATTCCCAACTGATACATTCCATTCTCCCTTTTTTCTTCCTTTCTCTTCTCTCCTTGTTATCACTGCATTGTGCCCTGCCTCCCAAATTCATGCACCGAATTCCTAACATCCTAACATTCCTCAGAATGTGAATTTATTTGGAGATAAGTTATTTAAAGAGATAGTTAGGTTAAAATGAGGTTATTAGGGTGGAACCTAATTCAATATAACTGTTGTCCTCAAAATAAGAGGAAATCTGAACCCCGATTTCTACCCTCCAAAACTCCTGAGAAGATAAATTTCTGCTGCCTAAACAGCTCAATCTGTGGTACTTTGTTAAGGCAAATTAAAATACCCCTTATTTCCCTTTTCTTCATTTTATTCTTTCTTATGCTTTCTATGTAGGTGTGTGCATATGTGATTTTTTTTTTTTTTAAATAAGAAAGGATACCTGAGAGTGAGGAGTTTCTCTGTGGGGCCTGTTGTAGCTTGGTTGTTGAATGTCTGCCAAAGGTCTGTGTATCAAACAGGGTGGTGCGATCTGGGGGTGGTGGATCATTCCTGAGGTAGGGCCTGGTGGGAGGTCCTTGGTTATTGAGGGTGTGTCCTTGAAGAAGGTGGCGGGACCCTAGCCTCCTCCTTTTTCCCTTTGTTTCCTGGCTTGCTGGCAGATGAGGTAGGTAGTTCTGTTCCTACAGAACAGAATGAAAGAACAGGGACGAAAGGTTGGTAACACAGGCCCCTCAGCGACCTCTCCTTGTCTTCTTGGCCTGCATTGTGTTGCGTATACTTGCATAAACCAGTGTCTGAGATGGAAATAGGCCCACCGTAACTGATCTACACCAGTCAAGATTCACTCTCTTTGCCTGGGATTTGGCTACTTTATGTACAACTCATAGACGCTCACAGAATGGTGGGGTCAAGGTTATAAATAGCATTCTGCAAAAACAACTTATCAACCAGGGGTGATTTTCCCTCCTTCCCCTCTCCCCCAACTCAAGGGGCATTTGGTAATGTCTGGTAATATTACTGGTTGTTACAACTTGGATAAAAGAGAAATTGCATTGGCATCTAATGGGTAGAGACCAGGGATGCTACCAAACAGGCTCCTGGGCACAAGAAAGTCCCCACAACAAAGAAGAATTCTTCTCACACAGTTATCAATAGTGCTGAGGATGAGGAGCCCTGGGTGAGAAGGAAGGAAGAGGGGTGTCTTTTGGGAGCACAGTAGTTTCTGCTGTGGGTGGAACTACATATACATAAGTAGCTTCCAGCATGTCTCGCTGGCTTCAGGCTGCAGCCGTCCTGAGGGGCAAATTGACCTGGTCACATTGGCCAGCCAGCCCACAGTCCACAACTGTCTGCCAGAGACCCAAGTGAATCAGGAAGATTTATGCAGGCTAAAATTAGAAAGGAGACAAAAAGTGATTATTTGGAAATAAATTTGAATATGCCTATTTAGATCCTCTGAGACTAGAGTCTGACACATAAACAGGACTAAAAATATGAAAATATGCGACGCTGTCACTCTAGTCACTAAATCTCACTAGCTTTGCATGGAGTAAGACCTTAGTCATTGTGTTGAAGTAAGATCTTTTAATACTTAAAAGATATTAATAACTTTGTTTTGGAATTTTGTTGGTATATATTTAAGTTACTTTCATAATTTCAAAAAGTAACTCTTTACACATTATAATCAATGCTTAGGTTCTTTTTATATCTGCTCATCTTGTCATTTTGTTCTAAGTAACTAATGGTATGATAAAATATATTTGTAGTTTAAGTAATACCTCAGCAGTTTTTAAACTTCTTTGTGTTCTTTGAATATGGTATGTGTATGTTTGTGTGGGTGTGTGTGTGTGAATGATAGGTACCCTTATTTCCACAAAGGTAACTAGATTAAAACAAACAACACCCGTGCAGTGATCTGCCATTTCCTTTGCAGATATACAAATTTGTCCTGTTTGTATGATGGCCGCTGTTTGCATCATCATATTTTCCTTCTGGAATAAAAAAAAAGAAGTAGCAAGACAACGTGGGCAAATGGGCTCCCAGTGTCTTGGTGTTTGGTTTTGTTGGAAGTGAACATGCATTTACTTTTATATACATTTGGCACTCTGTCAGAAATGCTGTGGGTTAGGCATCTGGATTCAACCAACTAAGGATTGAAACTATTTGGGGAAAATAATTGCCTCTGTAACTGAAAACATACAGACTTCTTGCCATTATCCCTTAATGAGATGGTACCACAGTTTATATATCATTTACATTGTATTAGGTATTATACGTGATCTAGAGATGATTTAAAGTGCCTGACAGGATGTGCATATGCTGTGTGCAAACACTCTGGCACTTTATGTAAGGGGCTTGGGCTTCCATGGACTTTGGTGTCCAGAGGGGTCCTGAAGCCAATAAACCATGGATACATAGAATGACTCTATGTTATGATGAATATGTCATAAAGCCTGTAGTTAGCCTAAACTGCAAAGCATTTTCTGTTTTTCAAAGCCTACAAGGCAGCATTATTTTCTTATACGTTCCTTAATCAATTTAGAAAGACTTTGCACTGGACTTCATTTAAAAAAAAATCACCACATATGTATTCACTTATATGTGTTACTATGTATTCACATACGTTTCTTGCACTCATTTCTTTTATTTAACCAAGCAGTATCTAGAAGTCAAAGTCGTCATCTTTAATTCAGTCTCCAGCTTATTATAGAGCTAGGGTCTTCATAGGAATATTCACTCAGTTTGCAAATGCTCTTCAGCTGTGTTTTTCTATTTAGCTGCCTATAGATGACAGATAACAATGTTTTACGCATTTAAGAGCACTACATTTCCTTATTACACAGACATATCTCTAGTTGGCTCCAGGCTTCTTACTATTAATAGCTATTGAAGATGCACTGTGCATCTAATTTAGCACTGCCTGCGGTGACACAATTGCTTCTTAGTTACTTTTCTGCCAATATGTACAGCTTATGCCACAGGGAGTCTCAAGTTAATTGATGAGATCCCTGCCCTCGAAGACCAAATCCAAGACATGCTTTCTTGACAGCTTTCCTCTCTGTGACCTCAGCGTCCCTCATTATCCCAACTCTTTCTGGTTTGGTGCCATGACTGAAATCAAGGAGGCAAACCTACCTCTAGGTTTTATTTTCTTTCCATACCCATCCTTGTGGGATATGAGAGCCTTCAAGGGTAGCTTCTGCTTTTGCATATAGGAGTAGCAGTATGGAAGTAGGCTAGGGAACTTGTCTTAAATGCATGTTTGCAGGGCATTTTTGTTGTTTTGTTTTGTTTGGTGGGGGGGAACTAAGAAAGTTGATGGCTATTTGATTGGGAAGGGGAGTAGAGGCACCCTGAATCATCCTTTGGCCAATCCACTGGCCACTCTCCTGATGGAAAGCCCCTTTTTGTACCACCATTGAAGGTCACACCTCCTAGTACAGCTTTCCAGAATATGGCATCAACATGCCTCTTGGACCTTATGTTCTGCTCCTGCCCATCCCAGCTCCCCACTTGGCCAAGCTATGACCATTCCATGAACAAGACACATGGTTTTTTCTTCTGTTGCTTGGTTTTGGTTGTTCCACAACTCTAGGAATCCATCCCTCTCTCTCCTGTGTGATAATCACCCTTTCTCCATTCCACCAGTCATCAGAGGTCAGACATGGAATTCTAGTTGTCCAACACACAGCTCTCCTCAGCATCGGACTGAGAGCTCTTTGAAGGTGGGTCCTATTTCTTACTTGCCTTGACATCATGAGTACCCCGATGGCTTCTGATATTTACTGTATGCCATGAAAGTGCATAGCATTAAGCTCTTGTTACGGTGAAACTCCATCTTTACCAGCATCAATGTAGGAGGGGGTGTCCCCATAATCCTATGGTCAACAGGTAGCTGAAGCATAGCTCTATAAGTTCATTCTGGACCACTTTCTTGATGAAAAAAAAAAAATAGATATGACCCTGCCTTAGTAAAAAGGTTTAACATACCCTTTACTTCAAAATGTCAGAATCCTGTTGTAAAAATTTGTTATTATGCTGAACTGTAATATTAGCCATGTTCAACCACCCATGAAGGTGCCCTCAAGTGGCGTCAATTAGTGTGTTTTTAAATATAATGTACATGTTGACAAAACAAAGCATTGGTCCCTCCTGTGACCTTCCAATGAAGCACCAAATGTGTTTTGTTAGAATTTGATTCCCATGAACAAATTCAGGTTGATCTGGTTTTCAAGGATCTGGAATATACTGCTTTTTTCCAAGACTATTTAGGGCGAACTTCTTCAAAAATTTTCCTGTTTCATTTTTTTTGAAGTATTGCTATTCAGGGAGGAAACTTATAAATATTCTCTGATTGTAGAAGGTTATTTGAACTTGAACCATATTTCATTTTTCATAACATTTTTCTTCCAACTCTTTTAGAGAATCAGGTTGATGTCACGACAAAAATGATTACACACTGTATTTATAACATCACATCAAATGACCGTCTTTTATTCATCCATTCAGTGAGTACCATGTGCAATTTATGAGGGTCTGAGGAATTAAGAGTGAATAAAATAGCTGTGATCCTACCTTGGGCTCTTCATGTTTAGAGAGGAGACAAACCAACAAAGAGAATTGAAACACACAGTATTTTTCAATTTTTTTTTTTGAATCGGGGATTGAATTCAGGGGCACTCAGCCACTGAGCTATGTCCCTAGCCCTGTTTTGTATTTTATTTAGAGACAGGGTCTCACTGAGTTGCTTAGCACCTTGCCCTTGCTGAGGCTGACTTTGAACTCAGGATCCTCCTGCCTCAGCCTCCCAAGCCACTGGGATTACAGGGTGCACCACCACGCCCGGCTAGTATGTTTCAATTTTAAAACTTTCACCAGTCCATGAAATACTGTCCATCCTTACCCTATTACTTGACATTCCTACAACCTTTACATTGCTGCTTCAAGAGACCATTCCAACACAGACAAGGGCCCGTGGTGGTTCTCTGATGGCAGGATCAGGATCTTAATGAGGTCCACAGAGATTTCTCTAGGTATTATTACTCTTGGAGTTTGTGATGGGATTGGGGACTGACTGTGTTTAGTAAGACCTGTATTGAAAATCTCAGTGGTTTGTATGTGGATGAGAATGGTGATACCTGTTAGTAGTGGTACATGGCAGTCACCAGTAATATTCCCAATGGAACCAACTATGTCTCAGTAAAGAACATGGGAAGTAATTGCTGCTGCTGGAAGTTGGAGTAAAAGCTCCAACTCTGGGGGTTTCTGGAAGCATATTTTGTTTATGCATCAAAATATAACATTTATATAGGTATCCTCATATTTTAATGGAATTAAATTGTCTAATTTAAATTTAATGGGATTAAATTTAATTAATAGAATTAAATTGTCTAATTTACATGGTTTTGTCATGTTTGTTTTACACTAATGTTTATTTATTGGGTATCTAAAGTTGTAAAGATCCTCACCAGATATTGGGGGGGCTCTGTTTTATCTCAGCGGGTTTACAATTTAGGAATAACTTCAGTCAAGGATAGAGGACACGCAGGTTGATGGTCAGAGGGAGAATGACTACTGTGAATACAGATCTTGATTCCTAATGGGAAGACAGAAGTACTGTGTGAATCTGTTTTAGAACTTCAACCCTGTGCAGTGATTGGCAATGGAGACTTCCCCCAGGAAAAGAGAAGGACTCTGTAACTTGTTGAAGAAGGGTGGTTGATTGTAGCAGGCTTTGGATACAAGAGCAACTGTCAAAGGTCACACTGAAGATCAAATGTATTATAAATTTTTAAGATCAGAATTACCTGTGTTCAGTGTATGAAAGTTTGATTTAGAAATTACCAAGATTCTTTAGGACATATAGGATTCCATTATGTATTCTTCTATGTGAATGAGACTAAGGTTTAAAGACTGTCTGACAAACACATAGGGAATTAGAGATTGGGTCACACTAACGTCAATGATAATTTAAAATTTAGAGCTGGGTACGGTGGCACATGCCTGTAATTCCAGTGGCTCGGGAGATGGAAATAGGAGGATCACAGATCAAAGCCAGCCGGGGCAACTTAGCGAGGCCCTAAGCAACTTCGCAAGACTCTGTCTCAAAATAAAAACATTTAAAAAACCCAAAGGGGCCCCTGGAGGTCTTTTCTCCAGGCACCGCTACCCACAACCCTGCTGCCCACGACCCACTGCCCCCTGCTGCTGACCCACCACTGCTACCACTGCTGCTGCTGCTGCCGCTGCTGCCCAAGGTCCACTGCCAGAGTGCCTGCAGATATTAAGGCCAATACACACCACCATTGTAACCACAAAGGAAGCTGTTCCAGCCTCAAGATGTGCAACATACCCAAAGGATTTTATTAAAAAAACAAATTAGGGCTGGGGATATAGCTCAGTTGGTAGAGTGCTTGCCTCTCAAGCACAAGGCCCTGAGTTCAATCCCTAGCACTGCAAAAATAAAAAAATTCAAAAAAAAAATGCAGATTGAAGAGTTCAATATAGGAAAGAAATGCTTGGACAACATGATGGGAGAAGATTCAGAAACTTTTACCCAAGAGGATATTGACAGAGCTATTGTCTACCTATTTCCAAGTGGTTTGTTTGAGAAGCAAGCCAGGTTAGTAATGAAGCATCCTGAACAGATTTTCCAAGGCAAAGAGTAATCCAATGGGAGAAGATGGTCATCCATTTCATTTTCTCTTCTATACTGGTAAACAATCATATTATTCATTAATGCATGAAGTGTTTGGAAAGCTACTCTAGATAGAAAAACATGAAAATCAGTTGTGAGCCAAAGGTCTACTTTCAGAAAAAATAGAAACCAAAAGCCTGATTGGCAGCAGATGGCTGATTAAGGAGGAACTAGAAGAAATGTTAGTGGAAAAACTGTCAGATCAAGACTGTATGCAGTTCATTTGGTTGCTAGAAAAGTTATTGACATTGCAGTATGATCCCGCAGAAGAAGAATTTGTGCAGAAGTTTTGCAGAAGGGTAGCTCTTCAATCAAAACACAGCTGATTGAACCTGTGCCGTATGGCAAGCAAGGGTGGGCCTTCAGCACAAGTGAAGGTAGAAGAAAGAGTGCAAAAGCAGAAACAGCTGTTTATGAAACAGAAGTGGAAGAATAACAGTGAATGGAGCTGATTATCAGCTGAACAGGCACATGAGACAGAACAGTTGATGTTTGCTTTTCACTTCCTTGAGTATCTTGGAAAACTTGACATGACCTGCAGTCTTGAGGGGTGGGAGGTCAGTACAGGCAGGAGCAATATGCTTGGCACTGGCAAAAGCCCTGTGCAGCTTCATCACTGAGAATGAGGTCAAGTGGATGAGACAGGCCAGACTCCTTACTACTGATCCATGTGTCAGAGAACGGAGGAAGCCAGGCCAACAGGAGCCCACAGGAAGTTTACCTGGAAGAAGTGCTGAAGGTCTCTCCTGGGAGGGGCAGCGAGAGGCTGCACACATGCCTGGCCTGGGGCAGAACACAATCCACATCTGCAGCCAAAGTGAGAGCAGCACTGGTGGAAATTTCTTTGAGTTGTGAGATGATTTATTTTTAAATGCTGCTTGTGATTAATAAGTAAGTTTGCGATTAGTAAGTAAGAAAAAAAAAAAAAAAAAAGGCTGGGGATGTGGTTCAGTGGTCAAGTGCCCCTGGGTTTAATCCCTGATACCAAAAATAAATAAACAAATAAAATTAACTGAAATTTAGAGATAAAAATTGCCTTATGGAGGGATGAATAGAAATTTTTATCAAAGTTGTTCTAGTCTTATAAAGTAATCACAGGCTGTTAGAATTAGAAATGAGTGATCCTCTCAATCAGGGATTTTCAAATGTTGTTTAGCCATAGACTCCTTCATTTTAAGCAAAGTTTTACACTGAGGTGTGGTATGTCAAACGGACAGAATGGAACTGGATGTGAGCTATATTCCCTGTTGGCTTACTCCATCTGAATCTCCAGGGGGTACCCCAGACTACCTCCACCCAGGGATTCTCCAGGACACAGTTGGAAAATTCTTGCACCAGGTCAGTTTCCACATTTTGTTATTGAAAGTTACCAAGCCTAGGACGTGTAAGTGACTCTCCCCGTGGAACTGCTTGTCACAGGCAGAAGCAGGTCCAGGGCTTTTGACTTATTTTATTTTGCATTGAGCTTTCTTCTGACAATCTAACATGATTTACGTATCTTTTCATTTGTGTTTCCAAATGCCTTAGCTTCTGAAATTGGGCCACTGTCTGATTAGTGAAAGTAACTGAGGAAGGAAAGACTGCTGTGTTGCAGGCTGAGGGGAAATAGGTTAAATCCACTGTATCTTTCTTTATCCCCTGATTGGATTTGACCCTATTCATCTTTGCTCTCTGCACAGAAAAGTCAGCCTTCCATGATCCCCAGTCACAGCCCTCTGTCTACAGTGGGAAATGCAATTCCACAGAAGATGGTGGACTTCCCTGTGCATCTTTGTGAACTTCTGTGTGCTTTGGTGTCCAGCAGTTAGTGCAGCTTGGCTCTCATCACATTTTAAGAGCACTAGGGGTTCTCCCTAGACTCCCAGGTATTGCCACACTCTGTGTAGCAAGGATCACCATGATTCTGCCTTGCTACTTGTGAAGGTCATTACTTCCATCATTTGTGATAATCTGTGTTCACTGGAGGGGCCTCTGGGGGACAGACAGCTGTCTACCAGCTCTGCCAACTTCTTGTATAGATAGATTTGTTTCTGGAAGCAGCTACTCAGTCAGAGACCACATCTCTCCTCCACTACCACCATGGCCACACACATGTTTATGTACACACAATATACACTGAGTCAAGTAAAGCATATGACCAAGTTTGAGCTCATGAAATGTGAGTAGGGGTGAAGTGTGGTCCTTCTAGATCGAGCCCACCCACCTCCCCACAGAGGCAGAGCTCCTCAGTGCTTGCTCCTTTATTCATTGGCTGGGTATGCAGAATTTAAGGACTAGGGCAAGCATTCTTAAACTTAGCACTATTGGCATTTGAGGCTGGATGAATCTGGTTGTAAGGGCCTGTGCATTGTAGGGTATTTAATAACATCTCTGGCCTGTAACCACTTGATGCCAGTAGGACTTCCCCCAGTTTAAGTCACCAAACTTCTTCTGATGTTGCCACATGTCCCTTGATTTGGCAAAGGTGGAAGGGAGGAGCGGGGGCATAAAGACAAACTGACCCCTGAGAACCACTGCCTGGAGCATTGCAGAGCCACATATGGAAGGAGTGTGGGTCCCTGCATTGCCATGAGACAAAGAACCAACCAAGAATCTCTGCGTGCACTGTGAAAATATGGAAATGTTGAGTTTTACTTGTTACAGCACCTCATCGTACTGCATCAAACACATTGCTTTTTCATTTGCTTTGCAAATTGGACTTCTAAGTAGGATTCCTTTTAAAGAAATGTTTCCCTGAACAAGAAGGAAATGAATAAAACTTGGAAACTTTTGACCCAGTTCAGTCTCTTCCCTTTACAGACTAAGGACCAGGTACAGAGAAGTGAGGTGACGTGTTCAAGACCACATAGCTGGTGAGAGGTAGAGGCAGGCCCAGAACTCAGGCTTCTGGAGGCTTCATCCTGCACCTTAACCAGAAGTCATCCTCCTTTAACTCCCTCCAAACAGCAACACATGGAAGAGATAAAACCAGCCATACAGGAAAGTAGCTCTATTCTAACTTGGCACCATTTAACTTGGTCAAATCACAGGTCAGTGTCAGTGCAGTCCTGCAGATAGGATGGTGGAGAGAGTGCCATAAGTTCCTCCCTTCACCCCATCAGTTTCTTCAACATGTCCATTGTCACCGAATCTCTTATATCATGAGAGTCTGCATTTGAAGGTAAGGCATTGCCTCACTAGTCAAAGACCTTGTTGAAATGCAGTCTATTCCTGGGGGGAGTAATATGTTTACATGTGCTCTCTCTCTATATATAGAGTAGTTTATTAGACTAGACAGTAGCCCTAGAATTGGCAGGTCCTTAAAATAGGGTCCTGAGTTGGTCAGTCCCCAGAGGAGGACTGGCATGGATTAAAGAACCAGGAACCCTAGAAGCCTGAAGGTCCATCAGATGGCCTAACCATACTAGGTGGGACACTGAGTATGGAGAAGGTGCTTCCAGCTAAACTTGAAGGCCTGCTCTCGTAAGCTCAGGCCCTGGGCAGGGCTCAACTGGCAGAACACTCCCCGGGCAGATGGTGTGCAGCACTGGCACCTCTTCACATATTAGAAAGGTGTCCTTGGAGAAAGCTGTGAAGTAAGAGCATTGACTAATGTGCCTTGTACACACTTTTACAAACTCTTTCCTGTATTTCCTACTCATTCTCTCTATCTTCCTGCCGGATCTCACTTGGGGAACTTGGTGTCACTCCAAGATTTGCACATTCCACAGGAAGGCACCCATAATCTAGTACCTTTCTTTCGCTTTTATATCCCCCTCCCCAATGACAGAGAAAAAAATAGATTTCCCTTCCCTGGGGTTATTATGAGATAATAATCACTGGTCCCAGGTGTTAAGTTTCTATAAATTCTCACAAGTAGCAGAAGCCAGGCTCTCACCTACCAGGGAAGCCTGAGTATTGGCCCCACCATTGCCAAGTGCATTGAAAACTCTTGTTTTTCTCTTCTGCTAACTATTTCTTCCAGCCAAAACTTCAGTTGAGACAAGGGGAACAATTATCCTCATTCTTTAAAAATCACAAATTTTATTTTAAACTGGGACATTCACCAGTTTTAAACCTATTTTTTCAGTTTGGATAATCGTTCTTGGAATTAAACCTTGGCCTCAGGATGTCTGAGCTGGGGGTTAATTGTTGAATTTTTCTAAGCCAATGGAGTTGTTAAATCATAATAATTTCATCTTAATTGTTCATGGGAAAAAGAGTAAAGAAATGGGTAGACATTTGGGGTCCTCTGTGCTTTGTTAAACTAAACTATAAACAGTCCTGGCCAAGGCAGTTTGGAAATTCACTGAACTATGTTACTGTCAAGAGATTTCAAACTTTAGATATTTAGCTTTTTGGTATTACTTTGTGACATATGCTATTTAGCCTTTTTGTATCATTTTGAATAGAAGAAAACTTCAGCACTGAGAATTTCTTTAGGAGTCATACACCTCTGCTACTCAGAGTCTGTCCACAGACCAGCAGCACTGGCAGGCTAGAAATGCAGACTTTTAGGACCCACCGCAACCTATAGAATAAGAATTATTTGTAGTTGAGCAAGATCCTCTAGGGATCTGTGTCCAAATTAAAATTTGAGATGCTGTGGTCTATCCTGGGTCCTTCATCTGTCATACGAGAAAACTGAGGCCCACACAGGTTCTCAGAGTGCAAGATGAAGTTGTGACTCAGGGGGAAAGTCTACACTTTGAAAGCCAGCTGTCACAAACTTCAGAGTCTTTCTGGATCTGTGGTGAAGCTCTGTGATATCTGTTTTCAGTCATACTTAAAGATGGTCACAATGTGGGGAGTGTCTTAGAGCTGCTTCCACGGTGGGTACAGTTCTAAACTTACTATGAAAGACTTACCTGGTGGACAGATAAGGGCTAATATTACCATATCAGGTAATATCAGCAGATAGAGAATGAGTCACCATCTGTTGAGACAACTGGCTATGAATAGCTTCTCAAGGGTAGCAAGACCACAAGGAAGCAGGAGGTCAGAACTCACAATATTTATGTTGGAATTTTCACTGTTTGTATAAGGAAATATCCTCATTAATCCCAAACATGTCTATTATCGAGTAGGTCCCTGAAACCAGGAGTTTGCTTAAAACAATAAACATAACCTATTTCTCCTATTTCAAACTTGATGAAATTAACCACCTGGGGTAGCCTAGCTCTTTGGGGCTTTGTTAGGTTTTATTTTCACTGGAAATAGGTCTATACGTTTAGTCGAATGGGTCAGCCATATACAAGAGTGTAACATTTTACTGTCATTATTAAAAAGAAATCATTGTTGATTATCCAATTTTCTGATGTGCTGGGTAGCAGTTATTTTAGAAGCCAAGATGGAGAAAATAAAATGCTGTGTATGTCTGATAGAAGAGGAAGAAATTTCAGTGCCCTGTCCTGCAAAGACCTGAATTCTCCACCTTAGGCAGAAGGGTCAGGTGATTAGAGCCTGTGTCTGGAGTCCCATGGGATTGTCATGGAAAGAGGACAAGAGGAGGAGAGAGAGTTGTTCCTTTCCCTTGGTGGAGGCAGAAAGAGAGAGATTTGCATCCCTTTGTTAGTGAGGCTCTGATGCATGTAAATGAGATAACAGCATCTGTTAAAATGAGGACCAGCCCCAAAGCTGGGCCTTGGGAACCTAGCTCCTTCCTGCTCCTTTCTCCATCCTTTGGCGAATCAGGCTGATGGCACAGGTCAGGCAAAACCCAGAGGCAGATTTGGCTTACTAAAGAGCTCTTTATCTGTGCTGGCAAACATAAAGGAGAATGTTCCCATTGTTTCTAATAAAAGAGCTACTCTGTGAATCTTGGCTGCTTGGTGAGAACAACGGCAGCAGAGTGCTTCTCCATGCCTCTGGGGTCATGGGAAATCTGGGTTTTTCTGACAAGCATTAGAGTTCCTGTGGCCTCAACCTGAGATGATAGGAATAGGGCCTGCCCTGCTTCATGGGTTGGTCATTCTGATCTAGAATATTCCAATGAGGTCAGCAGGATATGACAATTCTGGTTTAGGTAGCTGCACTCGATTCCCTGCAACAGAGGGGAAGATGTTGGGGACACAAGTGGAGCACTCCAGGAACTGATTCTCAGGAATCTAATGCAACTTTGGGTTCAGGGGAAAGGCTAAGAGGAGCCCACAAAGCAAACAACATTTTAGGAGAAAGTCAATCTGTCCAATGATCTCAGTGTTTCCTCAAAAGAATATAGATACATAATATAGAGAGGGCAGTAGGACCTGATCTACAGTACTTAGACTTTCCAATTTCCTTTGATTCATTTTACTTCTCAAACTGTTATAATTCTGATTTACCAAGGAATTGGAGTTGAATTCAAGGGTAGGTTCCTATGAGGTAATGGATCATCGGATGGCACAGGTGGGGATTCCTGAGCAGTAACATCATAGGTCCCTCTGGCATGGCTTTTAATACTGTATAGACCATTCTCATTTGGTCCTCACAGCAATCTCAGAAGGAATTTTGCAGTAATTGGCCAAGATAGCTTTGAGTCCCAATACAAGTGCTTTTTCCACCTACACCAATGGTCTCTAAATGTAGGGTGTGCAAGATTGGCTTTTGCTTACAAAATGATATATTTAGATGATTTTTTAAAACTAAGCTTTCCCAATATTGGAAATATGGATTGAGCCTGGCATATTGCCTGAGTGGTATTTCAGACAACTCCATGTCGCATTTGACCAAGCATGGTCTCCTTAGGATGGAGGGACTTTCCACATTTCAGAGGGTCAGAGTGACCCCCAGCCTGCTTCTTGGCATTCAGAACATCTCTTTTTGCCTGTTTGCACTTGGCTTTAGTGAAGTGAATTTAGAGATGTCATCATGCTCCTTACCCTGACAGAATGGCTAAGCAACTGAAAATGATTCTTATAAAAAAAGGAAAGGAAGGAAGGAAGGAAAAAAAGAATGAAAGAAGAAAGGAAGGAAAAAAACAGGACAGAATGAAGGCAGTATTACTGATGCAAGCATGCACAAAGGTCAGAAAATAGCAGGGTGCATGCTTCTCCTACCCCTGCTGGGCACCCGTTGTCAGCCATAATGTGAGACTGGAAACAATGACATTCTATCCGAGCTAGCAGCTCGCCAAAACATTTTCAAGCAGATGATTTGAAAGGTGAATTATCTTCACTATCCCTGATGCTGAATATCACCCAGTGTCCATTGTACCTTACATTAAAAGCTCAAGGACACTGGGAAGCCCTCCTGATTAACAACCTGTTTTACCACCAAACATCCAGGCTAGGGAGAAAAGCACCTACAACCCCTTGCCCCTGCCTCTACCTCCTGTGGAGATTATAGACCTGAGATTCTCAATAATACTTTTAAAATCTGTTAAATGTATTGATAAATATTTAGAAGACTTGTTTGAGATTTCTCACTTACACGCAAAAAAGCTACATGTGACTGGGTAAATGTTTGTTCTTCCAGATGCTGTTTATGTCTAAAAAATATATTTTTGTGCCTAAAAAAATACATATATATAGTGAAAAACAAAATACCAAATGCCTTTCTTTGTCAGCTAATACTGTGGAACTAGAAATAGGAAATATTACTGTCTGAAGGAGCGGGGATTAAGACAGACCATGCAGCGTGGGATGTTTGATCTTTAGTTGTTTGAAAGCATATATGTTGTCAATCTGTTTCAGTTTAGGGTGTTTGCTTGATTGTGTTTTAGTAATTCAGATCCTAAAGAGCTACTTTAAATGTGTGTGTGTACACGCACGCCACATATGGGAAGGTATATGGGAAAACAATTGAAACAATCAAATTATTTCTTTAATTAAAAATGTTTTATGGGAAACCTCTGCACCCATTGAGACAGGGCCTGGGCCAGATGAAAGTCCTTCCCTGAATCGTTCACAGGAAAGCTTTTTGAGCAAAGTAATTAATGTCAGAAGAGCACAAAATGTTGCAGAATGTCATCCATGTGGGACAACTTTGTGCAAACAAGACCTTTAAATGAAAGTGAAGTTCTTATCACATGGTATAATGAGATGACTAGTAATCATGAAAATCTTTTGTAGTACATAGACTAGGTTCCCGGTAACCTCCTTGTAAGTTATCTTCTATCAAAATATTGAAGAAATTGTAGACTTAAGATGAGTTTTGCATTTTTCTTTTTTTAGAAAATGAGATCCAAATATGTTGACCTTTCCTGTGAACAATTATTCTACCTAGAAGATAACTTTGAAAAATAAGAGTTAACCGGGTGCGGTGGTGCACGCCTGTAATCCCAGCGACTCGGGAGGCTGAGGCAGGTGGATCACGAGTTCAAAGCCAGCCTCAGCAACTTAGCAAGGCCCTAAGCAACTCAGTGGGACCCTATCTCTAAATAAAATGTAAAATAGGGCTGGGGATGTGACTCAGTAACTAAGTGTCCCTGAGTTCAATCCCTGCTTCCAAAAAAAAAAAAAAAAAGAAAAGAAAAGAAAAATAAGAGTTAGTGCTGTAAAACCACCATAAAAAATGAAGGTGAGAAGGAGACATTTTCATTGTCAAATTGACCCAGGAAGGGTGTGACCAAGGTGAATTAAATGATTTGTCTGCCCTCAACCCATTACCTTAGTCTAGGTTTAAGTGTCTTCTTCCTCTCTGCATTCCCATAATACCCTGCCTTCATCCCTCTACACATTCACCTGTCCATCCAAAAAGTAGGCATTGATTATGTATTAGGTATCAGTGTTCTAGATGGTGAATATACAGAACAATGGGCCAAACCATCAAAAATCCCAGCTCTCATGGAACTCATTTCCTAAGAGGGAGAAACAGGTAATTTTAAAATGAATTAAGATATGTAAGTTAGATGGTGATAAGTGTTATGAGAAAAAACAAAAGAGAAGGAAATTAAGGGGCTCCAGGGAACACAGTGCTATTTTAATTTAGTAATCAGAGGAGGCATCATGCAGAATGTGATGTTGAATACAGACCCAAAGGAAGTGAGGGGGGAAACCTGTGGGTATCTGGAGCAGGGGTTTATGAGTGGAGGGAACAGTAAGTACAGAAACCCTGGGGAGGGACTGGGCTCTGGGTTTCAGTTGGATTTGAATGAGTGAGGAACGAGGATTCCACTGAGTCAGGGAGGTGGAGTTGGGAGGCAGCAGACTGGGCAGAGTCTTGGAGAATGTGCAAAATTTTGGCTTATAAATTTCAAACAAGATTGGAAGTCCCTGGAGGGTCCTATGCAGAGGACAGGACATGCTATGCCTTATGTTTTAATAGGATTGTTTTGCTTTTGATAGGGAAAATAGGATGGGGACACATGCAGAAGTAGAGTTATAAGGAGACATTGCAGTCATCTAGATGAGAAATGGTTCAAAGTGACTTGGACCAGACAAGGTGGTGAGAAGTGCTTGGATTCTTCATCAGCACACCATGCTGAAAGGATCTACTGACTTTTTGTCTCTACATATTCTCGGTGCCTACCATGGTGCCTCACCCATGCAAATCACAATTGTATTGAACACATCAAGCTGTGGATAAGAGGTAGTTGAGGTAGAAAAAGTCATTTACTTAAGGATTAAAGGAAAAACCCATGGTTGATAGTATGGTGTTATGAGCTAGAGGGTGATTGGGGAAGTATATTCTTGGCCATGGATGCCAATTGCTGTTTTGTTTTGTTTTTTCCTGGTACCACAGATTGAACTCAGGGGTGCTTAGCCTCCAAGCTACATCCTCAGCACTTTTTGTATTTTATTTAGGGTCAGGGTCTCACTGAGTTGCTTAGGGCCTCCTAAATTGCTAAGGCTGGCTTTGAACTTACAATCCTCCTGCCTCAGCCTCACAAGCCACTGGGATTACAGGTTTGCACCACCATGCCCCACTCGTGGAGGTCAATTTTAAGGAAGCTTCCTTTCTCAACTCTGGGTTGTCTAGGTCTAAGACATAAACAGTTTCAGTGTGATGCAATGCTTGGGGGCACTGCATTACACAATTTCAGGGCATCCCTTTGCTATAGACTGCAGCATGGATCTCTGAGGTTGTGTGGTGTGGTGATGATTTATGGATGTGCATTTATCTAGGTCTTCAGGAAGTCTCCAGCCATTGGGAAGAGTCACAAATTCACAACATTGTAAAAACAGCTCCACCATTTTTACAAACTATTTGTTAAAGGAATTGTTGGTTTGGGTAGTTATAGTAAAATCAAATAATGGTTCCCAAAGATATCAGTTCCTGAACCCTGGAACCCAGAAATATTTCCATATGTGTAGTAAGAGTCTTTGCAGATGTGATTTTATTAAGGCTCTTGAGATGGGGAGATGATTCTGGATTTTGCAAGTAGGTTTAATGGAATCACAAGTGTTCTTACAAAGAAGGCAAAAGATTTGACATACAAGGAGAAGGAAGAGTGACACAGAGGCAGAGACTGTAGAGCCATAAACCTAGGAAGGCTGACAGTTACCAGGAGCTGGAAGAGGCAAGAAATGGGTTGTCCTCTAGATCTTTTGGAAAGTGCTTGTCTCTGCTGATACCTTAACTTTGGCTCAGCAAGACTGATTTTTGATCTTCTGTCCTCCAGAACTATGAGCAAATAAATTTCTCTTGTGTTAAGCCATCAAGTACATGTTGTTATAGAAGCTACAGGAAACTAATACAGTAATGAACTAAGCTTTAGCCTATTTCTCAGGTGGTCATAAAAA